>CM018687.1:18030222-18618975 GCA_009363875.1 Mikania micrantha | reverse complement strand
TCAAAACGCGATATCTCTTTCGTTTGTGAACGAAAATCGGTGATTCTTGCGCCCACGCGAAGCCCTTGACGAGCTCTACAAGGAAGTACAACGGATCCAAGCTTTTATCCAGCCAAATCTGAGGTATTTGAGTTTAAAAAGCTCGAAATTAGGGTTTCTATGCCTTGTTCGAACTACTCCAGTAATCTGTGTAAAACTTGTATCTACCCACATGTAGTTCGAGCCTAGTAGCTGATCATCCCACCCCGAAACTATGGGAAAAACCCCGCAACAGAAAATCTCGACGAGGGTGAGAGGAAGTTGCAGGTTCGTGAGATGGTGAAGGATAGCCGAACCAACCTACGGGTTAGAGGGAGACACGAACCTTCTTACATCAGCGAACCCTCCTACCCTCCCGAACCATGACTGGTCACGAACCCTAGACGAACCAGTGACGTAAGAGTCGAACCCTCATGAGTCACGAGCCCTTAACCTGTCATGCAAAACCCTAGTTGGCGACGAACCTTCATATCATTTCCAAACCTGTTGATGGCTGCGAACCCTTCTCGTCTGCCATGCTCACGAACCCTCTGGATGTTGATATTACCCGAACCCTAGGGAGAACTCAATTGCGGCCGAACCTATGGTGGGGTGATAACCAGGTTCGCTGGAAGTGATGACTCAGTGCCATCTTTCTTTTGTTTTGAACGTCTTAAACATGTCTTAACGAGCCCAAAAAGCCCACGCAGCAGGCCCAACTTCAGTTGATTGACACATAGAACCATCTAAGCCCACCAGATCTGTTTCAAGCCCAAAAACCATTGGCCCAACTTAGACATGTTGGCCCAACCTCCATGCTATTCGGTCAAGATGACCAACTGGTCCAATAGGCAGCCCATATTCAGTTTATTTGAATAACAAATCTTTGGTCCACTTACAAATACTTGGCCCATGGGCGATGCATAAGCCCATAATTCACTAGTCGGCCCTGATGAGTGTAATCGGCCCAACCCTTTCTGGCCTAGTGTAAACCCCACGGCCCCCATAACGGTCCACACACCTATTAGCCCAAGCAAAACAGAACAAAAACAAGGCCGAACTTATAATAAATTGTTTAATAAATTATCCGGCCCTATTGATTTGAAATGAACGATGAAGGCATGAAAGAATGTTGGAAACAATGGAAAACGAAGAACAAATACATTTACAAATTAATTGTTTGTTGTTATAAGGTAATAACAAGTCGTTAACAAACTACATAAATGCTTGAAAGCCCATTATACAATTAATAAATTGTAACTAATGAGCAACCATGGAATCTTGAACAATAAAGAATTAGGGCCGGATAACGAACAAGATTTGCGAGTGTTAGTCAACTTTAGGACTAACACTTACATACACAACCAATCTTTATAAACTTATACTTATAAGTACAAACATTATGAAATCAATACAGGAGCTTGAACATCATAACGAAAGCAAACAAAGAGCGCGTGTATTCATATTCTACTTAGTCAAGTACTTCGGACATAAGGTGAGTTCATTGTCCCCTTTCAAACTTATTTGTTTTACTTCGGGACTGAGAAGCATGTTAAACATTTTTATTGAAATGTTACTTAATGCTTTAATTATAAACAGGATTACTTATGATTGAAACTTATACTTTAAGCTTGATGCTTAAAATCAATTGTTGGTTACTTGATACAATTACATGAGACTTAATGCTATTACATGAGACTTGATACAATTACATGAGACTTGATACAATTACATGAGACTTGATACAATTACATGAGACTTGATACAATTACATGAGACTTAATGCTATTACATGAGACATGATACAAATACATGAGACTTGATACAAATACATGAGACTTGATGCTATTACATGAGCCTTGACACAAATACATGAGACTTGATGCTATTATATGAGACTTGAAATAAACACATGATATACATGATGAATCAATGATTGAATACTTGAAACTTTATGCTTGGAAACTATTACTTGCTCAATGGACATCATACATGTATCTAACCATAGTCTACGTAATTGCTAGACTTCTGGATATTCCAGAGCTTGTACCTATGGGGTGAGATACATGTAATAACATAAACATAATGATACTCAGCTATTACCTAGTTATAAGGGACATGTAATTGCTAGACTTCTGGATATTCCAGAGCTTTTGTCGGCTTATATGAGGTATGTAAAGGCTAAACATGAAAGTATCGATTCTAAGCTATTACCTGGTTATAAGGGACACGTAATTGCTAGACTTCTGGATATTCCAGAGCTTGTGTCGGCTTATATGAGGTATGTAAATGCTAAACATAAACGTAATGTTACGGGGCTATTACCTGGTTATAAGAGACATGTAATTGCTAGACTTCTGGATATTCCAGAGCTTTTGTCGGCTTATAAGAGGTATGTAAAGGCTAAACATGGACCTGATGAATGCTAAGCTATTATCTATATAAGAGACATGTAATTGCTAAACTTCTGGTATTCCAGAGCTTTTGTCTGCTTACAGGAGATATGTAATTGCTAAACTATGTACGTGTGAATCTATGATCCTTAATAAACGTAATGAGAAACTAACACTTATGAATACAATCGACATGAAACTTTGAAACAGATAACAAAGTCTTTGATGAGGATTGAATTGATTGGTAGGTAAAATGCTTAATTATTATTAACAACAGTGTCATATCCGAATTAGTATTTGGTGGGATGGCGTCTGGGCGGGTCGTAGGCTCGACTCAGGGGTATGCCCTATATATAAGCATACCGATTTGGATATTACATGTGGAGTTAATGAGGTTAATGTTTTACCGAAAGAGGTTTGTTGAAAACTATTTTAAACTTATAAACTATATGAACTCACCAACCGTTGTGTTGACTTGATCTTTTTACATGCTTTCTCAGGTGAAGAACAGGTTTAAACTTAAGCTTTTGGATATGCATACTAGGCTGCCCAGATAGAGGACCTAGTAGACCTTTGGAGAAGCACATCTTTTGTTGATGATACATATTACTTTTGATATCTTGTACATATACAAGATATATACATTATTCTTTTGGTTAGGTTTACTTAGTTAAATTGCAGAACATTGCTATTGTAATTTAACTTTGTAATCCTATATATCATTTGATTGTGCTTTAGATATTCTTAAACGTTGATGCTATGTAAACAATCTGATCATCATGATTATCACCCGCGATATCACGCCCCGGGAACCCTCCGCCCGGCGGGGACTCCGATCCTACCCCGCCGGCTCGGGGTGTGACAGATTGGTATCAGAGCTCAAGGTTATAGAGAATAATAGGTCATTTACTTAAACGGTTTGGCCTAGACTATAACTTAGGGACCTTCATATAGAGAACATAGGATTTAAGCTTGCATTGTGTCTTCTATATTCGATCATTACTTTCACTGATATTCTTTCGAGTATAAGCAGAATGTCATCAAGAAGACGACCATCACCGCCTTCTCCTACACAGGATACGGATCCATTAGCGGTTGCACTCGCAACCCTAGTCACTGAACTTATGATGACGGTTCTCCCTGAAATCATCACTCAAGTCATAAACGGTGATGAGAACACTCGAAGCTTCCCGAGAACAATCACGAGAACTGAAGAATTAGTGCAAGGAGAAACTAGCAAGAAACGAAAACGGTGTCGTCCTAAGAAATCAAGAGATCTTGTAATCTACACTGATGCTATTCCTCTTCGTCAAATGGCCGTTGCTTCTGATTCAGATGGTCGTAAGCGTTATGTAGGAAAAAGCCCCCTTTGCGCTAGTTGTCACTATCACCACCGTGTTGAAATCTCATGCAAACAATGCACCCATTGTGGTCAGATTAACCATTGGGATCATAAATGTAAATCTTCGATGGAATTAATATGCAAACAGAATAATGGCAAATTTCCTTTATGTGCCACGTGCGGTCTTCATCATGCTGGGGATAAACTGTGCAAACATTGCTTGAATTGCGGGAGGAAGGGACACTGGAGTCGTGACTGTAATAATCCCCCAACTCATAACCAGAACCCTGGAAACACTACATATCCCCTTCCTCGACACAGCAAGGATTGCTATGTGTGCGGAATGTCTGAACACTTTGCACGAGACTGCCCAGTAAGGATATCTTCAGCAGATGTTGCGCGTTCTGAGAAGATGACTACTTTACCAGCTTCTGATGCAAATTTGGAGTGGGATGATCCCACAGGTATGCAAACTTTACCATGACATGATGAATTACTTATTGAGGTGTTAATTAGAAACGCATGTTCTGCTGTGACTTTAGAAACAATAAATCTAAGGAATCTGTAAGCAAACTCTTTGCATATAAGATAATAGGAATTGTAACCTAAGAAATCCTTAGGTCAAATAAGCATTAAATAATTAAATAAGATAGGGTAATTTTTGATTATAGTTTAATAACTATAATCAGAAAGAGGATCTTATTTGATTAGAACCCTAAAACTTGTAGAATGTCAAAGTGCTAAAACTATTGTGTAAGCTGTCACTTTCCACCTAGAACTGATAGAACTTGAATTACATAATTTGGAAAACTTCAGTTCTAAGATATTAAGGAAAGGATGAATGTTAAGACTATACTGAAATCATAGTTAAACTAGATAAGTAGACCGGGAGAACCAGTTACGAATACAAGACAAAAATATGCCAAGGATGGGTACTGGTATGTGATATGCCTTAACCCGTAAGTGCTTGTTTCATTTTGATATTAGTAGGCACAAGGAAATTATCCTGTTCCTATTAATATAACCATCTAGATATTTCATGGAAGCCTAGAAATTCTGTCATGTGATAGAAATAATGGTGAAATCCTTAGTCAATGTAGGTAACATACTTAGGACACCACAACTAACATTAAAGTTGGGTAACACTTGATGCTCATAACATCAATTAGTTTGGGAACAATAAGGTGTTCGAATTGTGCAGAGAATTCGCGAAGCATAGCAATAAGACGAGCAAAACTCGGAAGCAATACTTGATGAACCATATTTAGGGCAATGACATTGGGAGACAAAAACGAAATACATCTGACTTATGTTGAATAGATCAATCTAAGAGACTCATAATACGTGGGATCATATGGCATAAATAACATAGAACTAAGCATGATGCGACTAGGAGGATAGATCACAAAAGTCTGCAACACATATTTGATCAGAAGGAACTCAACATGAGACAGCGGTGTTGGGTGGAGCTTCTGAATGATTACGACTATGTAATCAAATACCCTCCGGGCAAGGCAAACGTTGTAGCGGATGCCTTGAGTCGGAAGGAACGGGTCAAACCCTTGCGCGTCAGAGCAATGGGAATGACTGTGCAGACAAGCTTACCCGACCACATTATGCAAGCACAACAAGAAGTGATTGAACGAGGGAACTTGAAGAAAGACTTGGATTGTGGAGTGGAGAAACATTTGGAAACAAAACCTGATGGACTTGCTTACTTCAAGGATCGTATCTGGATTCCTGCAGTAGATGAGTTAAGGAAACTTAAGAACATAAGACCAAGTACTCTGTGCATCCCGGTGCTGATAAAATGTACCAAGATTTACGTGCATTTTATTGGTGGCCGGGCATGAAGAAAGACATAGCTGAGTATGTTGGTCGATGCCTTACGTGTGCCAAAGTGAAGGCAGAACACCAGAAACCGTCAGGTTTACTGGAACAGCCTGAAATTCCACTTTGGAAGTGGGAACAAATAGCTATGGACTTTGTTATCAAGCTACCCCGCACTTCCAGTGGACATGATACTATTTGGGTTATCGTTGACCGATTAACCAAGTCTGCTCATTTCTTGCCAATGCGAGAAACTTACACGATGGACAAACTGGCAAAACTCTACATCAACGAGATAGTGGTACGCCATGGTGTGGCGTTATCTATCATCTCAGATCGTGACCATCCGTTTGTGGATGGTAAGCTGTACTCAGATTTAAGTGTGTCCCTAGAAATTTCTTCAATGATTGCCAGAACCTTGATGTGAATCTGCTATCACGATCTGAGATGATAGATAACGCCACACCATGGCGTACCACTATCTCGTTGATGTAGAGTTTTGCCAGTTTATCCATCGTGTAAGTTTCTCGCATTGGCAAGAAATGAGAAGATTTGGTTAATCGGTCAATGATAACCCAAATAGTGTCATGACCACTGGAAGTGCGGGGTGTCTTGGTAACAAAGTCCATAGCTATTTGTTCCCACTTCCAAAGTGGAATTTCAGGCTGTTCCAGTAAATCTAACGGTTTCTGGTGTTCTGCCTTCACTTTGGCACACGTAAGACATCGACCAACGTATTCAGCTATGTCTTTCTTCATACCCAGCCACCAATAAAACGCCTGTAAATCCTGGTACATTTTATCAGCACCGGGATGCACAGAGTACTTGGTCTTGTGTGCTTCATCAAAGATAAGTTTTCTCAATTCATCCACTGCAGGAATCCATACACGATCCTTGTAGTAGATGATTCCATTAGGCTTTGTTTCAAGTTGCTTTTCTGCTCCACAATCTAGTTCTTTCTTCAGGTTTCCTCGTTCAACAGCCTCTTGTTGTGTTTGTACAATGTTGTCGTGTAAGCTTGTCTGCACAGTCATCCCCATTGCTCTGACGCGCAAGGGTTTGACCTGTTCCTTCCGACTCAAGGCATCAGCTACAACGTTTGCCTTGCCCGGATGGTACTTGATTACACAGTCATAATCTTTCAAAGTTCAACCCAACGTCGTTGTCGCATGTTGTGTTCCTTCTGATCGAACATGTGCTGCAAACTCTTGTGATCAGTAAATATGGTACACTTGGTGCCATATAAGTAATGTCTCCAAATTTTCAATGTGAATACCACTGCTCCCAGTTCCAGATCATGAGTAGTGTAATTCTTCTCATGAATCTTCAGTTGTCTCGAGGCATACGTGATGACTTTGTCTCGTTGCATCAGTACACAGCCAAGTCCCTAATGGGACGCATCACAGTACACTACAAAATCATCACAACCATCTGGGAGAGATAAGATTGGAGCATCACATAGCTTTTGCTTCAAAGTCTGAAAGGCATCTTCTTGCTTCTGTTCCCAAACAAACGGCTCGCTTTTCTATGTTAACTTGGTAAGTGGCAGGGCTATCTTGGAAAAGTTTGAGATAAATCTTCTATAATAGCCTGCTAAGCCTAGAAAGGAACGTATCTCTGTCGGTGTTTTTGAAGTATCCAGTTCTTTATTGCTTCAATCTTGGATGGGTCTACATGTATTCCCTCACTATTGACTACATGACCCAAAATTTGAACCTCTTTTAATCAAAATTCACACTTAGAGAATTTGGCATAGAGTTTCTCTTCCTTCAACAATTCCAAGATCATTCTAAGATGTTGCTCGTGTTCTGCTTTGCATTTGGAATAGATCAGTATGTCATCAATGAAAACAATGACAAACTGATCCATATACGGCTTGCACACTCGGTTCATGAGGTCCATGAAAACCACGGGTGCATTCATCAATCCAAAAGGCATAACCATAAACTCGTAATGCCCGTATCTGGTACGAAACGACATCTTTGGTATGTCTTCATCTTGAACTCTAAGCTGATGGTATCTAGACCGCAAGTCAATCTTCAAAAAGTACTGAGCTCCTTGCAGTTGGTCAAACAAATCATCAATCCTCGGTAATGGATACCGATTCTTGATTGTTAGTTTGTTTAGCTCCCTGTAGTCTATGCACATACGAAAGGATCCATCCTTTTTCTTCACGAACAAAACCGGAGCTCCCCAAGGTGAGTAGCTCGGTCAGAAGAAACCTTTGTCGAGTAGCTCCTGTAGTTGATTTGACAATTCCATCATCTCTGAAGGTGCTAGCCTGTAAGGAGATTTAGCAATAGGTGTTGCTCCAAGAATCAAATCAATGTGAAACTCTACCGGTAGCACAGGTGGCAAACCGGGTAGGTCTTCAGGAAACACTTCAGGGTATTCCTTTACTATCGGCACGTCTTGTATCGTTTTCTTGTCTTTCTCCTTCTCCACCACGTGAGCCAAGAAAGCTATTCATTTCTTTTGTAGACACTTACACGCTTTTATACAGGATATGATTTTGACACTTCGCTTCGCTTGATCCCCACGAACTTCCAATACACGATCAGTCGCCAATGGAATCCGAAGTAGTTTTTCGGAACAGATGACTTCCACTCTATTGAGAGATAGCCAGTCCATCCCAAAAATGATGTCAAAACTGCCCAAATCCATCGGTAGCAAGTCGATGGTAAATGTGTGATCAGTGAGTGTAAGTGGGCAGTTCCTAAGTATAGTGCTAATTGTGATTTGTTTCCCAATTGCTACTTCGATAATGTAAGGGGAGTCTAAAGTTTCTTCAGTAAGATTAAGTTGACGTGCAAAATCAGATGAAATAAAACTCTGGTCTGCACCAGTTTCAAATAGAATAGATGCATAAGAGTCATGTAAAAGAAATGTAGCAGTGACCACATTAGGGTCTTGACGTGCTGCATTGGCTCTGATAACAAAAGCCCTTCCATGAGGTCTTTGTGTTCCTTGTTGCACTATCTTCGGGAAGTCCCTGGAGAAATGACCAACTTCTCCACAGTTATAGCATCCCCAGTTGTTGTTGTTGTTGTGATTACCTGGGTTTGGTGGTGGAGGTAATGCTCTAGCAGCATTGTTTGTAGCTTGTGTTGCGGGGGTATGGCACTGTTGAACCCAGTGGCCAAAGCGACCACAGTTGGTGCACTTCCTACACTGCACCGTAGCAGAATGATTATATTTCCATTGACTGGTACTGCAGAGGCTTGTCTCAGAGGAGCGGCCATCACATAGTTCTTGACGACCTTTTGCTTCTTCTTTTGATGGTGTTCACGCTTCTTTGAGGACTCATCCTTAGCTTTACCCGAGTCATTCTTCAAAACTCCTGACTTCACCATTACGTCAGTGAGTTTGGCTGATAAAGAGATGGATGACTCTAGAGTAGCAGGGTTTGCAGCCAACACGATGCTTTGAATGCAGGAGGGTAATCCTACCACATACCTATCGATTAGCTTCTCCAAAGTTGGCACCATCTCTGGCACCAGAGCTACCAATTCATGATAGCGGGTGGTGAAAGTCATGTGATCTGATCCTTTCATCACAGGGTTTGAGAGCTCAACTTCCAGCTTCTATAGTTCGTGTTTAGGACAGAATTCATTCCTCAAGAGGATTTTGAAATCTACCCAAGGCATAGCCAGTGCCTCATCTCTACCTCTTACTCTGATCTGGGAGTTCCACCACGTTAAGGCTCATTTGCTGACATGGTTTGAGAGCTCAACTTCCAGCTTCTATAGTTCATGCTTAGGACAGAATTCATTCCTCAAAAGGATTTTGAAATCTGCCCAAGGCATAGCCAGTGCATCATCTTTGCCTCTTGCTCTGATCTGGGAGTTCCACCATGTTAAGGCTCATTTGCTGACATGGTTTGAAGCTCAACTTCCAGCTTCTATAGTTTCGTCTTCATCATAGCTTTTGCATACTTTCTAAAAGTTTACAAGTTTGTAGCATTCACATAGTTTAGCCTTTAAGTATATTGCACAAAGATAATAGTTTCACAAAATCGTAGTTTAGCATTCACGAATATCATGCATGGGTACAAGCTTTGCTCTAGCATAATTTAGCATTTACGTAGCCCATTATTAAATACAAGCTTTGCTCTAGCATAGTTTAGCCATTACGTATCTCATGAATTGATTCTAGCTTAGCATCAGAATAGTTTAACATTCACGTGTCTCATATATGTAGATACAAGCCTTGCTCTAGCATAGTTTGGCATTCATGTATCTCATATATAGACACAAGCTTTGCACACACATAGTTTAGCATTCACATATCTCCTATATGTAGATACAAGCCTTGCTCTAGCATAGTTTGGCATTCATGTATCTCATATATAGATAAAAGCTTTGTAATTCGCATAGTTTAGCTTTCACGTATCTCATTCATAGATACCAGCTTGCAATAGCATAGTTTGGCATTCACGTATCTTATGCATAGATACAAGCTTAGCATTTAGCACATAATCATAGCTTGTAGCATGTAGCATGTAGCATCTAGTATTAGCATATAGTTTGTAGCATTAGCATTGAGCATATAGTTTGAGCATAGAGTTTATAGCATTAGCCTTAGCATATAGTATGAGCATAGAGTTTGTAGCATTAGCATTGAGTATATAATTTGTAGCACTTACACATAGTTTAAGCATGTAGCTTGTAGCATTAGCACTAGCCTCTAGTTGTAGCATATAGTTTATAGCATTAGCACTTAAGTTAAAGTCTTAGCTTTTGGTATTCAGAATAAGAGTAACAAGCTTAAGCATTAGTATTATCATCATAAATAAGTGCAAAAGCATTTATAAAACATTTAAATACTTGTTTAAAATGTATAACATGCTTCTCAGTCCCGAGGTAAAATAAATATGTTTGAAAAGGGACAAATAAACTCACCTTGTTGTGGAAGTGGTTGACTTAGCTAAAACTAGAATGCACGCGCTCATTGTAATATTTGTTGTTATGTTCACAATCTTGTATTGATTTCATGTTGTTGCAACTTATAAGTATAAGTCGTAGTTAACTGTGTGCGTGTATGTGTTAGCCCTAAAGTTGGCTAACACCTGTGAGTCTCGGTCTTTATTCGGTCCCATTTTCTAGTTGTACTCATACTTAACCACTCAGGTTGTTATTATGACACACCTTTATACTTTTAAACTATTTAAAAATCTAATTGTTGCCTACTTGCAAAAGTTATTCTCCTTTGTAATAATTGTGAGTAACCCATTGCCATTTATTTCTTTAAAACATCATAGAAGATAACTAGGTGCATGGTCATAATTAAACATGTATCATACTTATAAAAACTTAATGTTTTAAGTTTGTGAAGTTCCTAAAAATTAAACCCACCACCCTTGTATTAAGTTATCCAAATCCCATGCATGTTATTTATTTGATTGATTTCAACTTCTCAAGTATTTGTTTCAACTTAACCCAAAGTGGGCCGATTGGATAGATATGGGCCGGGGGAATGATCATGGGCCGAATCCTAATTGGGCTGAAAAGTAATTTGGGCCGTAAGTTATGTGGGTCGACTAAGGTGTGTCGTGGGCTTAATCTATCGTGATGGGCCGAATCAGCTTCTTGGGCCAATTGTGTGGATAGCTGAATCAAAACACTCTGCTTGAATTGATACCGACCCCAGATTCCAGCGAACCTTCAAGTGGGTGGCTCTCAGATTCGACTGGAACCCTAAGCTTGCAGGGTTCGGCCAAAGACTGTAGGTTCACAGAGATAGGTTCGTGGTTACTCATAGGTTCGGCTATGCAATAGCTTCGCCCAGATATAGCTTCATTCGGCTGAGTCCCCGTTCGCAGCTCACACTATGGTTCGGCAAGGAAAGGTTCGTGGGTTCATGGATAATAGGTTCGGTGTTCCCAGGTGGGTTCGGCTAAGATCAAAGGTTCGTCCATGATGATGAGAGGTTCGTGGCTCCTTGGTTCGGTGAAGACAACAGGTTCGCAGCAAAATGGGTTTGGCCAAAGTGTATGTAGGTTCGGCCATGCAACTTATGGCTCCTCCATGGGTTCGGCTGGTCGCAGGTTCGGCCAGCCCAACCTCCTTGCGAACCAGCCACCCTTCATCATCATAATCAGCTCCTCAGCAGTTACAGGGATATTCCCAAGTTGGTGGTATGGCTCATTACCTCGTTTTTGGCTGGATAACTTCTCGGATCTGCTGTACTTCCTTATAGAGGATGAATGTAGCTACATGTAGACACCAAGAACACAAGATTTCACCAAGGATTGAAGGAGTTATGGTGATTTGAACTTCAAATCTTGTAGAGAGAGAAAAAATGGGTGGGAGGTTTTAGAGAGAGAGGGAGTGTAAGAAATGAATAAAATGGGTTCATTTAGTCTTTATATACCTCGAGGGTATTTAGGTTCGTTTCGGGTGCTCGTTTTTCGTCTCCGTTGCGTTTCCGGATTATTACGCCCATTTTATGTATTTTAAATAAAAAGAGTTTATTTGAATTATTTTAAAGGTGGTTATTCCTAGTAAATGTTTTGTAATTATTTTTCTTGAATTATTTTATCGAGATCGATTATTTTACGCGTTTCACCATCGCGCGTATTCTATGTATTTTAATTAAAATGAATTTATTTTTAAAATTCTAAAAGTTTGTGATTCCTAATAAATATTTAATATTCAACTTTCTTAAATTATTATCGTTCGTTTCGTCGTTCGTTTTCGTTTCGTCAGAACGTGTAGCCTTCGCGCGTATTCGTTTGAATTGTCACCTGAACGAACACGGAGTTGGTTTCACTCTCTGATTCTTGTTTTCTACTTTTCAGTCATCATTTCAGAAAGTTAATCTTTCATATTTATCCGTACAGATCGTCACCTATACGAATAATTCGTCGGTTTAGCATTCTGCAACGACATCTGTTATGGTTTTGTTTTGTTTAACCTCGCATACGTTTATACATAATAGCATTAAATCAAGCATCTGTGTGTCAGTTCAGTGTTGTCTGATGTGTTTCTGACTGTTAAACCGTGAGATTGAATCAGAATTCATAAACAGTTACATAATAGTTTATTGTCAAGCATCAAATGTCAATAGCATATGCATAGTTCACGTAGTTTGTACCTGAGTTACTGTGCAAGTTACTGTTGAGATCATTGTTCCGGTAACACTTCTGGCACTGATGTTACAGGGATGTTTGGGGATCACTCCGGAGACCTCATTCCCATGCAGACTAGTCTCGGGGATCCCTCGGGATCCCAAGGGTTAAGGATATCTCGGGATAATACCAATATCCTGGGAACTTCTTGTCTAACTCTAATTACCAGCAATACATTTAACTATTCTCCCATTGATACAACTAACTTAAATTCTATGCAGGAATCGGGGCTAACTCCCCAAGTGGCCAAGGAGATTTAGAAACTCAGAGACATGATCTCTAGTGTTCCCGGGGTGGTCAAGCCTATTCCTGAGGTTCCTGTCACAACCCACAGGATCTCTAGATTTGCTCCACCAATATGTGATGCTGAGATCCCAAAGAGATTCCAAACTCCAACCATGAAGTTGTATGATGGAACCACGGACCCTGAAGAACATGTAGCGCAATATAGGGAAAGGATGGAAACTAACCCTATACATGTAACATCAGTGCCAGAACCGTACCGGAACAGTGATCTTAAACAGTAACGTGAACAGTAAACAGGTACGAACTATATACATTTCAGTACATTTCATATTCATATCAATTATCATTATCAGTTGATGTTATCATATAGCAAGCTCAGAACTATTTCAGAGAAACAAAGTTCATAACTATGGTTCGTTAGTTAGATATTTATCTGGCAACACAGAACCATCATGGGATTATTTGCTAAGATTTGTTATGTATAAATGTACTTGGATCAGTTTGTCATTGTCTTTATTGATGACATACTGATTTATTCCAAGAGCAAAACAGAGCACGAGCAACACCTCAGGAAGATCTTGGAGTTGTTGAAGGAAAATAAACTCTATGCCAAATTCTCTAAATGTGAATTCTGGCTAAGAGAAGTTCAATTTTTGGGTCATGTAGTCAACGGTGAAGGAATACATGTAGATCCTGCCAAGATTGAGGCGATAAAGAATGGGGACACTTCGAAGACAACGATAGAGATACAGACTTTTCTGGGATTGGCGGGTTATTATAGAAGGTTGATCTCAAACTTTTCTAAGATAGCCTTGCCTCTCACTAAGCTAACCCAGAAAAGTGAACCGTTTGTCTTGGAGCAGAAACAAGAAGATGCTTTCCAGACCTTGAAACATGAATATTATGTGATGCTCCAATTCTATCTCTCCCGGAAGGATGTGATGACTTTGTTGTTTATTGTGATGCTTCCCATCAGGGACTCGGTTGCGTATTGATGCAACGGGACAAATTTATCGCTTATGCATCAAGGCAGTTAAAGACTCATGATAAGAACTACACTACTCATGATCTTGAACTGGGAGATGTAATCTTCGCATTGAAGATTTGGAGACATTATTTATAAGGCACCTAGTGTACCATATTTACTGATCACAAGAGTCTGCAACAAATTTTTGATCAGAAGGAACTCAACATTCGACAGCGACGTTGGTTTGAACTTCTGAATGATTACGATTGTGTGATCAAGTACCATCCGGGAAAGGCGAACGTTGTAGCTGATGCCTTGAGCCGGAAGGAACGGGTCAAACCCTTGCGTATTAGAGCAATGGGAATGACTGTGCAGACCAGTTTACGAGACAAGATTATTCAGGCACAACAAGAAACACTTGATCGAGGGAATCTAAAGAAAGAACTTGATTGCGGAGCGAAGAAACAATTTGACACTAAGCCTGATGGAGTAATCTACTATCGTGAGCGTATATGGATTCCGGCAGTAGGAGAATTGCGAAAGCTTATCTTCAATGAAGCGCACAAGACTAAATACTCCGTTCATCTAGGTGCCGATAAAATTTACCAAGACTTGCATGGATTTTATTGGGGGCGGGAATGAAGAAAGACATGGCCGAGTACGTCGGTCGATGTCTTACGTGTGCGAAGGTAAAGGCGGAACACCAGAGACCGTCTGGGTTACTGGAACAGCCTGAGATTCCGCTCTGGAAGTGGGAACAAATAGCTATGGATTTCATTACCAAGCTACCCCTCACTTCCAGTGGTCATGATACCATTTGGGTAATCATCGATCGTTTGACTAAATCTGCTCACTTCTTGCCAATGCGTGAGAACTTCACGATGGATACACTGGCAAGACTGTACATCATTGAGATAGTGGTACGCCACGGTGTACCATTGTCTATTATTTTTGATAGAGATAGCAGATTTACATCAAGGTTCTGGAAATCGTTACAGAAATCTCTAGGGACACAGTTAAATCTGAGTACAGTTTACCATCCATAAACGGACAGTCAAAGCGAACGTACTATTCAAACCTTGGAAGATATGTTAAGAACCTGTGTGTTGGATTTCGGTGGGAATTGGGATTCCCATTTGCCACTGATCGAATTCTCCTAAAATAACAGTTACCACAGTAGTATCGGATGTGCACCCTTCGAGGCTCTTTATGGCTGGAAATGCCAATCACCGTTCTGCTGGACCAAGTGAGAGACAACCGCATAACCGGGCCAGAGCTTATTCAGGAAACCACTAACAAGATTGCTCAGATTCAAAGAAGACTACAAGCAACAAGAAGTAGAAAAAAGAGCTACGCCGACAAACGGCGCAAGCCGTTGGAATTTCAAGTGGGAGACCGAGTCATGTTGAAAGTATCCCCTTGGAAAGGTGTAGTACATTATGGAAAGAAAGGCAAATTAGCTCCAAGATACGTGGGACCGTTCGAGATCATCGAGCGTATTGGTCCTGTGGCGTATAGACTGAGATTACCTGATGAACTCAGTGGTGTGCGTGACGTGTTTCACGTCTCAAACTTAAGGAAATACCTTGCTGACGAATCACTCGTCATTCCAATTGAAGAAATTCAAGTCGACGAACAATTACACTTTATCGAGGAACCTTTGGAGATTAGGGATCGCAAGGTTAAACAACTGAGGTGAAGACGTATTCCGATTTTCAAAGTTCGAGGGAATTCAAAGCGCGGACCCGAGTTTACTTGGGAACGTGAAGATCACATGAAATCAAAGTATCCCCAACTGTTTGAAGAGGAAGCGGTAGCCGATACCAACTCTTAAATTTTGGGACGAAATTTCTCTAACAAGGGGAGACTGTAACATCAGTTTCGGAACCGTACCTGAACAGTGATCTTAAACAGTAACATGAACAGTAAACATGTACGAACTAAATACATTTCAGCGCATTTCATATTCATATCAATTATCATTATCAGTTGATGTTATCATATAGCAAGCTCAGAACTATTTCAAAGAAACAAAGTTTATAACTATGGTTCGTTAGTCAGATAATTATCTGGCAACACATAACCATCATGGGATTATTTGCTAAGATTTATTATGTATTAATGTACTTGAGGCTTCGTAGAACAAAACAACACGGATGTCGTTACGTGAATGCTAAATCGACGGATTATTCGTATAGGTGATGATCTGTACGAATATATCTAAAGGCTTAACATTCTGAATGATATCTGATAATTAGAAAACAATATTAGAAAGTACAGTTATTGTCGTGTTCGTTCGGGTGACGATTCGAACGAATACGCGCAATAACCGTACAATCTGATTTCAAACAGTAAAATTTATAAATTTTAAAATATTAACACAAGATATTAGTTAATTTATTAGGAATCACAACTTAAAATAAACATATAAATCTTATTTATCAATTCGTGTCGGTTCGTGAAGAAAACTACGAATAAACCGACATTCTACGCGAAACCGAGCGAAACCGAACAACCGGGTATCTTTCTAACCCTTTAATGAGGTCATTTATGACCCAACCACCACCACCAACCTATCTCTCACACAATTTTCGTCACCCTCACGCTCTCTCTAACTCTCTCTCTCTAAAACCACAAACTTCTCTCTAAGATTTGGAGCTCGTTTCTCGTCGGATTCAAGTGTTCTAGGTGTCAAGACGTTCATCTCATCACGTAGATTCCAGAAGTACAAGAATTTGGAGCTTCCCACCATAGAAATTGAGGTAAATCTTGACTTTATTTTCGGTTTAGAGTGTTTAACGACCCCTTGTAAGTTCTTGCTATAATAACCGGTTATGAACACTAAATAACTTGGAGATGAGTCATGGGTAGCAACTAGGAGACACTAGGAACTAAATTCTAACAGGTTCTGATCGATGGGGGAGACGAAGGTGGTACAGGTTCATGGCTAACCAGATGGTCGAACCCTTGAGAGCTTGACCGAACCTTCCTGGCTGGAACGAACCCTGCCCCGAACCTGTGCAACCTTGCACCGAACATGTATTGGCATGCAACGAACCTGAAGCCAGCCACCTAACCGTCGAACCTGCACCGAACCTTAGACATCAACCAGGGACCAGGCGAACCTATATGAAGATGAACCTAGGGCTTTCCTTTTTAGCCGAACCTTAAAGGTTCGTGGAGGTGAAGCTTGGTCGAACCCTAACTGACTAGCGAACCTGCTTCTTTTTAGATGAACCATGTCTGTAACCCAAACCTAGGACTCAAGGAGTATGTAGATGAACCTCCTATCAACCTAGCCGAACCTTTCCTTTAACGAACCTAGAACTAGTCCATGCCACCATGGCCGAACCTTAAGGGTTCGTGGGAATTGTTGTGACAGCTGAACCCTCTCTAAGCCCACCGAACCTGAGCTGAACGAACCCACTGTGGGCTGCCAAGAGGTTCGCTGCTATCAATTATGACCCACTTAAGTGTGTTGAACCATGATATAGCGTGTGCATGGGATGGGCTAACCTAATCATGTGTGTAAGAGTATGTGAATGGATGGGAAATAATTGAGAACACATGGGTGTGTGCATGTATAAGGAAAATAAAGATTTTGAGTGCATGAAACCTTAGAGTTTATAGTGAACAAAACATAATGGATGATTTTGGGCCAAATCTCAAGGACAATAGGCTTAACGATGGACCAAGATGGACTTAGTGGGCTTGACCCAAGCCCATCATGGGCCTACTTAATCTCCCTCTAATACCATTTGCGGGTTTTAATAAGAGGAACTACTTAGAAAAGCAAGATCTCATAAACGGGCTCTAATTGGACCCAATAGGCATAATTAAAGCCCATCATATGTGACATGTTCATTTAAATTATGATATTGTTAATAAAAGAAATGTTTTGGTGAATTTATTAAATTGAAATAAATGATGTTGACTTAATATTGATTTAAAATGAATTGAATTATAAATGTTGGGGATATGGGTAACAAATGGGTAATTAAGTTAGATTAGTTAAATGAAACCTTAGAAGCACAATAGTAGAATGGGACACTTAGTTGCACACCAAGACCCAAACCTTAGATACGACGACTAATACGTATATTTATCTCATTTGAATTATTTAAAACAACCCAGGAACTGAAGAAACCTAAGCTACCAGAATGAGCGCGCATTTTGTGATAGAACATTTACATAGCAACACAGGGGAGTTCATTGCCCCTTTTCTAAACATTTTTGTTTTCAAACGTGGGGCTGAGAAGCATGCGTAAATTATTTTCGTAAGAATTTATTTACTTAAATGCTTTTATTTAACATATGTGTTATATGTGAAATTGTTAACCTAGAATTTGTCTAGGTATACTTTATACAGAATTTCAAGGTAAGATATATATTCATTATGAATAGATAACTGTTTCAAATCAAAGAACTATTTTCAAAGAACTAAAGATCTAAAACAAAGAACTATTTTCAAAGGTCTATTTCAAAGAAATAACGGTCTATTTTCAAAGAACTATTTCAAGGGTGTGTTGTCAAAGAGCTAACGATCTATTCCAATGAACTAAGTACGAAGAACTATTTTAAGGGTCTAACTGGGAAATATCAAAGATAGCATGTGCCAATCTCAAGTTTGAAAGATGTCCTAGCTAGACTGATCGAATATGAGACGCATGTTTGATGATATTTATAGTATACCCTAACTGTTTTGAGGAACATCTGGGAAATGCTCAAAGATAACATGTGCCAAAGAACTAACGAACTATACGAACTATGGACGGTCTAAAGAACTATAAAAGCCTATATATTAAAAGATGTCCTAGCTAGACTGATTGATTATAGGTCACAAGTTTGATGAGGTTTGCAGATCTCCTTTACTACTAAGTACCTGATTGCTAGACTAGCCTACTCGAGTTGACCAAGGCCCAATCATTAGGACTTAGATTTTATTAAATGTTTATTTATTTATTTAATTAAGCGTTTATTTAACTGTTTCTACAATTGCTGTGGTTAATCATATTTGTATGATGAACTTAAGGAATCAATAGAGATTTCCAATTGTTGTATTTACAGGAACAAAGAACTGAAGTACTAATGGGTAAATGGTAGGGGTAAAATGCTTAATTATCATTAACAACGATGTCCTATGTGGATTAGTATGTGGTGGGATGGCGTCTGGGCGGGTTGTAGGCTCGACTCAGGGGTATGCCCTATATATAAGCATACCGATCTGGATGATACATGTGATGTTAATGAGATTAAGGTTGTTACCCGAGGGTTTAACAAATGTTTTGAGTGTACGTTATAACTATAGTGGAATGGAAGTGTAGGGTAGGTAAAAAAATGCTTAATTATCATTAACAACAGTGTCACATACGTATTAGTATGTGGTGGGACGGCGTCTGGGCGGGTTGCAGGCTCGACTCAGGGGTATGCCCTATATATAAGCATACTGATGTGGATATTTGTAGGATCAGTTGTTCTCATTTGATCAGTATTAGGTTATAGCAGCGGAATTCAGAGATGAATTAGCATAAGAACTAGCAAGAACAGTTGAATATTAATGAAACAGTAAAGAACAGTTATAGAGAGAGAAGTTTCTGCAAAAGGAATAATCTCATTCAATTCACTAACTTCGTTAACAAATAGACAATGTCAACTGTTCATATATAGAAGCAGTTACGCCTGATGATGTCACTTGATAGTGACATCAGACAGACTTGTTACAACTACTGAACATAAAGAAACTACTGAAGATGTCTACAAAGTCTGAAGAATCTTCTTACAAAGACTGACTAAATACAACTACTGAAAGAAAACTACTGAAGAGAAAAAACATCACAACATCTGAAGACTAACACTTCAGCTGTTGTGATCAACTTCAGATCTTGTATCTTCAACTCTTGTAACATTAGTTGGTCTTCAGCTGTTGTGTTCTTCTTCAGTTGTTACGTGGCTGTGGGACTTAAAGGATTTTCTGATCAGGCTCATTGGTTCTTTTGGTCCAACAATATTACATGTGATGTTAATGAGGTTAGGGTTTTTACCAGAAAAAGGTTTACAAAATTTTCAAATACTAAACTATATGAACTCACCAACCATGTGTTGACTTTATTTTTGCACGACTTCTCAGGTGACGAACAGGTCAATTAAGAAGCTTATGCTTTTGGACTAGGACTTTAGATAGAAGACTTAGTATTTTTGGACCTGCATACTTTTGGAACATCATTATACAATTATTTTGTATATCCGGTGCAGATACAAGATAGATTATCTTATGATGTTATGGTAGATTTACATTGTAAAATTATGAACGATACAGATGTAATTTAACTTTGTAATTCTATTCCATTTAGCATTTCTCATTTATATCATGTGCAATGTAAACAATCTGATCATTTCGATTATCACTCACGATATCGCGCCTCGGGAACCTTCCGCCCGACGGGGAATCCGATCCAACATGCTTATGCAAAGGATCTTTGAGATACTGAATAGTGATCTCTACAGGGTAACCCAGGGATCCGATGAATCCCTCGGGAGTTATGTTAACAAATTTGGCAGAGAATCCCTGGATATCCCTAACCTTGACATCACTATGGTTGTTCAAGCATTTAAAATGGGTTGAAAAAGAGACTCACCATTTTATGATGACTTGGTTTTGAATCCTTGCAGGAACATGGACGAAGTTCGAAATTGTGCATTAAGATTTATTAGATTGGAGGATGATAAGGAAATCCATAAGAGGATCACCACAACACCTCCCAACGATCAAGGCAAAAGAAAATTGGATTCACCTACCAGCAAGTCATTCAAATCTAAACCATACTAAAAGGCTGATAATCACAAGATCAATTCCATGGATGAAGATGAGGATGATGAAGAATATCCCAGGATATCTGACTATTGTTTTTCAGTTGATATTCCTAAGCTAATGTGTGCTATGCAGGACTTAGGTGAAAAAGCTAGGTGGCCACCAAAGGAAAAGAAGTTCGCAACTAGGGACAAATCCAAGTGGTGTGCCTTTCCCGAAGACTTCGGCCACATAACCGATGATTGCATTGCACTAAGGAATGAAATAAGCTACCTACTAAGAAAAGGTCATCTTAAAGAACTACAGGGGTAAAAGAAAGAAAGAAGACAGGATTCCAACGGATTCCCAAAGAGAGCTGCATCCCCACCTAAGGATGCAAAGGTAATCAACTTTATTTCAGGTGGTTCTGACATTTGTGGTACCACCTATTCTACAGCTAGGAAACATGCTACAAAAGCCAAGATGGAGAATGGAGAGAGACCCACAAAGACATCAATATTTACCACTGAAACAATGTCATCCTTTGAAGAGCAAGATCGTGAGAATATTTTGGATCCTCACCATGATGGGTTAGGCATTACATTATATGTTGCTAACCACTATGTACGCATGATACTTATAGATGGAGGAGGCTTAGTCAATATCATCCAATTGGAAACACTCAAAAGGATGAATATCCCTGAATCAGAGATAACTACCAAATCTCTTATCCTGGTTGGATTCAGTGGTGAAGCTAAAGCCACTGTGGGAGAAATCAAGCTGCCGGTATATATTGAGGGAGTAAACTCTATACAACGCTTTTGCATTATAGATTCCCTATCTTGTTATAATATTATATAGGTAGACCTTGGATACATGACATGAAAGAAGTCCCCTCGACCTATCATCAGTGTGTCAAGCTGCCAACACCATGGGGAGTAGTGATGATCCAGTGATCAACAAGAAGCCAAGGAGTGCTACTCATCTTCGATGAAGAGAACAACTAGACCTTCATCCGCATAGCAACCAAAGTGCGACCTTGGGGATACTCAGGAATATAGGGAAAAGGAAGTAAAGGAAGTGCCTTTAAATCCAGATGATCCTGAGATTAAGGTCCTTATAGGGACAAATATCCCTGAGGATATTGAGGAGAAACTGATTTCTTTTCTGAAATCAAGAATTTCCACATTCGCATGGAAACATGAGGATGTGACAGGAATATCCTCAGATGTGATTACGCATAAGTTAGGGATAGATAGGAATATTAAACCTGTCCACCAAAAAAGAAGAAAGTTTGCACCCCGAAAGAAATCTAATCATTCAAGAGGAAGTAGAGAAACTCCTCAAAGCAAAAATGATTAGAGAGGTGAAATTTCCAAAGTGGCTAGCCAATGTAGTCGTGGTTCAAAAGAAGAATGGAAAGTGGAGAGTTTGTGTGGATTACACAGATCTCAACAAGGCTTGTCCTAAAGACCCCTTTCCATTACCACATATAGACTCCATGGTAGATGCAATAGCAGGACATGAAATTTTAACTTTCATGGATGCATCAGCAGACTTTCAATAAATTCAAATGGAACCTTCAGATCAAGAAGATACAGCCTTCATGACGCCAACAGGGATATATTGCTATACAGCAATGCCATTTGGCTTGAAGAATGCTGGAGCCACATACCAGAGACTTGTCAACATGATGTTCAAAGAGAAACTGGGGGACACTATGGAAGTGTATATTGATGATATGGTGGTCAAATTGAAGATAACTGAGAATCACCTTAGGGATCTTCAGGAATCCTTCGATATCCTGGACCGCTACAATATGAAACTTAATCCATCCAAGTGTCATTTTGGGGTGAGATCAGGAAAGTTCTTGGGATATATGGTCAATAAAAGAGGAATAAAGGCCGGTCCAAAACAGATGCAAGCAAACCTAAATCTCAAGTCCCTAAAGAACATAACAGAAATGCAAAGACTAACAGGAAGAATAGCTGCACTCAATAGATTCATCTCAAGGTCTTCTGAAAAATTTAAAGGATTCTATGATATCCTTAAAAAGAATAAGAAGTTCCAATGGGAAGACGAGCATGATAAGGCACTTCAGGATCTAAAGGAATGTTTATCCTCACCACCTTTGCTCATGAGACCAGAAGATGTGAACCACTGTCATTGTACTTAGCAGTATCCCGAACTACTGTAAGTGTTGTGTTAGTTAAGGATCATCAGGGATCACAACATTCTGTGTACTATGTAAGTAAAAGCCTAGTAGATACTCAGACTAGATATTCTCACTTAGAAAAGCTAATTCTAACTTTGGTCATGGCATCAACCAAACTTAGGCATTACTTTGAGACACATAGAATACACATTAAAACCAATTATCCTATGAAATATGTATTGAGAAAACCTGAGCTATCAGTAAGGATGGCAAAATGGTCAGTCAAACTCAATACTTGTAATTTAGTTTATGAACCAAGGACAGCAATTAAGTCACAAGCATTAGTAGACTTTGTGGCTGATTTTAGTAGTGATCTACAACCAGAAGTGGATCAAGAAATCAAACTCTTAGATGAAGATACTGGTGAGTGGACATTGTTCACAGATGTATCTTCAAATATAAGAGGAACAGGATTAGGCATCATAGTAAAATCGCCACAGGGGGAACATAATACCCCAATCGATTAGTTGTGAATTTCAAGCAACTAATAATGAAGCAAAATACGAATCCCTAATAGCAGGACATCAATTGGATAGGGATATGAACATCAGAAACCTACATGTTTTCGTTGATTCCCAGCTGATAGCCAATCAATTTAACTGTTCTTACATGACTAAAGGAGACAATTTGGCGAAATACTTAGAAATAGTCAAGGATATTTCCGGATATTTTCACAACTTTGATATCACTCAAGTGTCGAGGGATGAGAATGCCTTAGCAGATGCACTGGCAAACTTAGCATCATCCCTAAGGATCCGTGAGGATATTAATATTTCTATCCTTCATATCTTAAGACCAGCGATAGATATGCAGGATACAGGTCAGGATAGTGAACCCGAGAATACCGAAGTTCATCACTCAGAAGCACATGAAATATCCTAGACTATCCCTATTAAGAACTATTTTCAAACAGGAAAAATACCTGATGAAGAAACAAATCCTAGAGCTTTTAAAGCAAAAGTGTTTAGGTAATCAATCATACGAGATATCTTATATAGAAATTCAATAGCAGGCCCATACTTAAGGTGTTTGGAGAAACCCAAAAGTTTGGAAGTAATGAAAGATATCCACAAAGGAGATTGTGGAAATCACACTCAGGGTAGAGCACTATTCTCAAAGATCCTAAGAACAGGGTACTTTGGCCAACCATGAGAAGAGATGCAATGTCTTATTCCCAGAAGTGTGATGCTTGTCAAAGACATAGAAATATACTTCATCAACCAACTGAACCTCTACATCCAATAGTCTCATCATGGACATTTATGAAATGGGAATGGATATAGTAGGAAAGTTACCCAAAGCACACGGAGGAAAGATGTTTATGCTTGCTATGACAGATTACTTCTCAAAGTGGATTGAGGCTAAAGCCTTTGTGCAAGTTAGAAAAAAAGAAGTAATCTCATTCATAAAGAGAAATATCCTGACTAGATTTGGGATACCCACAGAAATCACTTTTGACAATGGATCTTAGTTCATAGGCAAAAGGACTACAAAATTTTGTGAAAGCTGGGGCATAAAGATGATAACCTCTACACCTATTCATCCTCAAGCTAATGGTCAGGCAGAATCAAACTACAAGATCATTATCAACAACCTTAAGAAAAAGTTGGGATCCAAGAAAGGAAAGTGGGCTGAAGAACTTCCATTTGTTCTATGGGCTGATAGAACAACCACGAAGAATGCAACTGGTCAAACACCATTCTCTCTAGTGTATGGTTCTGAAGTTGTCCTCCCAACTAAAATGGTTGTCCCTACTGCAAGATCAAGCTTACAAAATCTAGAATCCAAAAAGGAAATACTATCTAAGGGTCTAGATACCATTGATGAACTTAGGGATATTGCAAGAATAAGGATGGCAACATATCAACAAAAGAGAGCCAAATCCTATAACAAGAATATCAGGATACGAAGATTTCAAGTTAGTGATCTGGTTTTAAGAAAGGCATTTCAGAATACCACCAATCCAACTGATGGAAAACTTGCTCCAAAATGGGAAGGACCCTATAAGATCAAATCTGAAGCAGGAAAAGGGGCATATAAGTTAACCAACATGGAAGGAGAACCACTTCCAAGATCTTGGAATGCCATTCATCTAAGGCTATACTTTATTTGAAACTTATTGTATCAAACTATAAAAGAGTATCACATTATAATCTGCACTTATATTTCCAAATATTTCTATATATTCTAATATATTCTTATATATTCTTGTATATTCTTAATTACCATGCTACTAATCAAGCATATGAGGGGCATCAGGAATCCTGATTCCCAACTATCCAAAAATCTTATTGTTTTGTAGGTATAGCAGGAGAAGAGATATGACTTTATGTCTTAACCCAAGTTCTGACCTGAAATCAGAACTTGATGAATACCCCGCACTGACTTTATGTCTAGCTGCAACGTTTTGACCTGAAATCAAAACTGTAGAAGACCCCGCACTGACTTTATGTCCAGCTGCAAAGTTTTGACCTGAAATCAAAACTCAAGAGACTTTTGTCTCTCATGAAGACTTAGTGTTCATACCCTCGCTAGTTGCGCACGTTTATCCTATTATAGTCTGAGATAATGGGACCAGTACACGCATGAGTGGCTGACAATTTCATTATCGAGGGCTATAACTAAGGATCCTCCAAAACATGCCGATATAGTTGGAGATTTTGGGCATGCATGGGTGGCTGACAATTTCATTTTCAAATACTATTACTAAGGATCCTCCGAATTCCGGCCTAGTCGCCAGTATCCCGTCCTTAGTCACCAGTATTCCGGCCATAGTCGCCAGTATCTTTTGGACTTGTTGCCAATATTTCGGCCTTGTCGCCAGTATTCTGGCCTTAGTCGCCAGTATTCCGGCCTTAGTCGCCAGTATTCTGGACATAGTTGCCAGTAATTTCGGCCTTAGTCGCCAGTTTAATCGGCCTTGTCGCCAGTATCTTGGGCTTGTCCCAAGTTTTCTTGTTTTTCTATTTATGCAGGATAAACCTTCCAGGATACCTAGGAATGTCACAAAATACTTGGGGATATTCAGGTATGAAATCTTTTTGATATTTTGGCAGGAACAAAGAAAATTTCGAAATAAATCTACTATCTCCAGAAATCGGTATTTATTTCTCAAACTCTTTTAACATACTGCATTCTTTATTTAGAATCATATTCTAATGCTTGATAGAATGTATTATACTTATTTCTACTTAGGAATATGTTATGAAAACTTCTATTTAGGGATTTGCTAAACTAAATTACTAGTTACTTCGTGTGCTATTATATATATCTAAGTTATATATAATCATTCAAGTAATAAAAACCTTAGTCGAATAAGGATAAGTCTAATTCCAACTATTTTAAATGGTTCCTAAATATATTACATATATATTAGATTTGAGGAAAAATATTCTGAAATTCTTCGATATAGATTCATTATAGCCAAAACCAACCTATATGAGAATTATAAGAGGATTTAGTCCCTTAAACAGTTTACTAAATATCCAAAATATCATTAAGAATATTTAGGAATATTCAAAGATATCCTAACAATGATTATAAATAGTAAATTATAACTGGATACTTCAATGATTTGGGTTGCTCTTAGTTATTAGTTCAACTAACATGTACCCAATCAAACCTTATAATATTCATGAAAGACATTAAAGAAATCAATCTTTTACATAAATACTACATATCAAAAACAATCAAGAATATTTCAGAATTTATTAGGATATTTCAACAGATAAACAACTAAATATCCAAAACATCCTCGAAAATATGTGTACTTGAGAAATTATTAAGTAATTTCTAAGGAATTAAAAACTTTGAAATAAATGACATATCCAATACTGAATACAATACTTGATATTCAGGTTGAATCTAATTCATAATTGTTTCGGGTAAAAATTAACACGCTTAACTTTTAGCAAAACCGAATTAGAAAAGTGGGGTATTGTGTTTTACAAGCAAATATATTGAGTATACCGAATATATGTTCAAGATATCCTCAAATATCCCTAGGGATATCTGAATATATCAAACAAAAAAATAGCAATACACACGAGATTTATACGAGGAAAAGCCCTTAATCCCTTAGAATTGCCGGCATATAAACCTCGGGAGGTGACAATCTTCACTCTGCCTAGTTTATTTAGAATTCAACAATTTAATACAAACAAAGAGCGCAAGTTGATCGATTCTAAGCAGCTAAATCCGCTTTCAGTGAGTATCGTGTGTGTTATATGAGTATCCAGTGTCCTATATCGATCAATCGCCTCAATATTAATACAAAGAATCAAAAAAAGGACGTTTGACAACGTTCATAAGGTAGTTCCGATTATCCAGGAACTTTCCAATCGTGGGAGACTGATTCAAGTTGAATACGCAAATCTCTCTTGGATTCCTCTTTTAAGTTGAGCTAGTTGACGCGTGCTTCCTGTTTCGGGTAAAAATTAACAAGCTTAACTTTTAGCAAAACCGAATTAGAAAAGTGGGGTATTGTGTTTAACAAGCAAATATATTAAGTATATCGAGTATATGTCCAAGATATCCCCGAATATCTCTGAGGATATTTGAATATATCAAACAGAAAAAATAGCAATACACACGAGATTTGTAAGAGAAAAAGCCCTTAATCCCTTAGGATTGTCGCCATAAAAACCTCGAGAGGTGACAAATATCACTCTGCCTAATCTTATTTATGATCAAAGTAAAAGAATACAAAACAAAGAGCGCAATATGATCGATTCTATGATGCTAGATTTCCTTTAGTGAGTGCGTGTGTTCTCTTTTTCACCTGTCCCCTATATCGATCAATCACCTCAATATATATACAAAGAATCTAAAAAAGACGTTTGACAACATTCATAAGGTAGTTTCGAATATCCAGGCACTTTCCAAACGTGGACAACTCTTTCAAATCACCCGCATAGATTTCTCTTGGATTCCTCGTTTAAGTTTGAAGTAATTGCCACATATTTCTGTGATATCAGGGCCAGCTGATAGTCAACCTGTCAATCCATGAAATCTCGTAATAACAGTTAATTAGCAGAGATAATTGTTAATAATAATAATATATATCCTCAAAATATCCCTGATCCCGAAATACCCCGGATCCTGAAATATCCCGAGTGGGAATATTTTGTACCTGACAATTGCCCCCAATTTTACAGCCGGTTGTTTACAGCTGTAAAATTAAAAGATTATAGTTTAAATTTTGAAATTTTGAATTTTAAATCAACGGTTTTATGATTTAAATGGACGGTTAGATGAGACAGCGGTTACTGTTTGATTGTCAGAGCGCTGCACATATAATGATTACGATATCCTCCTTTCAAATCACTTATCATCTTTGATCGTCTTCTCCGGTAAGTTCTTATTCTGAATCCTCTGTTTTTTCTTGGTTTTTAATTAAGTAAAATGTCACATTCTACTTCTTCATCCGAGGCTAGTGATTTCTTCGATCAGAATGTCTTACCATATACTGATCAGAATGCATGTATCTTCGATGATGATCACATCGAGGTTATGCAACTCTCCCAAGCTTTCCCTGATGAGGCAGTTTTTTGTCGATATGATCCTGCCCTGAAAGCTGACCATAGTTCCACCAAATGGGTTTGTTTTCCTGAATACCCATTTTCATTAGGTTTATCTTTTCCTTTTCCCACTCTGATTTCTGAATTCTTTCGGATTACTCGTCTCTGTTATCCTCAACTTATGCCAATGGGTTGGCGGTTGCTCGTCACTCTTCACAAATTGAACCATAAATATGGTCTCAAGATTGGTGTCCTCGAGATTTCTTCTGTTTACCAGCTTCGTACCCATGGGTACTCTCGTTTTTTGCTTCAAAGGTGAACCGGTGCCCCTCTTTTGGTTCATGGGATTACCATGAATGAGGATGAATGGAAAGACAAATTTTCCTTCGTAAAAAGGAGTTATATCCCTGGGGGAATTTCTCTTCCAGTTAGTTGGTTGTTAAAGGGTAGGATATCTTATTTTTTTTATTATCATTATTCGAGTTTTTATTGATTACTTTTGTTTATTGTTATGTTTCAGCACCGAAGTTTGAGTCACTCACTGCTGAGAATCAGGATACTCAACAAAGGATTCAATCTCTTTTGGTGATTGGGGAAAGAGAGCAGAAATTCGTAGCATCCTCTAAAGAAGATATCTCTGTTTCATCTCCATCTCACAGTGCTTCTTCTCAACAATCACAGGCCCAAATGACATCAGGTATCCCAAAGTCAGTTTCTAGGTTTTGATTTGTCTTCAATGTTTTTATATGTTTATTTATTTATTTAGAATCAGCTTTTGACCTTGAGGACCTCACTGACTTCTTAACAATCAAAAAAGAAAAAACTAGCCTTGTTGCCCCCAAGGCGAGGATCATGCATACTCGTTCAACCAAGACTTCAAAGAAGCGCAAGGGTGTCGATGTCATCAATGTGAATGATATTCCTGACTTCCCTGCCGTCGACCTTCTACACAAGGTAGACTTTATATTTTCTTCATTCTCGAGCAACCATATCCTCATATTATCCTTATTATATATAGGTTATCTCGAAAATATCAAGTGACAAGGAAGCTTTTGAAAAGCAAATCGAGGACCTTGATGATCAGACGAAAATTGTTGTTGCCAAGGCTGGTCATTACAAGAAGGAAGCCTCGAAGTTCAAGAAGCAGGTCAGGGATAATGACGCCGCCCATAAGTTGAAGGTGAAGGAGATCATTGAGGGGACCAAGAAGTTTGCTGCTGCTATCCTCAAGGCGAATATCCAGATGGCAGAAAGGTCAAAACAAGAAGGCTCGGACTTGTGGGACAAGGACCTTGCCGATTGGGTTAAAGTTTTGGCTAAGCTGACTGGGGATATGGCGGAGACTTCTGATGCAGCGGCGAAGACAGTGAGCGTGGTGGAGACCAGTAAGGTGGCAGGAGGTCAGGATATTGGAGTTGGTGGAGGCGAAGAGGGTGCGGTGATGGGCGATGAAGATAGAATTGAGAAGGTCTGAGCCCATGATGTTTGTGGTTCTTTTTATGGTGATGTGTAGCCCTTTTTTAAACAATATCTTGATGTTAAGTCCCTAGATGGGCAGACAATTTATGGAATTTTAGGTGGAGGGACCATGTGTTTTCATGGCGAAGCCTAAAATTTCTTAGTTTCTTTTAGGTTAACATTTTCAGTATATTGGGTGGAGGGACCATGTGTTTTCATGGCGAAGCCCGGTATACTGATTCTGCTTTGTTAATCCTTTGACTTGGTAATATCAATGAATGCTTTAAGATATTTTGTTCAATTATGCTTTGTAGGATTTATTTTGAAATTTTGTTTAATCAGATCATTCCCGTTGTAATTTATTCATTTAAGTTCAAGTTTCTTGAAAAGCATATTCGATTAGGATGCCAATTGTAAAGGTATTGAGGATATTATTGTAGTTTTCATGTAGTCAAATTCAAATTCTGAAAACATTTATTCAAGGCTTTATTTCAGGATCAGATATTTGCAAAAGGTAATAATATGATTAAAAACAAAGATATTTAACCAGTCAAGAAATAAATACCAACTCCTTGAATGAGTAGATTTATTTTCGAAGCTCTTCTTATCCCTGTCAGGATAATGTAGGAATTACGTACCTGAATATCCTTGGATATTTCAGAACCATATTTGTATAGCATCCTGGAATAGCCTTGAAACTTAAGTCCATATCTTCAGTATCCTTAGGCATGTTCCAAGTAGAAATTGTAACCCAAAGTATCCTTGAGAGTTTATTCCTGCACAAGTTCAAAAACAAAAAAGATTGGGATAATCTCAATATGGTGGCGACTAAGGCCGGTTAGACTGGCGACAAGGCCGAAAATACTGGCGCCAAGGCGGAAATTACTGGCGACTATGGCTGGAATACTGGCGACAAGGCCGATTATACTGGCGACTAAGGTCGAAAATACTGGCGACAAGGCCGAGAGATACTGGCGACTAAGGCCGGAATGCTGGCGACTAAGGCCGGGATACTGGAGACTAGGCCGGAATTCGGTGGATCCCTGGTTATATTTTTGAAAATGAAATTGTCAGCCACTCAGCGTGTACTGGTCCCAAAATCTCCAACTATACCGGGATATTACGGAGGATCCATAGTTATAACCCTTGATAATGAAATTGTCAGCCACTCATGCGTGTACTGGTCCCATTATCTTGGATTATAGCAAGATATACATGCGCTAGTGGCGATGGTATGAACCCTTAGTCTTCAAAGCTTTCTTGAGTTTTGATTTCAGGTCAAAACTTTGCAGCTAGACATAAAGTCAGTGTGGGGTCTTCATCAAGTTTTGATTTCAGGTCAAAACTTGGGCTGAGACATATAGCCTCGTATCTTCTCCAGCTATTCCTGCAAAAACATAAAATATTTTTGCAAAGGTAGGCATTAGGGATCCTTAAGCCTCTCCAATGCTTAAGTTAGTGTCGAGATAAATTGAGAATATATATAGGATATGACAGTAAGGATATACAAGAACATTGAAAGATAGTCATGTAAATTTAGAGTAAATATTTCAGTAAAAGTCATATAAAGTATGTTTTTAGATGAATGGCATTCCATGCCCTTGGAAGAGGTTCTCCTTCCATAGTAATTAATATATATGCCCCCTTTCCAGCTTCAGAATCAATTTTATAAGGTCCTTCCCATTTTGGGGCAAGCTTTCCATCCGTTGGATTAGTGGTATTCTAGAATGCTTTTCTTAAAACTAAGTCTCCTACTTGGAATCTTCTGATCCTTATGTTTTTATTGTAGGATTTAGCTATCTTTTGCTGATAGGCAGCCATTCTAATTTTTGCAATATCCCTAGATTCGTCAATAGTATCTATATCCTGAGATAGCACTTCGTTATTGGCTTCCATAGTTTGTAAACTTGTTCTTGCAGTAGGGATAATCATCTCAGTTGGGAGTACAGCTTCTGAACCAAATACTAATAAGAATGGGTTTGACCAGTCGCATTTTTTGTAGTTGTTCTATCAGGTCATAGGACAAATGGAAGTTCTTCAGCCCATTTTCCTTTCTTAGATCCCAACTTCTTTTTGAGATTGTTTACGATTATTTTATTGCTTGATTCTGCTTGACATTAGCCTGAGGATGTCTTGGTGTGGAAGTAATCATTTTTATCCCCCACGCTTCACAAAAGTTGATAGTTCTTTTCCCAATTAGTTGAGACCCATTATCGCATGTAATGTCGGCAGGTATCCCGAATCTAGTCAGGATATTTCTTTTTATGAAGGATATTACTTCCTTTTCTCTAACCTGTACAAAGGCTTCAACTTCAATCCATTTTGATAAGTAATCAGTCATGGCAAGCATGAATACTTTTCCTCCTGGCACTTCTGGTAGTTTTCCTACTATATCCATTCCCCATTTCATGAATGGCCATGATGAGACTATTAAATATAAAGGTTTAGCTAGTTGGTGAAGGATATTGATGTTTCTTTGACAAGCATCACACTTTTGGGAATAGAACATTGCATCTTTCCCCATAGTAGGCCAGAAATATCATGTTCTAAGGATTTTCGAAAGTAATGCTCTGCCCCCAGTGTGGTTTCCACAATTTTCTTCGTGGATATCCTTCATTACTTCTAAGATTTCTACTTTTTCCAAACATTTTAAATATGGACCAGCTACTGACTTTCTATACTGGATATCCCAAATAATTATGTATCTAGATATCCTGGTTTTCAAGGCTTTATGGTTTGTTTCATCGTCGGGTATTTTTCCTATTTGGAGATATTCTTTAATAGGTGTAGTCCAGGATATCTCATGTGTATCGACATTTAACGGTTTAAGGATATGATTCGAATTTTCTATATCTATGGTTGGATTCAAGATATGTAGGATAGGGATATTGACATCATCACAAATTTTCAGAGATGATGCTAGGCTTGCTAATGTATCTGCTTCATTATTTTCTTCTCTGGGGACTTGTGTGATATCAAAAGTATAGAAATATCCCACTATATCCTTAACTACTTCTCTAAGTATTTTGCCAATTTATCTCCTTTAACCATATAGAAACCATTAAACTGGTTAGCTATTAGTAAGGAATCAACAAATACGTGGAGGTGTCTTATGTTCATATCTCTAGCTAATTGGAGTCCTGCCATCAAGGATTCATATTCGGCTTCATTATTAGTTGCTTGGAAATCACAACTGATTGATTGGGGTATTATGTCCCCCTGTGGCGGTTTTAGTATTATCCCTAGGCATGTTCCTCTTACATTTGAGGCTCCATCAGTGTGTAGAGTCCATTCACCAGTATCCTCATCCAGAAGTTTGACTTCTAAATCTACTTCTGGTTGAATATCATTACTAAAATCAGCCACAAAGTCTGCTAGCGCTTGAGACTTGATTGCTGTTCTTGGTTCATAGACTAGATCGTAAGTGCTAAGTTTTACTGACCATTTGGCCATCCTTCCTGATAATTCGGGTTTTCTTAACACCGACTTAATTGGGTAATTTGTTTTAATGTATATTCTATGTGTTTCAAAATAATGCCTAAGTTTTGTTGATGCCATAATTAAAGCTAAGATTAGTTTTTCTAAGTGAGAATATCTAGTTTCAGCATCTAAAAGGCTTTTACTTACATAATATACTGGATGTTGTGATCCTTGATAGTCTTTAACTAGCACCGCACTTACAGTAGTTCGGGATACTGCTAAGTATAGTGATAGTGGTTCACCATCCTCTGGTTTCATGAGTAATGATGTTGAGGATAAGTATTCTTTTAAATCCTGTAGTGTCTTCTCATGCTCTTCATCCCATTGAAACTTCTTATTCTTTTTGAGGATATCATAGAATCCTTTGAATTTCTCAGAAGATCTTGAGATGAATCTATTGAGAGCGGCTATTCTTCCCGTTAATCTTTGTACTTCTTTTACATTTGTTGTGGATTTGATTTTCAGGATAGCTTGGATCTATTCTGGGCTGGCCTCTATTCCTCTTTTAGTGACCATATATCCCAAGCTGATCTTACTCCAAAATGACACATAGAAGCGTTAAATTTCATATTGTAACGATCTAGGATATTGAAGGATTCTTCGAGATCCCGAAGATGATCTTTGGTAATCCTAGATTTGACTACCATATCATCGATGTACACTTCCATTGTGTCCCCCAGCTTATCCTTAAACATCATATTAACGAGCCTCTGATAAGTAGCTCCTGTGTTCTTCAAGCCGAATGGCATTGCTGTATAGCAGTATATCCCTGTTGGCGTCATGAATGCAGTATTTTCTTGGTCGGAAGGCTCCATTTGGATTTGCTGGAATTCTGCCGATGCATCCATGAAGGTTAACATTTCATGGCCTACCGTAGCATCTACCATTGAATCTATGTGTGGTAATGGAAAGGGGACTTTAGGACAAGCTTTGTTTAGATTTGTGTAATCTACACAAACTCTCCACTTTCCATTCTTCTTTCGAACCACAAATACGTTAGCTGGCCACCTTGGAAATTTTACTTCCGTAATCATCTTGGCTTTAAGAAGTTTCTCTAATTCTTCTTGGATGATTATATTCCTTTCGGGAGCAAATTTTCTCCTTTTTTGGTGGATAGGATTGTAGCTTCTATCAATTCCTAGCTTATGTGTGATTACATCTGAGGATATCCCTGTCATATCCTCATGCTTCCAAGCAAAGGTGGAGATTCTTGATTTCAGGAAAGAAATCAGTTTCTCCTCAATATCCTTGGGATATTTGTTCCTATGAGAACTTTGGTCTCGGAATCCTCAGGATTAAGCAGCACTTCCTTTACGTCTTTTTCCCGAGATTCCTTATTATCCACAAGGTTGCTCTTTGATTGCTATGTTGAAGGTGATTTCATCGTCGCCTTCATCGAGGACGAATAACACTCTTTAGCTTCCTGTTGGTCGCTATAGATCTTCACGACTCCCCATGGTGTTGGTGGTTCTGATATTTGTGGCACCTCTTATTCTACAGCTAGGAAACATGCTAAAGAAGCCAAGATGGAGAATGGAGAGAGACCCACAAAGACATCGACACTCACCATAGAGTCCGTGGTATCCTTTGAAGAGCAAGATCGCAAGAATATCCTGGATCCTCATCATGATGGGTTAGTCATTACTTTATATGTTGCTAACCACTATGTACACAGGATACTTATAGATGGAGGAAGCTCAGTCAACATCATCCAATTGGAAACACTCAAGAGGATGAATATCCCTGAATCAGAGATAACTACCAAATCTCTAATCCTGGTTGGATTCAGTGGTGAAGCTAAAGCTACTGTCGGAGAAATCAAGCTACCGGTATACATCAAGGGGGTAAACTCTATGCAACGTTTTTCTATAATAGATTCCCTATCTTGTTATAATATTATACTAGGTAGACCTTGGATACATGACATGAAAGCAGTCCCTTCGACCTATCATCAATGTGTCAAGCTGCCAACACCATGGGGAGTAGTGAAGATCAATAGTGAGCAACAGGAAGCCAAGGAGTGCAACTCGTCTTCGATGAAGGGAACTACTAGACCTTCATCCGCATAGCAATCAAAGTGCGACAATATAGGGAGAAGGAAGTAAAGGAAGTACTCCTATACCCCGATAATCCTGAGGTTAAGGTCCTTATAGGAACTGAAACCCCTGAGGATATTGAGGAGAAACTGATTTCTTTTCTAAAATCAAGAGTTTCCACATTCGCATGGAAACATGAGGATATGACAAGAATATCCTCATATGTGATTACACATAAATTAGGGATAGATAGGAATATTAAGCCTGTCCACCAAAAGAGAAGGAAGTTTGCACCCCGAAAGAAATCTAATCATTCAAGAGGAAGTAGAGAAACTCCTCAAAGCAAAAATGATTAGAGAGGTGAAATTTACAAAGTGGCTAGCCAATGTAGTCGTGGTTCAAAAGAAGAATGGAAAGTGGAAAGTTTGTGTAGATTACACAGATCTCAACAAGGCAGGTCCTAACGACCCATTTCCATTACCACATATAGACTCCATGGTAGATGCAACAGCAGGAAATGAAATGTTAACTTTCATGGATGCATCAGCAGGCTTTCAACAAATTCAAATGGAACCTTCAGACCATAAAGATACGGCCTTCATGACGCCAACAGGGATATATTGCTACACAGCAATGACATTTGGCTTGAAGAATGCTGGAGCCACATACTAGAGACTTGTCAACATGATGTTCAAAAAGAAACTGGGGGACACTATGGAAGTGTATATTGATGATATGGTGGTCAAATCAAAGATAACTGAGAATCACCTTAGGGATCTTCATGAATCCTTCAATATCCTGGACCGCTACAATATGAAACTTAACCCATCTAAGTGTCATTTTGGGGTAAGATCAGGAAAGTTCTTGGGATATATGGTCACTAAAAGAGGAATAGAGGCTAGCCCGGAAAAAATTCAAGCAATCTTAAACCTCAAATCCCCAAAGAACATAAAAGAAGTGCAAAAATTAACAGGAAGAATAGCTGCACTCAATAGATTCATCTCAAGGTCTTCCGAAAAATTTAAAAGATTCTACGATATCCTTAAAAAGAATAAGAAGTTCCAATGGGATGAAGAGAATGAGAAGGCACTTCAGGATCTAAAAGAATATTTATCCTCACGTCGTTGCTCATGAGACCAGAAGATGGTGAACCACTATCATTGTACTTAGCAGTATCTTGAACCACTCTAAGTGTTGTGTTGGTTAAGGATCATCAGGGATCATAGCATCCCGTGTACTATGTAAGTAAAAGCCTAGTAGATGCTGAGACTAGATATTCTCACTTAGAAAAGCTAATTTTGGCTTTGGTTATGGCATCAACTAAGCTAAGGCATTACTTTAAGACACATAGAATACACATCAAAACAAATTATCCTATCAAATCTGTATTGAGAAAACCTGAGCTATCATGAAGAATGGCAAAATGGTCAGTTAAACTCAGTACCTATGATTTGATCTATGAACCAAGAACAGAAATTAAGTCACAAGCTTTAGCAGACTTTGTGGCTGATTTTAGTAGTGATCTACAACCAGAAGTGGATCTAGAAATCAAACTCTTAGATGAAGATGCTGGCGAGTGCACTTTGTTCACAGATGGATCTTCAAATGTAAGAGGAACAGGACGAGGCATCATACTAAATTCGCCACAAGGAGACATAATACCCCAATCAATTAGTTGTGAATTCCAAGCAACTAATAATGAAGCAGAACACGAAGCCCTAATAGCAGGACTTCAATTGGCTAGGGATATTAACTTCAGAAACCTGCATGTTTTTGTCGATTCCCTATTGATAGCAAATCAATTTAACGGTTCTTACATGGCTAAAGGAGATAAATTAGCAAAATACTTGGAAGTAGTTAAGGATATTTCAAGATACTTTTTCACCTTTGATATCACTCAAGTACCAAGGGATGAGAATGCCGAGGCAGATGCGCTGGCAAACTTAGCGTCATCCCTAAGGATCCCTGAGGATATCAATATCCCTATCCTTCATATTTTAATACCAGTGATATATATCCAGGAAGTAGGTCAGGATAGTGAACCCAAGGATTCCGAAGTTCATCACTCAGAAGCACGTGAAATATCATGGACTATCCCTATTAAGAACTACCTTCAAACAGGAAAGATACCTGATGACGAAACAAATTCTAGAGCTTTTAAAGCAAAAGTATCTAGATACACAATCATACGAGATATCTTATACAGGAAGTCAATATCAGGCCCATACTTGAGGTGTTTGGAGAAACCCGAAAGTCTGAAAGTAATGAAAGATATCCATGAAGGAGATTGTGGAAATCATACTGGGGGTAGAGCATTATTCTCAAAGATCCTGAGAACAGGATAATTTTGGCCAACCATGAGGAGAGATGCAATGTCTTATTCCCAGAAGTGTGATGCTTGTCAAAGACATAGCAATATACTTCATCAACCAGTCGAACCTCTACATCCAATAGTCTCATCATGGCCATTCCAGAAATGGGGAATGAATATAGTAGGAAACTTACCAAAAGCACCAGGAGGAAAGGTATTTATGCTTGCTATGACAGATTATTTCTCAAAATGGATTGAGGCTGAAGCCTTTGTACAAGTTAGAGAAAAAGAAGTAATCTCATTTATAAAGAGAAATATCCTGATTAGATTTGGGATACCCGAAGAAATCACTTGTGACAATGGGTCTCAATTCATAGGCAAAAGGACTACAAACTTTTGTGAATGCTGGGGCATAAAGATGATCACCTCTACACCTGTTCATCCTCAAGCTAAAGTTCAAGCAGAATCAAGCAACAAGATTATAATCACCAACCTTAAGAAAAAGTTGGAATCCAAGAAAGGAAAGTGGGCTGAAGAACTTCCATTTGTCCTATGGGTTGATAGAACAACCACAAAAAATGTGACTGGTCAAACACCATTCTCTTTAGTGTATCGTTCTGAAGTTGTTCTCCCAACTGAAATGGTTATCCCTACTGCAAGATCAAGTCTACAAAATCTAGAATCTAACAAGGAAATACTATCTGAGGATTTAGATATTGTTGATGAACTTAGGGATATTGCAAGAATAAGGATGGCAACATATCAACAAAAGATAGCCAAATCCTACAACAAGAATATTAGGATAAGAAGATTTCAAGTAGGAGATCTGGTTTTACGAAAGGCATTTCAGAATACCACCAATCCAGCTGATGGAAAACTTGGTCCAAAATGGGAAAGACCCTATAAGATCGAATCCGAAGCAGGAAAAGGGGCATATAAGTTAACCAATATGGAAGGAGAACCTTTCCAAGATCTTGGAATGCCATTCATCTTAACCTATACTTTATTTGAAACTTATTGTTATAAAACGCGTTTATTTTTCCACATATTTCTATATATTCTGATATATTCTTGTATAATCCTAATTATCATGATACTAATCAAGCACAAGAGGGGCATCAGGAATCCTGATTCCCAGTTATGCAAAAATCTTACTGTTTTGTAGGTATAGCAGGAGAAGAGATGAGACTTTATGTCTTAACCCAAGTTCTGACCTGAAATCAGAACTTGATCAAGACCCGCACTTACTTTATGTCTAGCTGCAAAGTTTTGACCTGAAATCAAAAGTGTAGAAGACTCTTGCAGGAGAAGAGATGAGACTTTATGTCTTAACCCAATTTCTGACCTGAAATCAGAACTTGATGAATACCCCGCACTGACTTTATGTCTAGCTGCAAAGTTTTGACCTGAAATCAAAACTCAAGAGACTTTTGTCTCTCATGAAGACTTAGGGCTCATGCCCTCGCCAGTAGCGCATGTTTATCCTATTATAGTCTGAGATAATGGGACCAGTACACGCATGAATGGCTGACAATTTCATTATCAAAGGCTATAACTACGGATCCTTCGTAATATCCCGGTATAGTTGGAGATTTTGGGACCAGTACACGCATGAGTGGCTGACAATTTCATTTTCAAAGACTATTACCAGGGATCCTCCGAATTCCGGCCTAGTCGCCAGTATCCCGGCCTTAGTCGCCAACATTCCGGTCTTAGTCGTCAGTGGCCTTGTCGCCAGTAATCCGGCCTTAGCCGCCAGTGGCCTTGTCGCCAGTATTTCGGCCTTAGTCGCCAGCATTCCGGCCTTAGTCACTAGTTTAATCGGCCTTGTCGCCAGTATATTGGGCTTGTCCCAAGTTTTCTTGGTTTTCTATATATGCAGGACTGAATTTCAAGGATACCTAGGAATACCACAATATACTTAGGGATATCTAGGTATGAAATCTTTTTGATGTTTTAACAGGGACAAAGAAGATTTCAAAACCAAACTATTATCTCTTGAAAGTGGTATTTGTTTCTTAACTCTTTTCATACCGCTGCTTGGTTTACTTACATGGAAATATATTCTAATGCCTGATAATATGCATTATACTTATTTCTACTTAGGAACATGTTATATCTTATGAACACTTCTATTTAAGGGATATGTTAAACTAAATTACTAGTTACTTCATATCTAAGTTATATATAATCATTCAAGTAATAAAAACCTTAGTCGAATTGGGATAAATCTAGTCTGAAATATTCCTAATGATTCCTAAATATATTACATATAGAAAAATATTTTGAAATTCTACATAGTTAACATCAAACCTTTATTATGAAAGGTTTAGTTCTTTAAACAATTACGAGGTATCCTGAATGACATTAAGAATATTTAGGAATATTCGAACAATAATTATAAATAGTAAACTATAACTAGATACAATATTAATGTATTCAAGGATTCAGGTTGTTAGTTCACCTAATATGTACTCGAATAGACCTTATTATACTCGTAAAAAATATTAAAGAAATAAATAATGATATTTCAACGAATAAACAATTGAATATCCAAAATATCCTCGAAAACATTTTTACTTGAAGAATTATTTAAATAACATCTCCAAAACTGAATGCAATATTTAATACTAAGGTCAAATCTAGTTCAAAATACTTTTAAGAATATACCAGATTATTCTCAAATATTCTTAAGAAAACGTATACGTAAAAAGTCACTTGAAAAAGTTAAATATTTAATATAACATATCAAGTGAAACTATATCAAACATTAGTATTGATATTTTTACCTAAGTACAAGTTGTCTAGTGTAATTAAGAATATCTAGGGATATTCAGTAATATCTCTTAGTAACAATATAATAACATATTTCAGGACATCTAAGGATATATAACTACAAAATTCTATATAGGACACAAAGATATCATCCAAAATACTAACCATCATATTATCAACCAAGAACAGTTAAAATATTAACATATCAAGCTTAGCCATGAAGCTCATGGTCCCTCCACTTGATATGTTAACAAAAGTTAATCAAGGTTTCGCCATGAAACTCATGGTCCCCCCACCTTGATTCTTATATTGCCTACCCCAAAACTAGGGGACTTTCTTAAAAACTATTGTTTGAAGAGTTACATCATCAGAAAACAAGAACCACAAAATACTAAAAAAGATGGGCTCAGACCTTCGCATCATTGTCATCATCGCCCATCGTCGCCCTTGCTCAACTAGTCCAGCTTCTGCACCTATCACCTCCACCTCACCTGCCTTGCTGGTCTCACCCACCTCACCAGCCTTGTTTACCTCCACAGAAGCTTCAGCCTTGTCACCAGCCAGGGTCGCCAATATCTTGCCCCATTCCTTCATATTCTTGGCCAGGGAATCCACACCTTCACCCTTGGCCTGATTCACTAATTGGATTTTGGCCCTTAACACAGCAATGGCGGCAGACTTCTTGGCCCCATCAATATGCTCTTTGAACTGTAGCTTGTGAGAGGCTTCTATCTCCTTCATCTGCTTCTTGGTCTTGGCTAGTTCCTTCTCGTAGTGACCGGCTTTAGCTGAGGAGATTTTCCTCTGATCTTCCAGGTCTTCTATTTGCTTGTCAGTTTGTTCTTTCTCGGAGATGTACTTAGCAGAGACCTACAAAAATAGGAATTATTCAGAATATATAGGGATATTACGCTAATAAACAAAGTAAATAGTGTACCTTCTTCAGAAGATCAGGAATGGACAGGTCAGATGGCTCCTCGAGATCCACAGTATCTACACCTTTTCGTTTATTGGTTGTCTTTGAAGAGCGGGTAGTCATGGCGCGAGATTTGGGGGCAACGGGACTGGTCTTTTCCTTTTTCACGGCAAAGAAGGTGTCGAAATCTTCGAGGTCGAAATTTGATTCTGTAATATAAGTCAAAATAATTAAAAATAAATAAGAATATTTCAGAGCATTAAGATATTTTACTAAACATACCTGAGGCCATAGGAGTAACTGCTTCGAGGTTAGCACCGAACTTTCTGTATTGCTCGTCAATCTTCAACAAGGAACGGATCTTGTCCTTGCTTTCTTCTTCTTCTCATATAAGTGATTCAAATTTGGGAGCTGCAAAAAATAAAAACATAATAAGAAAAATTAAACAATAACAAGTCTTGATTAACAAGAAAAATCCTAAGAATCCTACCCTTTTCTACCCATTTGAATGGAAGAAGTTCCCCATGAGGAATAGAACTCCTTTTCACGAAAAATAATATATTTCTCCACTCATCTTCATTAAAAGTAATTCCTGGAACTAAGATAGGAGCCCCACTTCCTCTTTGAAGAACTAAACGGAATGACCCGTGGGTTCTAAGTCGATACATCACAGATATTTCAGGGATACCAATGTCTAAACCAAAGTGATGGTTTAGTTGGTCGAGAGTATGAAGAAGGCGCCATCCCATAGGCATGAGTTGCGAAAAAAAGAGTTTGGTAATTAAAAATAAATTGAGGATGAGGCCGGGAAAAGGAAATTTTAACCCCAAGGTGAATGGATACTCTAGAAAACATATCCAAGTAGGTGAAACATGATCAGCTTTAAGATTTTTAGAAAAATGATGAAATACAATTTCATTAGGGAAGGTTTTCGAAAACGCATCAGTTCGATCCGATCATCGTTAAAAATATTTCTGTTTTGACAATTTAAAGTTAAAATATTTTGATCGGTGAAGTCGTCAGAGTCAAAAATCAGATGAAGAAGATGATATAGACATTTTTAGAAAGAAGAAACTAAAATTTGAAGAAGAAAATGAAAGAAACTTACAGCAAGATCCAGTCGATGATGATGGCATCAAATGGAAGAAATGTGATCATTATATCCTGCGCAAACGGCTGGAATATGTGGGAAACCGCCACAATCATAACCGCCCTGTCAATAGTCACATTGTGTTTAAAATTCAAATTTTGAATTAGGAGCCAAAATAAACGAATAATTTCAAATTCTTACCACCAATTGAAGCGGTAATAAGAATTTGGGGGAAATTGTTATACCTGGAAAAAGTTACCTCATAATTCAGAATATTTTGGGATACGGAATAATCCAGGATAATTAGGAATATTTACGTGTATAAATTTATGTGATCCGATGACTTTAATAATAAATAATGATAGTTATAATTTATTATTATTACTTTGTTATTCGACACGTGCTACTAATGTTTGAATTGAGTCAACAGATTATATGCAATAACTATGCCTATTTATCCGGAATATGAAGAAGAATGTGGACTGCATGATAACGTTCACTGGAAGTTGCTCAACACATGATTGGAGATTGGACCGAGTTATGAGGAACAATCTTTGACTATCGTTGTATCATTTTACTATAAATTGAGGCAACATCGATCTAGGAACACACACACAGTTCACTTAGCTTACTTTTGCTTAATTCTTGCTCACATTCGCGGCATCCAGAATTCAGAAACACTTAGTGATCGATCAATTGCGCTCTTGTATTGTAATTTTATATTTTGTATCAATAAGAACAAGGCAGAGTGACAATTGTCACCTCCCGAGTTTTTATGACGGCAATCCTAAGGGATTAAGGGTTTTTCCTCGTATAAATTTCGTGTGTAAGCTGTTATTTCATTTTATATTCTGAAATATCCCTAGGATCCTTAGGGAAATCTATACTGAATTATGTTTATAAACTATTTTCTTGATAATAAAGCACAATACCCCACTAAACTAATTCGGTTTTGCTAAAAATTATACTTATTAATTTTTACCCGAAACAGTTCTTATAAAGTTAAATTTAAATTTTGAAAGTATTTATTCAAGGCTTTTTATTTCAGGATCGGATATTTTTTAAAGTTAATCAAAAATAAAGATTGTTGTGGAGTTAAGAAATAAATACCAATTCTTTGAAAGTGTAGACTTATTTTCGAGGCTTTTCTTATCCCTGTTAGGACAATGTGTAAAATACATACCTTAGTATATTTGGGCATATTATGAATACATTTGTGATATCCTGAAATAGTCTTGAGATCCAAGTCCGTCTCTTTAATATCCTTAGGCAATTCCAAGCAGAAGTTAAATCCCTAAAGATCCTTGAGAGTTTGTTCCTGCACATGTTAAAAACAAAAAAGATTGGGATAATCCCAATAGACTGGCGACAAGGCCGAAAATACTGGCGACAGGGCCGAGAGATACTGGCGACTAAGGCCGAAATGCTGGCGACTAAGGACGGGATACTGGAGACTAGGCCGGAATTTGGTGGATACCTAGTTATAATCTTTGAAAATTAAATTGTCAGCCACTCAGCGTGTACTAGTCCCAAGATCTCCAACTATACCGGGATATTACGGAGGATCCATAGTTATAACCCTCGATAATGAAACTGTCAGCCACTCATGTGTGTACTGGTCCCATTATCTTGGATTATAGCAGGATATACGTGCGCTAGTGGCGAGGGTATGAACCCTAATGTCACACCCCCAATTTTCAACTAACGGAATCATACCGTTTGGGAACGTGACAAACCAGGATCTCAGATCATTAGACATAACGAAGACCTCTATATGAATTTCAAATCATACTTTAGTCTTAAAAACATAACATCAAAGTTTTCAAAAATTGCGGAAGCGTTTAAAAACCAGTAACAGTTGTAATATGTAAATTACAAAACAAAATCCTCAAATGTTCAAATTCAAATATCCAAAATGTTTAAAATGCATGCGACTCTATCTCCTAGTCCATGCCAGCTTTAGTGCGCGCCTTAGCGTCCTGAGAAAACATGTAAATCAAGTCAACACAAAGGTTGGTGCATAACACAGGTTTTAAGCATTCACAATGTTCAAAACAGCAGTTGAATATCAAGTTGTAGATAACATAATCACACATGCACAGTCATGATAGCTAGTCATATAAACTATTTACATAAGTGGTCGACACCGAAGCTGACGGATTGCCATGCTATAGCATGTTTTCGCCTTGCCACTATTGTCTAGCACAACAATAGTAAAATTGTGTTTGGTCAGTCAAACACCTGCGTAGATCCCATCTACCAGGTGAGGTTTGTCAAACCTAATAGATCTATTTCCAACTACCACGCTTTGCGTTACAGCAAACTAAACGGTTCGAGGTGTGTAAGGACTTTCAAATTGCTATGTTGTCACATAATGTAAACAGCTAACTCATGCAAGTGATATGTATCTAGAAATAGTTTGTTGCACATGTTTTCTCCCCCAAAACAGTTTAAAATAAGAAAGGGGCCGTGTACGCACCTTTGATTTTTAGCAGAATGATCAAACACTTGTGAACTCGCGTAGAAATCCTCTACAAAGAATCTGTGGTTTAACAATAACTTAGTGTTATTCGAATTGTTGTCATGTGCTTGAAATCACATACGTGTCAACACACGTATGTTAAAGTGTTAGATAAGTGCATACGAAATTACGCGTGCCTTTGGAATCGTTTAAATAAAATCATATCTGATTTTATTTAATTAACCGTAATTATACGCGATTACGTTTTCGAATTAAAATACCATTTTTATCATTCCAATTGGTTCGGGATGAAATTCTGGTTCCAACGCACTTCGAACGAGTCGAATCGGAGTTCAAACGAAGAAGTTATGATTTAAAAACCAAAAATAGATTTAATTCCTAAAAACTGACAAAGGCCGGGTTTGAACCCGCGACCTCTACTTCTTTGCACAACAACTCCACCAGTCCAGCCTTCATGGCATTCGCAACAGAAGGTTCAAATTATTTGTTTTATGTACAAACCCACTAGTTCCCTTCTTTGATAATCTTAACCGAACTCCATGGTTTCAATTGAACCTAATTCAACCCCAATAGCTCTCCAAATCGTGGGGCTATTCTTCCACAGACTTAGACAAGTTTATACATAGATTTAATTTGAAAAGATCATCAACTCCTGATCATGCATTCGGTTATACGTGTCTTCGAAAACAAGTTCAAGAACCCACCATTCAAATTCATCAAATTCGTTACTTTTAATGTGAAAAATCATAGGATCTTTATGCTACTAACAATCCCGACCCTCTCTGTATAGATTAATTCAAGTCCCCAAGTTCATTTGGATCAAAGACCCTAAATGATGTTAACCGAAAACCCTAGAAATCAAGAATCACTCAATTCGTTTTTAACTTATGAAATTGATAAAGGCTTATTCACAATCGGGATTCTCTGTAACTACCGGTAACATTTAATTTCCTTCTTAAACTTTCTCAAATAGAAACCCCCAAATTCGTTGGACATAAGGAACCCTAGAATTGAAATCATTCAATTCGTGCTTATATCATGCAATTGACACATGGATTAGTTTAGCCGAAGCATTCTGAAACTAGTGGTGATGTTTAATTAGATTTAAGAATCCATCTCAATCAAAACCCCCAAAACCGTATTTATATGAACCCTAGTTATTAGTTTTCCTACAATTCGATGTTAACAGCCTAAATTGACTTAGGATCAACCTTATTCGACTCCTTTAGATGTAGTAGATGTCGAGAATTACCTGTTTTGACTCCCGATTGATGTAGTTCCCCTTGAGGATGATATTCGGCCTAGGTCTCAATCCAATTTCTTCTTCCAACGCTTCTGGAATCAATTTGTTGTGGGTAAAACTCTCTAAAGAAGCCGATTATAAGTTCTGTAACTCCAATTGTGAAGCTCGTGACCGAATTTTATGGTTTTCACCTATACAAGTGACGGTTTCACCTTTTTGGCTTACAATCGAATTCAATTCGACATTATGGTCTATTATAACTGTTAATTATTGATGATAATCATCAATATGATGATTAAGAATGTTTAATGATCAGTTACAAGTCGATTTGTGAAGAATTTCGGATTTAATTGATAATCCCATGCGAATTTTGACTTCTAAGGTCAAAATTGAACCTTTAATTCAATTACAAACCTAAACTTAGCAATTTAAATGTATTGAGACTATTTTCTATAACTTCCAATCCCTTGAATTTGATTTTTTTACAATAACATAACATTTCGGTTAACAAAATTGAGCCGAAAAATCCCGAATTGTCACTAATTACTTCAATAGGAATATTATTGGGCTAAGTTAACTCATTTGGGCCAATTGGGCCTACCTTAGGCTCATTGGGCCTACCTTCTGTCCACTTGGGTCTCACAAAATATAATTGGGCCTATCTTGGGCCTTGAATTTGTAATTGGGCCTCCTTTGGGCCTCAGGTTTGTGATTGGGCTTATCTCCTATTCAATTGGGCCTCATGACTACTATTGGGCCTCATTGGCCTACCTTGACCTTATTGGGCCTTCTTTGGCCTTACTGGGCCTTCTTGGGCCTTACTGGGCCTTCTTTGTCTTGTTGGGCCTATGATCTAACCACTTTCAGTTAACAAGGTTAATCCGAAAAGTCGGATTGTCACACCTAAGTCTTCATGAGAGACAAAGGTCTCTTGAGTTTTGATTTCAGGTCAAAACTTTGTAGTTAAACATAAAGTAAGTGCGGGGTCTTCATCAAGTTTTGATTTCAGGTCAAAACTTGGGCTGAGGCATATAGCCTCGTATCCTCTCCAGCTATTCCTGCAAAAACATAAAATATTTTTGCAAAGGTAGGCATTAGGATCCCTAAGCCTCTCCAATACTTAAGTTAGTGTCACGATAAATTGAGAATATATGACAGTAGGGATATATAAGAATATCAAGAGATAATCATGTAAATTTGGAGTAAAGATTTCAGTGAAAGTCATATAAAGTATGTTTTTAGATGGATGGCATTCCAATCCCTTGGAAGAGGTTCTCCTTCCATAGTAATTAATCTATACGCCCCCTTTCCAGCTTCGGAATCAATTTTATATGGTCTTTCCCATTTTGGGGCAAGCTTTCCATCTGTTGGATTAGTGGTATTCTGGATTGCTTTTCTTAAAACTAATTCTCCTACTTGGAATCTTCTGATCCTTATATTCTTATTGTAGGATTTAGCTATCTTTTGCTGATAGGCAGCCATTCTAATCTTCGCAATATCCCTAGATTCATCGATGGTGTCTATTGTGACACCCAGCAATTTCAGGTAAATTGCAACTCTTATATTCTTTACATTTCACATTATACTTGTTGCATTTCATTTAATTATGTTTAATTAGATGAGTTGAACACACACAACTGCGAAACGATAGTTCGAGGAACTATCGAATCATACATTGCACATTGGTTTTGGAAGCCAAGTGTGACAAACACAACACTAACACAAAACAATGATTCGGGGAATTATTGAACTGTGCATCACACGTTGATTAGGATTAATCAAGCGTGCAAACACTTTGTTAGACACAAGCACAAACTATCTTAGATAATTCGAGGAATTATCGAAACACACACGAGTCTCACGAACGTTGGTGATCAAACTTATATGTTACTATATGATTATGTGCTAAAAGTGCATTAGATGCTTTGGATAAACGTTAGGAATCGAGTACGAGCGAAATCGTATCATCGAAATCGAAAAACAATGAAGTTGGCCCGTCGCGGTACGCGATACCCCCTTCGGCGAAAGGCTTCGCGGTACGCGAAGCAAATCGGGAGTCGAGACTCCCGAATTACATCGCGGTACGCGATGATGATTTTTGATCGGCCTCCGCGGTACGCGAAGGCCATGCAAATCAAAATTTCAATATAAACCAACCCACTTCATTTCAGTCGAACTCCTTCCCATTTTCTCCGAGTTCCCACTCACTGTTGCGACCAAAACCCACCTGAAAGCAAGCTTAAACCTCTGCTAACACCATTAGAAGCCATTGTTGGTGATTGGAAGCCATTGGAGCACCAAAGGGAGTTCTTGGAGGCCACCAACAAGCAAGACGATCCACACCAGCCTTCATTCGAGCTTCCAGAACCTGTCACACCACGAATTTAAGCTCCTAAGGTAGTCTCTTGTGTTTATCTATAGTTAGATCGCACATGCAATGGGTGAAAACCCACATGCAACTCCATGTGACCATTGTGCACGATTTTGTTGGTGATTTGTTGAATAGATGTTATAGATTTACTGGTTTGATAATATTAGAATGTTAGATTTGAGTTTGATTGAGTTATTGGTAGGTTTGATGATGTTTTGGTGCACTTGCCATAAAAGGAAACTTTTATGTTGCAAGTCTTGGATTTGTGATAATCTAGACATGTTAGACATGTCTAGATGTTGTTAAATGTGTATTGAAGTGTTTAGAAACACATTGGGATATTTGATTTTGTCAAAAACTTGGTTTTGTAGAAACTTGCTATAAATGGAAACTTTTAGAAATCAAAAGAGGGCTTTTGATGTTTTAAAGTGTTTTGATGAACTTTGATTATCGAAACATGTTTAGAAATGATTTCTAAGCATATTGGAAACCTTGATTTGTGAAAACGAGTTTTTAAACGGATACTTTCCAAATAAGGAAACTTTATTCGGGCAAAACGGCATAAATGGTGATTTATGCACAAATGACATGTTTTAAGAGTTTAAACAAGTTTTATAAACATATTGGAAGTTATTAGTGTTATGAAATAGGATTTCATAACCACACTTTCCTAAATTGGAAACTTTCTAAAAATAGCAACTTATGTGATTAGAGTCATAAGATGCATTTTGGTGTCTTATGCGCATCAAGGCACATAGACACAACAATCGTGTCGCCAACGATTCGTCGAGTCTCACAAGTTAACACACGCACTCGGTTGAGCACGCTGACACTTGGAGTTGTATGGATTACAACACACCACAAAACACATACTTACACCTATACGATCCTAGGTGCTTACTAGCAGTACAGCTAGCTTTCGCAGACGCGAACACCGTGTAAACCAGAACTGCTCTATCAGGTGAGTTCACGGCCCCTTTTTACATTTTCTACCTTTGGGGGAGAAAACATTGCTTACAACTATTTTGTACAACTTACACGCTTTTGGTTATTTTTGTACATGCTAATATCGTATATGCATATGTGTGGCATTCATTCACAAAACTGATAAGTCCTCATTAAACACACCTCGAACCGTTAGTAGCGCGTAGCGCTTAGCGTGGTAATTCTGAATAGTACTATTTTGTACAACTTACAAGCCCCACTGTTGCGAGCCGTATGGCCACCCCGACTGGAGGTCGGAACAGTGCATAATTGACCAAACAACATTTGCCATATCTTGGATGGATATGGCGGGAGGCAGCATGTTAGCTTCGGTTGCGAACCCGCATATGATATAACACATATTGACTAGCTATCAATTGATATTGCATTGTATTGAAAAATAGACATGCTAAACATTACTTTAAACATTTGATGTTTACTGCTGATTACAAACCTGTGCTCTCACCAACCTTCGTGTTGACCTTTTACTCGCATGTTTTCTCAGGTAACTAAGGCACACGCACCAGGAATAGGATGCTAGGCCGGAGTCGCATGCATCTGTTTAAGTGTCTTAGTTTATCAAACATTTATTATCATTTGGTTGTTATGTAATGTTAATCAGCTTTAATCGCTTCCGCTCTATTTTCGAAAGTAATGCTCTGCCCCCAGTGTGATTTCCACAATCTCCTTCGTGGATATCCTTCATTACTTCTAAGGTTTCTGGTTTTTCTAAACATTTTAAGTATGGACCAGCTACTGATTTCCTATATAGGATATCCCGAATGATTATGTATCTAGATATTCTGTTTTAAAGGCTCTATGGTTTGTTTCTCCCTCAGGTATTTTTCCTGTTCGGAGATATTCCTTAATAGGTGTAGTCTAGGATATTTCATGTGTATCAATATTTTAAGGTTTAACGATTTGATTTGAATTTTCTATATCTATAGCTGGATTCAGGATATGTAGGATAGGGATATTGATATCATCACAAATTTTCAGAGATGATGCTAGGTTTGCTAATGTGTCTGCTTCATCATTCTCTTCTCTAGGGACTTGTGTGATATCAAAAGTTTAATAATATCCCACTATATCCTTAACTACTTCTAAGTATTTTGCCAATTTATCTCCTTTAACCATATAGGAACCATTAAATTCATTAGCTATTAGTAAGGAATCAACAAATACGTGGAGGTGTCTTATGTTCATATCTCTAGCTAATTGGAGTCCTGCTATCAAGTCTTCAAATTCGGCTTCGTTATTAGTTGCTTGGAACTCACAACTGATTAATTGGGGTATTATGTCCTCCTGTGACGATTTTAGTATTATCCCTAAACTTGTCCCTCTTACATTCGAGGCTCCATCAGTATGTAGAGTCCATTCACCGGTATCCTCATCCAGAAGTTTAACTTCTGAATCTACTTTTGGTTGAATATCATTACTAAAATCAGCCACAAAGTTTGCTAGTGCTTGAGACTTAATTGTTGTTCTTGGTTCATAGATTAGATCGTAAGTGCTAAGTTTTACTGACCACTTGGCCATTCTTCTTAATAATTCAGGTTTTCTTAACACTGACTTAATTGGATAATTTGTTTTGATGTGTAATCTATGTGTTTCAAAATAGTGCCTAAGTTTTGTTGATGCCATAGTCAAAGCTAAGATTATTTTTTCTAAGTGAGAATACCTAGTTTCAGCATCTAATAGGCTCTTACTTACATAGTATACGGGATGTTGTGATCCTTGATATTCTTTAACAAGCACTGCGCTTACAGTAGTTCGAGATACTGCTAAGTACAGTGATAATAGTTCACCATCTCCTGGTTTTATGAGCAATGGTGCTGAGGATAAATATTCTTTTAAATCCTGTAGTGCCTTCTCATGCTCTTCATCCCATTGAAACTTCTTATTCTTTTTTAAGGATATCGTAGAATCCTTTGAATTTTTCAGAAGATCTCGACATGAATCTATTAAGTACGGCTATTCTTCTTGTTCACCTTTGTACTTCTTTTACATTTGTTGGGGATTTGAGGTTCAGGATAGCTTGAATCTGTTCTGGGCTGGCGTCTATTCCCCTTTTGGTGACCATATATCCCAAAAATTTTCCTGATCTTACTCCAAAATGACACTTAGAAGGATTAAGTTTCATATTGTATCGATCCAGGATATCGAATGACTCTTCGATATCCCGAAGATGATCTTTGGTAATCTTTGATTTGACTACCATATCATCAATGTACACCTCCATTGTGTCCCCCAGCTTATCCTTCAACATCATATTGACAAGCCTTTGATAAGTAGCTTCCGCGTTCTTCAAGCCAAATGGCATTGCTGTGTAGCAATATATCCCCGTTGGCGTCAGGAAGGCAGTATCTTCTTGGTCTGAAGGCTGCATCTGGATTTGCTGGAATCCCACCGATGCATCCATGAAGGTTAACATTTCATGGCCTGTTGTAGCATCTACCATTGAATCTATGTGTGGTAATGGAAAGGGCTCTTTAGGACAAGCTTTGTCTAGATCTGTGTAATCTACACAAACTCTCCACTTTCCATTCTTCTTTTCAACCACAACTACATTAGCTAGCCACCTTGGAAATTTCACTTCCCTAATCATCTTGGCTTTAAGATGTTTTTCTACTTCTTCTTCAATGATTACATTCCTTTCAGGAGCAAATTTTCTTCTTTTTTGGTGAATGGGCTTGTAGTTTCTATCTATTCCTAGCTTATGTGTGATTACGTCTGAGGATATCCCTGTCATATCCTCATGCTTCCAAGCAAAGGTGGAGATTCTTGATTTTAGGAAAGAAATCAGTTTCTCCTCAATATCCTTGGGGATATCAGTTCCTATGAGAACTTTTGTCTCGGGATCCTCAGGATTAAGCAGCACTTCCTTTACTTCGTTTTCCCGGGATTCCTGATTATCCCCAAGGTTGCTCTTTGATTGCTATGTTGAAGGTGATTTCGTCGTCGCCTTCATCGAGGACGAATAACACTCATTAGCTTCCTGTTGGTCGCTATCGATCTTCACGACTCCCCATGGTGTTAATAGTTTAACGCATTGATGATATGTCGAAGGAACTGCCTTCATATCATGTATCCAAGCTCTACCTAGTGTGATATTATAATAGGATAGAGAGTCTATAATACAAAAGCGTTGCATAGAATTTACCCCTTCGATATATACAGGTAATTTAATTTCACCGATGGTAGCTTTAGCTTCTCCGCTGAATCCAATCAAGACCAAAGACTTGGTAGTTATTTCAGATTCAGGAATATTCATTCTCTTGAGTGTCTCCAACTGGATAATGTTTACTGAACTGCCTCCATCAATGAGTATCCTGAGCACATAATGGTTAGCAACATATAAAGTAATTACTAACCCATCGTGATGAGGATCAATGATGTTTTATCGATCTTGTTCTTTGATGGATATAACAGTATCCTTGGTTATCGTTGAAGTCTTTGTGGGTCTTTCTCCATTCTCCATTTTTGCTTCTTTATCATGTCTCCTAGCTGCAGAATAGGAAGTACCACGTATGTCAGATCCACCGGAGATAAAGTTTATTACCTTAGCATCCTTTGGTGGGGATGCAGCTCTTTTTGGGAATCCGTCAGGATCCTGCCTCCTTTCTTTCTTTCTACCAAGCAGTTCTTTGAGATGGCCTTTGCTAAGTAAATAGCTTATTTCTTTTATCAAGGCAACAAAACTTCGGTTATATGTCCAAAGTCTTCGTGAAATGCACACCATTTGGACTTGTCCTTTGCGCCGAACTTCTTGTCCTTAGGAGGCCATCTAGCCTTTTCACCTAGATCCTGCATAGCACACATTAGTTCAGTGATATCTACAGAAAAACAATACTCAGATATCCTGGGATAATCTTCATCATCCTCATCATCATCTATAGAGTTGACTTTGTGGTTGTCAGACTTATAATATGGCTTGGATTTGAATGATTTGTTAGTGGGGGAATCCAACTTCCTTTTGCCTTGGTTGTTGGGAGGAGTTGTAGTAATCCACTTCTGGATCTCTATATCATCTTCCAACCTGATAAACCTTAATGCTCGATTACGGACCTCGTCCATGTTCCTGCAAGGATTAATAACCAAGTCATCATAAAAAAGTGAGTTTTTCTGTAATCCCATCTTGAAAGCTTGAACAGCCGTAGTGATATCAAGATTAGGGATATCCAAGGATTCTCTGCCAAACTTGTTAACATAACTCCTTAGTGATTCATCTGATCCCTGTGTTATCCTGTAGAGATCACTAGTTAGTCTTTCAAATGTGCTACTACATGAAAATTGATTATTGAATAAGTTAATCAAGTGAGCAAATGATGTAATTGAATAAGGAGGAACATTGAGTAGCCATTTTAAGGCTGCTCATGTTAATGTTGAGCTGAATCCTTTGCATAAGCAAGCTTCTTTCAGATGTGGGGGAATAGGATTCGTCTCCATTCTTTCCCTATATTGTGCTACATGCTCTTCGGGATCCATGGTCCCATCATATAACTTCATGATGAGAGTTTGGAATCTCTTTGGGATTTCGGCATCACATATCGGCGGAGCGAATCTGGATATCTTGTGAGTGGTTGCTGGTACTTCCGGGATAGGCTTGACTATTCCTGGTACATTTGAGATCATATCCCAAAGTTTCTGGATTTGCTTGACCACTTGAGGACATATTCATGTTTCCTATGATGAACCAAAGTTTGCTGTATCTAATGGAGAATAGTTGTAAGTGTTACCGGTGAATGGTGTTGGGAGTGATGTTCTAGGGATAAGGATATTATCCTGAGTTATTCCCAAGTCATGGGATCCTGAAGAAGTTCTGATACTGGTCTGCATAGGAATAAAGTCTCCAGAATGGTTTCCGAATATCCCTGATGTTCCAAAATCAAGGATCCTCGGAGATATTGGTGTAGTAACTTCAACTTGCTTGTTCTTCTCAGCCTTCAAGTTTTCCATTTCCCTGAGAAGTCTTTGATTTATCCATTGTTGATCTATCATTTGTTGTTGTACCTGTTGGAACATACTTAAAATATCATTATTAGAGATAAGTACAAGGGCAGAAGTGGTCATCTTTGTAGATGGAACACTATCAGCAACAAAAGTGGACTTTTTTCCAGAATTATTTGGTTTCTTCGTGAAAACAGGGATCTGCGAGGAAACATTAGTTGTAGTAGCAGAAACAATAGGCAATGAAGAAGTTGATCTCGTTTGTGAAGCCATTTTTCGATATATTTCTCCTGAAAACGCCTTTAAACAAGGTTTTAATAATAAAAAACACAAGTATGCCCCACAGTGGGCGCCAAATTGTTTCGGGTAAAAATTAACAAGCTTAACTTTTAGCAAAACCGAATTAGAAAATTGGGGTATTGTGTTTTACAAGCAAATATATTGAGTATACCGAATATATGTTTAGGATATCCCCAAATATCCCTAGGGATATTTGAATATATCAAACAGGAAAATTGCAATACACACGAGATTTATACGAGGAAAAGCCCTAAATCCCTTAGGATTACCAGCATAAACACCTCGGGAGGTGACAATGGTCACTCTGCCTAGTTTATTAAGAATTCAACAATTTAATACAAACAAAGAGCGCCAGTTGATCGATTCTAAGCAGCGAAATCTGCTTTCAGTGAGTATCGTGTGTGTTATATGAGTATCCAGTGTCCTATATCGATCAATCGCCTCAGTATTTATACAAAGAATCTAAAAAAGGACGTTTGACAACGTTCATAAGGTAGTTCCGATTATCCAGGAACTTTCCAATCGTGGGAGACTGATTCAAGTTGAATACGCAAATCTCTCTTGGATTCCTCTTTTAAGTTGAGCTAGTTGACGCGTGCTTCCTGTTTCGGGTAAAAATTAACAAGCTTAACTTTTAGCAAAACCGAATTAGAAAAGTGGGGTATTGTGTTTAACAAGCAAATATATTAAGTATATCGAGTATATGTCCAAGATATCCCCGAATATCTCTAAGGATATTTGAATATATCAAACAGAAAAAATAGCACGCAGAAATTCCTTTCAGGTAACAAAATAATGACATTAGTATTAGACATTTTATCTAAATACAAGTTGTATATCATAATTAAGAATATCTGGGAATATTCAGAAATTCCTTTCAGGTAACAAAATAATGACATACAAGAAAATTTAGGATATCTAAGAATATTTAAAAATATAACACGCAGAAATTCTACCCAAAATAGTGAATGCTATATCCACAACCAAAAACAGTAAAAATATTAACATATCAAGTTTCTCCATGAAACTCATGGTCCCTCCACTTGATATGTTAACAAAAGTTAAAAAAGAATCAAACCTTCGCCATGAAAATCATGGTCCCTCCACCCAAATTCTTATATTGTATGCCCCAAAACCGTGAGACTTTCCTAAAAATACTATTGTTTAAGAGAGTTACATCATTAAGAACCACAAACATTAAAAAGATAGGCTCAAACCTTAGCATCGTTGTCATCATCGCCCATCATCACCTCCTGTTCAACCACTCCAACCTCCGCACATGTCGCCTCACCCTCACCAACTTTACTCGTCTCCCCCACCTCGCCAGCCTTGTTCACCTCCACAGAAGCTTACGCCTTGTCACCTGCCAGGTTCGCCAGTATTTTGCCCCATTCCTTCATATTCTTGACTATTGACTCCACTCCTTCAGTCTTAGCCTCGTTCACCAACTGGATCTTAGCCCTCAACACAGCAATGGCTGTGGATTTTTTGGCTCCTTCAAGGTGTTCCTTGAATTGAAGCTTATGAGAGGCCTCTATTTCTTTCATTTGTTTCTTGACTTCGACGAGCTCCTTCTCATAGTGTCCAGCTTTTGTAGTGAAGATTTTCTTCTGATCTTCAAGGTCTTCCATCTGCTTCTCCGTTTGTTCTTTCTCAGAGGCATACTTAGCAGAGACCTATAAAATAGGGATCATTCAGAATATGTAGGGATATTATACTAATAGACAAAGTAATTAATATACCTTCTTCAGGAGATCAGGAATAGACAGATCAGATGGCTCTTCGAGGTCCACAGTATCTACCCCTTTGCGTTTCTTGGTCGTCTTTGAAGAACGGGTAGTCATGGTACGTGACTTGGGGGCAACAAGACTTGTTTTTTCCTTTTTCACAGCAAAGAAGGTGTCGAGGCCTTTAAGGTTGAAAGTTGATTCTGTAAAATAAATCAGAATACTTAGAAATAAATAAGAATATTTTAAAATACTAAAATATTTAATTAAATATACCTGAGGCCATTGGAGTAACTGCTTTGAGATTAGCACCGAACTTCCTATAATGTTCGTCGATCTGCAACAAGGAACGAATTTTGTTCCTGCTTTCTTCTTCTTCTGCTACGGTTGCTTCAAACTTGGGAGCTATAAAAAACAAAAACATAATGAGTAAAATTATACTATAACAGATTTTAAATAACATTAAAAAATCCTAAAAATCCTACATTTTTCCACCCATTTGAGAGGAAGAACTTCCCCATTGGGAATAGACTTTCTTTTCGCAAAAAAGAACCTGTTCCTCCATTCATCCTCATTCAAAGTGATTCTTGGAAATAGAATAGGAGCCCCACTACTTCGTTGAAGAACAAAACGAGATGACCTATGGGTTCTGAGTTGGTACATCAAGGATATTTCGGGAACACCGATCTCTAAACCAAAGCGTTGGTTTAGTTGGTCAAGGGTGTAAAGAAGGCGCCATTCCATAGGCATTAGTTGGGGAAAACAGAGCTTGGTAACTAAGAAGAAATTGATGATAAGATCGGGGAAAGGGAATTTCAGACCTAAAGTGAAGGGATATTCTGGAAAACACACCCAAGTGGAAGATACATGATCGGCTTTGAGTTTTTCAGAAAAATCATGGAAGATGGTTTCATCGGGGAAAGTTTTTAAAATACGAAGTAATTCGATTCGATCGTCATTAAAAACATTTATGTTTTGACGATTGAAAGCCCAAACATTTTGATCAGTGAAATCATCAGAGTTAAAATCGGAGGAAGAAGATGATTCGGACATTTTCGAAGAAGAAAAATTAAAAATCGAAAGAGAAAGGGAGGAAGACTTACCGCAAGATCCGGTCGAAGATGATGGCATCTAATGAAGGCAATGTGATCATTATATCCTACACAAAAGGCTGGGAATATGTGGGAAACCGTCACAATCATAATTGTCCTGTCAACGATCACATCAATTTAAAATTCAAATTTTAAATCAGGAGCCAAAATAAACGGTTAAAATCAAATTCTTACTGCAAATAAAAGCAGTAATAAGAATTTGGGGACAATTGTTATACCTGTAAAAATTTAGCCTTATAATTCAGAATAATTAGGGATACAGAATATTTCGAGATAATTAGGAATATTTGCGCATATGATTTTCTATGATCTAATGATCTGAATAATAAATAATAATGATTTGTTGTTGATTATTGTTATTTTGTTATTCAGCACGTGCTACTAAATTTTTAAATGAGTCAACAGGTTAGCAAAAACCACTCATCCTATTTTCCCGGAATAAGCAGAAAATCGTGGACAACGTGAAGAATTCATCAACGGTCATGTGGAATAATGGGTGCATGATCTGGAAATGGAACGCATAATGTGGAACAACTTTGAACTACCGTTGTAATCTTGTTATGTTACAAATTGAGGCTATATCGATCTAGGAAAACACACGACTCACTTAGCTACTTACTGCTTACTTCTTGATCATATTTGCAAGATTTGAAGCCCTCAACACTTAGTGATCGATTGATTGTGCTCTTGTATTGTAATTCTATTTTATTATTTTAATACAAACTAGGCAGAGTGACGATTGTCACCTCCCGAGGTTTTTATGCCGACAATCCTAAGGGATTAAGGGATTTTCCTCGTATAAATCTCGTGTGTTTGGCTGTTTTTCTATTTTATATTCTGAAATATCCCTAGGGATCCTGAAGGATATTCTTGTTAAACATTACTTACAAACTGTTTTCTTGATTATAAAACACAATTCCCCACTAAACTAATTCGGTTTTGCTAAAAGTTACACTTGTTAATTTTTACCCGAAACACTAAGGCTTTCCTTTATGGTAACAATTAAATTTATTAAAACACATAATGGGTGTTCAAAGCACATAGCACATAAGAAAGTAATGAACATACAAGTGTAATAATATGAGATAACTCATATTTGGGGTAAACTTAGTAATAGTCTAGGCCACCATTTTATAATAACCTAGATCCTTATAATCATGGCTCTGGTACCAATTTGTCACACCTCGATTAACAGCGGAATATGTCATGGTGTGGGCATGATTGTTCATTAGCTCATGGTGCTATTAATACGTTTGAATAATTAAAGTGTTCATTATTAATCAAAACAAACAAAACATACATTAAATTCATACATCCATTGAATTACAATCCATAACATTACATTGCAATAGACATAATTGTTATACCTGTAAAAATTTACCCTTATAATTCAGAATAATTCGGGATACGGAATATTTCGGGATAATTAGGAATATTTGCGTATATAAATTTGTATAATCTGATAGTCTGAATAATAAATAATGATATTTATTAATTATTGTTATTATATTGTTCACCACGTGCTACTAACATTTAAAATAAGTCAACAGGTTATAAGTAACAACTATGCCTATTTTCTCGGAATAAGGAGAAAAACGTGGACAGTATGAAGAACACATTGACAGTCATGTGGAACAGTGGGCGCATGATATGGAAGTAGAGCATGAAATGTGGAACAACATTTGAACTACCGTTGTATCATTTTTTGTATAAATATTGAAGCAACATCGATCTAGGAACACACACGACTCACTTATCTGACTTCTGCTTATTTCTTGCTCATATTCACAAGATTCAAAGCTATCTACACTTAGTGATCGATTGATTGTGCTCTTGTATTGTAATTTCATTTTGTTGTTTTAATATAAACTAGGCAGAGTGACGATTGTCACCTACCGAGGTTTTTATGCCGTCAATCCTAACGGATTAAGGGCTTTTCCTCGTATAAATCTCGTGTGTAAGCTGTTTATTTCATTATATATTCTGAAATATCCCTAGGGATCCTCAGGGATATTTTTATTGCATTTTTTTATAAATTGTTTTCTTGATTGTAAAGCACAATACCCCACTAAACTAATTCTGTTTTGCTAAAACTTATACTTGTTACTTTTTACCTGAAACAATAACATTCAAAGTACAATTGAATCTAAAACATTGTTTATGAGTTTACTAGGCCTACAAAACCCAATTTTATGTCTTCACGTTAACCTGTTACATATGTAGAAATTTGTTTTGGGTCAACTATATGAATAGTTGATGAGTATAACATACAACTTAAATAGTGCTTTAAAAATAAATGATACATTACAATTAGACTATTTAACATTAGAGTTTAAGCAGGTATAAGTTACATGTTTTCATATAAGATAACTAGTGTTATTAGTTTAAAAAAAATTTGTTAAGTAATTAGATAACTAGGTTAATACCTATGTACACACGTTAATATAAAAAATAATAAGTAATTATCAATAAAAATTTAGAGGATATAAAACAATTTTTAATATACAATATAATTAAAATTTTATACAATTTAATACTTTAGTAAAAAAATAATCTTATTATCTATTTAAATATTTTTCAAAGTTTGTTTTTTTAATTTTGTTTTTAAAAACTGTCTTTGAATATTTCAAATTTCCTAATAATAAATATAATTTTGTATAACTAAATATTTTTGATATATTTTAACACTTTTTAAATTACAAAATGCATAAAACGATATTCAAAATTTAATATTATTATTTAATATGGAATGCATTTAATAGGAGAGATGTAAGAAAATTATTGTGAAAATAGTCTAAAATAATGACATGTGTCATATTTTATTTTTATTTATTAAGTATAAAACATTTTTTTAATCAAGATGATTATATATAACACAAAGGGTCTGTTTGGTATAAAAGAATGGATTAAACTAGGAATGGAATGGACGAGGATATGAAGGCATGGAATACCATTTATTATCCTCGTTTCTTACCCCTTGTAATGAAATGGTTCATTATTTCATGTTGTTTGGTAAAACATGAGAATATGAAGGCATGGAATACAATTTATAGGTTCAATCATGGTTCTAATCATTGTTTGAATTATGGGCTAGGTGGTGGTTTAGGTCATGTCTCATGGGTCGTGTTGTGGTTTAGACCATCGGTCGGTTATTGTTTAGCTCATGGTTCGATTATGGGGCAGTTCACGACACAGGGCATGGTTTTGTTTATCGATCGACTCATGATTCAGATCATGATTTGGGTCATGGTTTGGTTCATGCGAACAAATCATAGTTCAGATCATGGTTTGAAGCATGGGTTGGGTCATGGTTTGGTTCACGGGTCGGATCATTGTTTGAGTCATGTGTCTCGTAATTCTTTTAGTCATGGATCGTGTCATGATTTGGGTCATTGTTTGGGCCATGTGTTTGTTATGGGTCGGGTCATGTCACACCCCCAAATTCCCACTCGTGGTGTCAGTCCACGTGGGTGTGAAGTGGCCAGGATCACAGCTCATGGTTATATAGAACGACTCTATATGAGTTACACAATCACACAGACATGTAAAATAATGCCAGTTTCAATAATACGCAGCGGAAAATGTTTAATATCAAAAGCAGCGGAAATAAAGAGTAATACAGCGGAAAGTAAATTGTATCAGACTTTACACAGTTTAAATTGTTTGTAAAACAAAACAAATGCACTCAACAGCCTAGGACACGAGTCTATATGCCAGTCAGACTTGGTAGTGTTTCCTTGTGCGCATCCTAGCGTGTGCTCCATTTAGTTACCTAAGAATACATGCGAAAAGTGTCAACTAAAAAGTTGGTGAGTTCACAGGTTTAGACGGACAGAAATAATAAACAGACATATACTGGGTGTAACAGCCGGCCGTATTGGATATTGTCCGCTCTGCCCCACCAGGCTCACGGATTTGCTTTTGGTTACCCGGGTGAAAACTTCCCAGGGAGGTCACCCATCCCTGGATTGCTGCCACCTGAGCACGCTTAACTGTGGAGTTTTCATGTGCTCCACAGCCAACTAAGCCCAAAACGCGTCCAATACAGAAGGTCTCCACTCCCTCTTATAAGGAAGTTTCGTTCCCCTTACTCAACCCATGTGGGATTAGCCAGCCGCGCTGGAGTGGAATTCCTCCCCCAATGGGGAATCAGCGTCCCCGCTGATCACATGGATTCGGCCCCTGTCTCTGATACCATCTGTAACAGCCGGCCGTATTGGATATTGTCCGCTCTGCCCCACCGGGCTCACGGATTTGCTTTTGGTTACCCGGGTGAAAACTTCCCAGGGAGGTCACCCATCCCTGGATTGCTGCCACCTGAGCACGCTTAACTGTGGAGTTTTCATGTGCTCCACAGCCAACTAAGCCCAAAACGCGTCCAATAGAGAAGGTCTCCACTCCCTCTTATAAGGAAGTTTCGTTCCCCTTACTCAACCCATGTGGGATTAGCCAGCCGCGCTGGAGTGGAATTCACTGTAACATCAGTGCCGGAACCGCCACCGGAACAGTGATCTTAAACAGTATCATGGACTAAAACAGGTACGAATCATATACATTTCTGTATGTTTCACTATTCACATCATTTATCATTGTCATTTTGTGTATTCATAGAACAAATTCAGAAACATTTAACTGAAACACAGTTCAGAACAATAGTTCTTGAATCAGATAATTGTCTGGCAATACAGAACCATCATGTGATTATTTGGTTAGGATCATATTATGTAGAAACGTATGTGAGGCTTTACAGAACAAAACACACGAATGTCGTTATGTGAATGCTAAATTTACGGGTTATTCGTATAGGTGACGATCTGTACGAATATATCTGAAAGTTTAACGTTCTGAATGATATTCTAAAATTAGAAAACAAGATTGAAAAGTATAGTTATCGTCGTGTTCGTACGGGTGACGATTCGAACGAATACGCGCGACGACTGTACATTTCGATTTAAACCGTTTATTAATATTTTAAATTTTAATAAATGAGAATATATTAGTTAATTTATTAGGAATCACAACCTAGAATAATTAGATGATTTCTAATTTTACAAACCGTGTCGTTCCGTCGCGAAAACTACGCGAACCGACGTTTTACGCGAAACCGATCGAGACCGAACGATCGGGTATTGTTCCCACATTTAATGTGGCATTAAATGTGACAACCAACCCATTCCACCCCTCCCTTTTCTCTCATTCACGTTCTAAGTCTCTCTCTCTCTCTAAGGATTGTTCTCTCAACTTCTCTCTACGAGATCTTAGCCATTTCTCAGCGGATTCGAGTGTTCTAGGAAGCAATACGTTCCCCTTGCTGTGTAGATCAAGGAAGTACAACTTATTCAAGTTTTCATCCACAAAATCTGAGGTATATTACTGTTTTTATCTCGGGTTGTGTTAGCCATTTCACGAGCACACATGAAAGTAGGGTTAGAACGATTTTTAGGGTTTTCTCTTGACTAATCGAGTTCACATGGGAGTATACAAGCTGTGTGTGTGTTTATTTACCATCAGGGATCGAGTTTGTGTAGAATGAATTACAGGTTCGTGGAATGCTAGTCGGCCGAACCCTGATGATCCTTGGCCGAACCCTTCTGGGTAGAGAACCCTGCAACGAACCCTGTTAACTACCTGCACCGAACCTGCGGGACCCCTGCAACGAACCCTGCTCCCAACTGATCACCGAACCTATTACCCACGAACCCTCCTTGGACGAACCCTAGAAGACGAACCTGCATGCATGGCGAACCTTCACTTGCTAACTGAACCATAGGGTGACGGACCATGGGCAAACGAACCTTTCTGTTAAGGCCGAACCCTATTCAGCCGAAGCTAGGGGGACAACGAATCTGCATGGTCGAACCTTGACCATGCAGAACACTTAGATGCCGAACCTTTTTAGTTGAACAAGTAGCCGAACCCTTACATCTTTGGAGCTACCCGAACCTTAGTGACTGATCAAGAAAGGTTCGCTGCCTTGGGAGTGTATCGAACCTAAATGGTGTTTGAAAGTGGTTAAAGTGGGATCAAGAATCATGAGAACTAGTAGTAAGAACCTAGGAAATGTGTGATTCATCACCAACTTAGGTTTCTCATGGGTATTTAGATCAATTATGTATATACATGTGTGTGTGCATGAAAAAGGATAAAACCCTAATCATGCATGCATAGGTGTAACTAAATGTGCAACATATAAGGATATTGTTAAATAAATAAGATCACGTGATCATAGACATCCATAAGAATCAAGAAATAATTCTAGACATCAATGGGAAATCAAGGATATTCAATTGGGCTTAAGTGGGCCCAATGGGGCTAAATTAAGCCCAACACACATCAAAAGTTAATTAAATTCAAGAAAAGATATTCTTATAAAAGAAACATATTTATAACTTATTAAATTTCATTAAATGATTTTTGACTTAATATTGATTTAATTGGAAGTAAATTGTAATGTTTTGATTTAATTACTTACTTTGATTTAATTGATTGGGATTTTGTTGTAAAATAGACAATTTAATTGTCTGGAATTGCTTTAAAAACAAAGGAAACTCTGCCGAAATTTCTAAAAATGTAAAAGTTGACTACTATAATTAACCATGGGATTTGGAATCATAAGAAGGGTAATTAAGATAGATTAGATCTTAGATACACTTAGCACTAAGACACTTAGTTGCACACACACAACAAGATCAAACCCTAGGCACAACGACTATTACGCGTACTTATTATATTCGAATTCTTATAAAATAACTCAGGAACCGAAGATACTTAGCTTACATACAGGAGCGCGCATTTTGTGTTAGATCAAATTACATAGCAGCACAGGTGAGTTCATTGCCCCTTTTCTAACATTTTTGTTTTAAAACACGGGGCTGAGAAGCATGCGTAAACTGTTTATTTAAATTGTTTACTTAAATGCTTTTAAATTTACAGGTTTTACATATCTATAAATGTTATCTTAGACCATGTCTAGGAAGATTTTATACAGGTTTACTAACCGATTTACTTATAAATTAAGTGAGTAATCGAGTTAAACTAAGCATTTCAACAAATCAAAACATTTCAAACAAATCAAACTGGACATTTTGACAAAACAAGGGTGTGAGTTCAATGAATCAAATCAAACATTTTGACAAATCAAGTGGGTGAATTCAAGGAATCAAATCAAACATTTTGACAAAACAAGTGTGGGACATCAAGACATTAACAAAACAATCTTTGCAAAGACAACATTCAATGTTCTACAAACCAAGTGTTTGTTGAATAACGAATCAAGTGTACAATCGATCAATGAATCTTGTATTCTATGATCAACACATCAAGTACATCTTGTGACATAATCAGACGAATCATTAAAACATTTTTAAGGGATAGTACGGGAAATATCAGAGATAACATATGCCAACACATTGAATCCAGAAATCCTATATTTCAAGAAGTCCTAGCTAGACTGATTGACTTGTAGGTCTTATGTTTGAGGATATTTACAGAATTCCCTAACTACTAAGTACCTAGATTGACAGACTAGTCTACTCAAGTATGACCAAAGGCCCCAATCATAAGGACTTAGATTTATTAAATGTTTACTTACTTGTTTAATTAAGCATTTATAACTGTTTATACAATTGTGTGGTTGATCATATTGTGTGATGAACTTGTGAAATCAACATGGATTTCAAATGATTGTAATGACAGGGACAACAAACAGAAGAACTTATGGGATTGTGTTAAGGGTAAAAATGCTTAATTGTCATTAACAGCAGTGTCATATGCATATTAGTGTGTGGTGGGATGTTGGCTAGGGCTTGTCCCTTACATATGCCCTATATATAAGCATACCGATGTGGATATTACATGTGGTGTTAATGAGGTTAGGGTCTTTACCAAAGGAGGTTTTCAAATCATTTTCAACTACTAAAACTATATGAACTCACCAACCATGTGTTGATTTTATTTTTGCATGACTTCTCAGGTGACGAACAGGTCAACTAGGAAGCTTATGCTTTTGGGCTAGGACTTCATATAGAAGACTAGTATTTTGGACCTGCATACTTTTGAAGACATCATTATACAATTTATTTTGTATATCTTGTGTAAATACAAGATATTCATTTTATGATGTTTACAATAGATTTACATTGTTAAATTATAAACGTTACTGATGTAATTTAACTTTGTAATTCTATTTTACTTAGCATTTCTCATTTATATCATGTGCAATGTAAACAATCTGATCACTTTCGATTATCACTCCCGATATCGCGCCCCGAGAACCTTCCGCCCGACGGGGAAACCCGATCCTACCCCGCCGGCTCGGGGTGTGACAGATTGGTATTAGAGCCATGGTTATAGAGAAATATAGGTCACTTATTTAATTGGTTTGGCCTAGACTATAACCTAGGGACCCTGCATGTAGAGAAAACAGAATTTAGGAAATTACTTGCATACTGTCTCCTATAATTGATCATTGCACTAACCGATAACTTTATTGGTTATGATCAGAATGCCGCCGAGGAGACAACCTCCCTTGATACAGCTACCACCTCGAGACATGGCACCACACTCATCCACACCGTCTCCGAATGACTCTCCACCACCACCTCCCCCACCACCTCCTCCCCCTCCTCCTTTGATTACTCAAGCATCTGGTTCGGGCACAACACCGACTTTGGATCCCGCTACTATCGCTCTGGTGACGTTACTGAGTAGCCAGATGACGAATCAGATGAAAGAAGCTATACCGGAGATGTTCCTTCGTCTTCGTAATGAGATCCTCAATACTGGCAACACATCAGGGGAAGCCAGTGGAAACACTGGAGATTCATCTCACTACTCCTACAAGTCCTTTGTAGGATGTAAACCACCCAGTTTCAGTGGGTCTGAAGGTGCCGTTGGATTAATCCAATGGATTGAGAAGATCGAGACAACTCTGGATCTCTGCAGCTGCCCTGAACAACACAAGGTCCGTTACTCAGCTGGAACATTCAACAAACGGGCTCTGACCTGGTGGAACGGTCAGATCAACGCCCGAGGAAGAGAAGAAGCCATGGCCATGCCATGGGAAGATTTCAAGACACTGCTGCGAACAGAGTTCTGTCCGAAGAATGAGCTGCAGAAACTGGAGGTTGAATTATCTAATCATGTGATGAAGGGGGCCGATCACATGGGGTATACAACTCGTTACCACGAGTTAGTTGCTTTGGTACCTGACATGGTACCAACGTTGGAGAAAAGGATAGACAGATATGTGGGTGGACTCCCCGCCTGCATTCAGGGTATGGTTGTTTCAGCCAACCCTACTACTGTTGAATCCGCAGTGAGACTGTCTGGGAAACTCACTGATCTCACGGTAGCCTCTGGAGTTTTAAAGAAAGAGGCTGAACCCAGCAAGAACAAGGCTGAGTCTTCCAAGAAACCCCACCATCATCAGAAGAAGAAACAGAAGACCATTAAGAACTACACCGTGGCCACACCTCTCCAACAAGTAACAGCAGCACCACAAAACCCCAACCGCAAACCTTACACTGGCACGTTTCCTCTGTGTGCCAAGTGTCAGTATCATCACCCTGCTGACACTCCCTGCAAGCATTGCACGGGATGTGGAAGAAAGGGCCATTGGGTCCAATACTGTAGGATGACACCTAATCAAGCAGTCAACAATGCTGCTCTAGCTCTCCCTCCACCAGCTAATCAGAACCATGGTGGATGCTATAACTGTGGCCAACAAGGCCACTTTGCGAAGAACTGCCCAAAGAAGGCTCAACCAGCAGTTCAAGCACCCCGTGGACGAGCCTTTGCTATCGGAGCACCAGCTACACGCCAGGACCCAAATGTGGTCACTGGTACGTTTCTCTTACATGATTTTTATGCATCTGTCTTATTTGATACTGGTGCGGATCAGAGTTTTATCTCTACCGATTTTGCATGCCAACTAGATTCATTAGAGGAACAGTTAGACTCCCCTTACATTATAGAAGTAGCTAACGGGAAACAGATTACAGTTAGCACAGTTTATAGAAATTGCCCATTGACACTTAGTGGTCATACATTTGCCATCGATTTGATACCGATGGAGTTGGGTAGTTTCGACATCATTGTTGGAATGGATTGGCTTTCCTCTAACCGAGTGGAAGTTATCTGTTCTGAGAAGCTGCTTCGAATTCCATTGCCGAGCGATCGTGTATTGGAAGTAAAAGGGGATCAAGCAAAACGAAGTGTCAAAATCATCTCTTGCATAAAGGCGCGTAAGTGTCTACAGAAGCAGTGCATAGCTTTTCTGGCTCATGTGGTGGAAAAAGAGAAAGACAAGAAGAAGATTCAAGAGGTACCGGTAGTGAAAGAATATCCTGAAGTATTCCCTGAAGACCTACCTGGTTTGCCACCCGCGCGACCGGTAGAATTTCGTATTGACTTAATTCCTGGAGCAACTCCTGTTGCTAAATCTCCTTACAGGTTAGCACCTTCAGAGATGCAGGAATTGTCTAATCAGTTACAGGAGCTACTTGACAAGGGTTTCATCAGACCGAGCTACTCACCTTGGGGAGCTCCGGTATTGTTCGTGAAAAAGAAAGACGGGTCGTTCAGAATGTGCATAGATTACAGGGAACTAAACAAACTAACCATCAAGAATCGGTATCCATTGCCGAGGATTCATGATTTGTTTGACCAACTACAAGGAGCACAGTACTTCTCAAAGATTGACTTGCGGTCTGGATATCATCAACTGAGAGTTCAAGACGAAGACATACCGAAAACGGCCTTCCGAACAAGATACGGGCATTACGAATTCATGGTGATGCCTTTCGGATTGACAAATGCGCCCGCGGTTTTCATGGACCTCATGAACCGAGTGTGCAAGCCGTACTTGGATCAGTTTGTCATTGTTTTCATTGATGACATACTGATTTATTCCAAGACCAAAACAGAACATGAGCAACACCTTAGAAAGATCTTGGAGCTGTTGAAAGAAGAGAAACTCTATGCCAAATTCTCCAAATGTGAGTTTTGGCTAAGAGAAGTTCAATTTCTGGGTCATGTGGTCAACAGCGAGGGAATTCATGTAGACCCTGCCAAGATCGAGGCGATAAAGAATTGGGACACTCCAAAGACACCGACGGAGATACGGTCTTTTCTGGGATTGGCGGGTTATTATAGAAGGTTTATCTCAAACTTTTCTAAAATAGCTTTGCCTCTCACTAAGCTAACTCAGAAAAGTGAACCGTTTGTCTGGGAGCAGAAACAAGAGGATGCTTTTCAGAACTTGAAACAGAAATTATGTGATGCTCCAATTCTATCTCTCCCAGAAGGCTGTGATGATTTTGTTGTATACTGTGATGCTTCCCATCAAGGACTTGGTTGTGTGTTAATGCAACGGGACAAAGTCATAGCCTATGCATCAAGACAGTTAAAGGTTCATGAGAAGAACTACACTACTCATGATCTTGAACTGGGAGCAGTAATCTTCGCCTTGAAGATTTGGAGACATTACTTATATGGCACCAAGTGTACCATATTCACTGATCACAAAAGTCTACAGCACATCTTTGATCAGAAGGAGCTCAACATGCGACAGCGCCGTTGGGTTGAACTTCTGAATGACTACGATTGTGTGATCAAGTACCATCCGGGAAAGGCGAACGTTGTAGCTGACGCCTTGAGCCGGAAGGAACGAGTCAAACCCCTACGTGTTAGAGCAATGGGGATAACCGTGCAGACCAGTTTAAGTGACAAGATTATTCAAGCGCAACAAGAAGCACTTGACCGAGATAATCTGAAGAAAGAACTTGATTGCGGAGCAGAGAAACAGTTCGACACGAAGTCTGACGGAATGATCTACTACCGGGAACGTGTATGGATACCGGCGGTAGATGAATTGAGGAAACTTATCTTCGATGAAGCACACAAGACTAAATACTCTGTTCATCCAGGTGCTGATAAGATGTACCAAGACTTGCGTGGATTTTATTGGTGGCCTGGAATGAAGAAGGACATAGCCGAATACGTCGGTCAATGTCTAACGTGTGCGAAGGTAAAGGCGGAACACCAAAGACTGTCCGGTCTATTGGAGCAGCCTGAGATTCCACTCTGGAAGTGGGAACAAATAGCTATGGATTTTATCACCAAGCTACCCCGCACTTCCAGTGGTCATGATACAATCTGGGTGATCATTGATCGTTTAACCAAATCTGCTCATTTCTTGCCCATGCGTGAGAACTTCACCATGGATAAACTGGCAAGATTATACATCAACGAGATAGTGGTACGCCACGGTGTGCCATTGTCTATTATCTCTGATAGAGACAGCAGATTCACATCCAGGTTCTGGCAATCATTGCAGAAATCTCTAGGGACACAGTTAAATCTGAGTACAGCCTACCACCCACAAACAGATGGCCAAAGCGAACGTACTATTCAAACCCTAGAGGACATGTTGAGAACATGTGTATTGGACTTCGGTGGAAACTGGGATTCCCATTTGCCACTGATTGAATTCTCCTACAATAACAGTTACCACAGCAGTATCGGATGTGCACCATTCGAGGCTCTTTATGGCCGGAAATGCCGATCACCGATCTGTTGGACTGAAGTTGGAGATAATCGAATAACTGGACCAGAACTTATCCAAGAAACCACCGACAAGATAGCTCAGATCCAAAGAAGACTACAAGCAACAAGGAGCAGACAAAAGAGCTACGCCGACAAACGGCGCAAGCCGTTGGAATTCCAAGTGGGAGATCGTGTAATGTTGAAGGTATCCCCATGGAAAGGCGTTGTACGCTTTGGAAAGAAAGGCAAATTGGCACCACGATACGTGGGACCGTTCGAGATCATCGAACGCATAGGTCCTGTAGCCTATCGACTGAGGTTACCAGATGAACTCAGTGGTGTGCATGATGTGTTTCACATTTCAAACCTAAAGAAACGCCTTGCTGACGAGTCTCTCTTCATTCCAATCGAAGAGATTCAAGTCGACGAACAGTTACATTTCATTGAAGAACCCTTAGAGATTATGGATCGCAAGGTTAAACAACTGAGGCGAAGCCGTATTCCTATTGTAAAGGTTCGATGGAATTCAAGACGCGGGCCCGAGTTCACTTGGGAACGTGAAGATCACATGAAGTTAAAGTATCCCCAACTGTTTGAAGAGGAAGCTGTACCCGATAACAACACTTAAATTTCGGGACGAAATTTCGCTAACAAGGGGAGACTGTAACATCAGTGCCGGAACCGCCACCGGAACAGTGATCTTAAACAGTATCATGGACTAAAACAGGTACGAATCATATACATTTCTGTATGTTTCACTATTCACATCATTTATCATTGTCATTTTGTGTATTCATAGAACAAATTCAGAAACATTTAACTGAAACACAGTTCAGAACAATAGTTCTTGAGTCAGATAATTGTCTGGCAATACAGAACCATCATGTGATTATTTGGTTAGGATCATATTATGTAGAAACGTATGTGAGGCTTTACAGAACAAAACACACGAATGTCGTTATGTGAATGCTAAATTTACGGGTTATTCGTATAGGTGACGATCTGTACGAATATATCTGAAAGTTTAACGTTCTGAATGATATTCTAAAATTAGAAAACAAGATTGAAAAGTATAGTTATCGTCGTGTTCGTACGGGTGACGATTCGAACGAATACGCGCGACGACTGTACATTTCGATTTAAACAGTTTATTAATATTTTAAATTTTAATAAATGAGAATATATTAGTTAATTTATTAGGAATCACAACCTAGAATAATTAGATGATTTCTAATTTTACAAACTGTGTCGTTCCGTCGCGAAAACTACGCGAACCGACGTTTTACGCGAAACCGATCGAGACCGAACGATCGGGTATTGTTCCCACATTTAATGTGGCATTAAATGTGACAACCAACCCATTCCACCCCTCCCTTTTCTCTCATTCACGTTCTAAGTCTCTCTCTCTCTCTAAGGATTGTTCTCTCAACTTCTCTCTACGAGATCTTAGCCATTTCTCAGCGGATTCGAGTGTTCTAGGAAGCAATACGTTCCCCTTGCTGTGTAGATCAAGGAAGTACAACTTATTCAAGTTTTCATCCACAAAATCTGAGGTATATTACTGTTTTTATCTCGGGTTGTGTTAGCCATTTCACGAGCACACATGAAAGTAGGGTTAGAACGATTTTTAGGGTTTTCTCTTGACTAATCGAGTTCACATGGGAGTATACAAGCTGTGTGTGTGTTTATTTACCATCAGGGATCGAGTTTGTGTTGAATGAATTACAGGTTCGTGGAATGCTAGTCGGCCGAACCCTGATGATCCTTGGCCGAACCCTTCTGGGTAGAGACTTAGATACACTTAGCACTAAGACACTTAGTTGCACACACACAACAAGATCAAACCCTAGGCACAACGACTATTACGCGTACTTATTATATTCGAATTCTTATAAAATAACTCAGGAACCGAAGATACTTAGCTTACATACAGGAGCGCGCATTTTGTGTTAGATCAAATTACATAGCAGCACAGGTGAGTTCATTGCCCCTTTTCTAACATTTTTGTTTTAAAACACGGGGCTGAGAAGCATGCGTAAACTGTTTATTTAAATTGTTTACTTAAATGCTTTTAAATTTACAGGTTTTACATATCTATAAATGTTATCTTAGACCATGTCTAGGAAGATTTTATACAGGTTTACTAACCGATTTACTTATAAATTAAGTGAGTAATCGAGTTAAACTAAACATTTCAACAAATCAAAACATTTCAAACAAATCAAACTGGACATTTTGACAAAACAAGGGTGTGAGTTCAATGAATCAAATCAAACATTTTGACAAATCAAGTGGGTGAATTCAAGGAATCAAATCAAACATTTTGACAAAACAAGTGTGGGACATCAAGACATTAACAAAACAATCTTTGCAAAGACAACATTCAATGTTCTACAAACCAAGTGTTTGTTGAATAACGAATCAAGTGTACAATCGATCAATGAATCTTGTATTCTATGATCAACACATCAAGTACATCTTGTGACATAATCAGACGAATCATTAAAACATTTTTAAGGGATAGTACGGGAAATATCAGAGATAACATATGCCAACACATTGAATCCAGAAATCCTATATTTCAAGAAGTCCTAGCTAGACTGATTGACTTGTAGGTCTTATGTTTGAGGATATTTACAGAATTCCCTAACTACTAAGTACCTAGATTGACAGACTAGTCTACTCGAGTATGACCAAAGGCCCCAATCATAAGGACTTAGATTTTATTAAATGTTTACTTACTTGTTTAATTAAGCATTTATAACTGTTTATACAATTGTGTGGTTGATCATATTGTGTGATGAACTTGTGAAATCAACATGGATTTCAAATGATTGTAATGACAGGGACAACAAACAGAAGAACTTATGGGATTGTGTTGAGGGTAAAAATGCTTAATTGTCATTAACAGCAGTGTCATATGCATATTAGTATGTGGTGGGATGTTGGCTAGGGCTTGTCCCTTACATATGCCCTATATATAAGCATACCGATGTGGATATTACATGTGGTGTTAATGAGGTTAGGGTCTTTACCAAAGAAGGTTTTCAAATCATTTTCAACTACTAAAACTATATGAACTCACCAACCATGTGTTGATTCTATTTTTGCATGACTTCTCAGGTGACGAACAGGTCAACAAGGAAGCTTATGCTTTTGGGCTAGGACTTCATATAGAAGACTAGTATTTTGGACCTGCATACTTTTGAAGACATCATTATACAATTTATTTTGTATATCTTGTATAAATACAAGATATTCATTTTATGATGTTTACAATAGATTTACATTGTTAAATTATAAACGTTACTGATGTAATTTAACTTTGTAATTCTATTTTACTTAGCATTTCTCATTTATATCATGTGCAATGTAAACAATCTGATCACTTTCGATTATCACTCCCGATATCGCGCCCCGAGAACCTTCCGCCCGACGGGGAAACCCGATCCTACCCCGCCGGCTCGGGGTGTGACACTGGGTATGTTAAGTTTAGTTGTTGGATCTACGATCCGTGAAGTGTGTCAGTTCATCTTACCGAAACTCGACTGTTTCCGTTTGCCTCCGTGGGTCATCATTGAACCCGACATCAACATCGAAATTACACTCGTTATGACCTCCAGTCAACATTGGTGCTGAGTGGGGTTAGTCAAACCCAGTAGTACTACGTAATAACGACTCGTTTGTAACAACTAACGGTAAGGATAAGTGAGGACTTTAAGCGCTAATAGTTACACTCGAAAAATGGTTTTCACAACATATCAGTCATACATCTAAAACAGTTGCATAATATTCTCACCCCAAAGTTAAGTAAAGCAGTGTAAGAATAAAAGTGGGGCTGTAAACTCACCTGAGTCTGAGTAATGCGTTTCTTAACAGAATTCGTGTAGCTCGCCGGCTAGTAGTTACCTATGTCACATAGGTGTTGTAAGTTTGTGTTCACATATGTGGGTCTCACAGGACCGTGTTCGTGTCTTAACAACCCCAAGTTGTTCTGTGGGTCGTGTTGACCATGTTGACCGTGTTTGACCTAACGACCCGTTGGTGACGGTTATGATCAAGTGTTCGTGTAATGTGCGGTTTAGTGTCGCGTGATGTGTACGGATACCAAAATCACTTTCGTGAGGAAACTTACTATTTATAGTAAGTTTCTAAATCAGGAAAGTTTCTAATTTAGACAAGTCATGCAAGAAATCATATTCCGATTATTCTAACATGCATTTTTATCTTAAGTGAGCATATTGTCACATAGCACATAGTTACACATAGCCAGTTTAGCACATTTCGCGCGTAAAAGTTACTATATTTAAAAAGTTACAAAAATGACATATTTCATCAAGTTTAACAACCAATATCATCAAAGTATCATTATCTTAGTCCTAAATAAACCTTTAATCATAATCGTTACGACTAGCATGTGACAAATCATCGATTTTGCAAAATAAAGTTACTATATTTAGTAACTTATGAAAAACACACAAAATACATACTTTCAACAACATCAATCCTTCAATATCATCATAGTGACATCAAATAAGCATGCTAGACACCTAACATTATCAAACTCATCCACTATTAGCAAACTCATGATAAAAAGTTACTATATTTAGTAACATTCATAAAAATCAAGCTTTTAAAAATTCTAATCATTCTAATACATCCATAACCATCTCATTAGTTTTTAAAACATCATTTTAAACATAAATTATGGATCTAAACATACAAATGTGGTCATTGCATCAAAAATGCGTATTTTGTAACACTAAAGTTACCATATTTAGAAATAATCACAAATGACCATTCCTTGACAAAATCAATCATTCTAATCCATGTAGAACTTCTTAAATATCATTTCTAATAACATTTCAATATCAAATATCATGTGAATCATGCTAGATCATACATGCATGTTGATAAAAGTACTTATTTCATGATAAAATCAACAAATGACCATTTAAATCAATAAGAATCACCTTAGATCATCAACACTTCAAATCAGTAGCAATAAAATCTAATAACAGATTCTCAAGATCAAAAATTCGTGATTGAGGTGGTGATGTTGATGCATGTGGCCAAAATGGCTTGCATGTGTGCTTAGAGGTGATTTTAGACTAGATTGGACATGGAGACTACCTCACAAAGCTTTAAATCAACGAAATGGGACTTGAGCAGCTTCTGGAACAGCTCTAGGGAGGCTGAGATTCATTCAAATGCAGAGAAGGATGATGGTTCGACGTTCTTGGAGCTTCCACAAAGCTTCAACCTTCAACAATGGCCTTCAAATAATTCAAGTTGGCTTCTTTTTGCTGATAAATGGTTTTCAGTCGAGAGGTTGAGTGAAGAAGTGAATAAAATGATTAACATTGGTTTTATAAAGATTTCTGCGATTATAGGCTCGTCGCGTACCGCGATACCAGCCAAAAACCATCATCGCGTAGCGCGATGATTAAAATAATCATTTGGTTCCCGAAACACGTCGCGTACCGCGATGGTGGAAGATGATCGTCCGTCGCGTACCGCGATGGATTTCAGAGTATTCAAATTCTCCCTCCTAGGATTCGCGTATCGCGAAGGCCCAATTGGGTGCCCATCGCATATTGTGATGGGTCTCGGTGAAGCCCAATAAGCCCAATTTCATAGTTTTAAACCGATTTTTGCGTTTCTAACGATTACGATTATCGTTTATCGATTCGTAAGCATTGTTCTAACTAAATTATGTTAACCCAAACCTAAGTGCAGTGATATTGTGCTGTGGTTTGATCCGTTCACCAACGTTCGTCATTCAAGACACGTGCGAGTGTTGTGCGATAATTTCTCGAATTATCGGTGTGTTTGAACCATTGTGCCACGTGTCACACTAAGCATTCATAGTTCTAGTGCCACGTATGCAATAATAATACATATTATTAATTAAAATAAAGTAGTGCTGACCTGGAATTTGCAAGGTGTCACATCATCCCCAGTTAATAGGAATTTCGTCCCGAAATTCAGTTCGTGTTGCTCGTGCTAGCTTGGTCAGGGAATAAGTGAGGATATTTCAATTTCATCCGGTCCTCTCGTTCCCAAGTGTATTCCGGTCCACGTCGCGAATTCCATCGCACTTTCACAATTAATATCTTACTGAGTTTGAGCCTCTTGGTTTCCCGGTCCATAATTTCCACCGGTTCCTCGACAACATTTAATTGCTCATCAATCTGGATTTCCTCCAGTGGAATTGTGAGTGTTTCGTCTGATAGGCATTTCTTGAGGTTCAATATGTGGAATACATTATGCGCGCTACTCAACTCCTGCGGTAGCTGTAGCTCGTAGGCCACGGGGCCTATCCATTTAGTGATCTCGAACGATCCGATGTAACGAGGGTTCAACTTTCCCCGCTTCCCGAATCGGAACACTCCCTTCCAAGGCGAGACATTAAGGAGTACTCGATCTCCCACTTGGAATTCCAAAGGCTTGCGCCTTTTGTCAGCATAGATTTTCTGTCGATCTTGAGCTGCTGCCATTCTGTTACGTATCTGCACGATTTTCTCGGTTGTTTCTTGCACGAGCTCGGGTCCAGTCAGTTGGCTTTCACCAACTTCCGCCCAACAGAGTGGTGATCTGCACTTACATCCGTAAAGTGCCTCAAAAGGTGCAGCTCCAATGCTGGTGTCATAACTGTTATTATATGAGAACTCCACCAAAGGTAGGAGAGTCTCCCAGCTGTTACCGAAGTCGATCACGCATGCCCGAAGCATGTCCTCCAGGGTCTGAATGGTTTTTTCACTTTGACCATCGGTCTGTGTGTGATAAGTTGTGCTCATATCCAACCTCGTCCCAAGTGCCTTACGTAAAGACTTCCAGAAGTGTGCCGTGAAACGGCTGTCTCGGTCAGATATTATAGAGATTGGGACTCCGTGTCAGGAAACGATTTCCTTCATGCATATCCGGGTTAACTTCTCCAACTTATCGGTTTTCTTAATCGGTAGGAAGTGTGCCGATTTCGTGAGTCAGTCTACGATAACCCAAATGGTATCACAACCACTTGTCGTCTTCGGCAGCTTGGTGATAAAATCCATGGAAATCTGTTCCCATTTCCATACTGGAATTTCTGGCTGTTGGAGTAACCCTGACGGTTTCTGATTTCGACCTTAACTTTAGAGCAAGTCAGACACTTACTAACATAAATCGCGATTTCTGACTTCATATTCGGCCACCAGTAAGTTGTCTTCAGGTCGTGATACATTTTGTCAGAGCCTGGATGTATCGAGAATCGGCTCTTATGAGCTTCATCCATTACTACCTCTCTCAATCCCCCATAGCGTGGGATCCAAATACGATCCATTAGGTAGTGAGCTCCATCGTCTTTCTGTTTCATTTGCTTGTCCATCCCTCGCATGGCCTCGAGAGTGAGGTTTTCAGTTTTCAGCGCTTCTTGTTGTGCGTTCCGAATTTCACTAGGTAGCTCGGAGTGGATGGTAAGTTGTAGCGCTCGTACGCGTTTGGTTGTCTCTTTCCGGCTCAGTGGGTCGGCCACTACATTAGCCTTACCGGGATGATACTTGATTGCACAATCATAATCGCCTATCAGTTTACCCATCTGCGTTGTCTAATGTTTAGTTCCTTTTGGTCGAAAATGTGTTGTAGGCTCTTGTTGTCTGTGAATATCGTACACTTAGTACCATACAGATAGTGTCGCCAGATTTTCAGTGCGAACACTACGGCTCCAAACTCCAAATCATGGGTTGTGTAATTCTTTTCGTGCACCTTCAGTTTTCATGACGCATAAGCTATGACTTTCTCGCGTTGCATTAACACACAACCGAGTCCTTGTTTCGATGCGTCGTAGTAGACTACAAAGTCTTCGCACCCGTCTGGTAGGGATAGAATTGGTGCACTGCACAGTTTCTGCTTCAACAAGGCTAAAGCAACTTCTTGTTTCTCTCCCCATTCGAATTTCTTGTTTTTGTGCGTAAGGGAAGTCAATGATTGTGCGATCTTCGAGAATCCCTCGATAAACTGCCTGTAGTACCCGGCCAATCCTAGGAACTGTCGCACCTCAGTTGGAATCTTAGGTGCTGCCCAGTTCTTGATTGCCTGGATCTTGGCTGGGTCTACATGTATTCCCTTCTCGTTCACTACGTGTCCAAGGAACTGAACTTCGCGAATCCAAAAATCACATTTGTAAAACTTCACGTATAGTTGTTCCTTCTTCAGTAATTCCAAGACACGTTTTAAGTGATCGGCATGTTCCTCTTGCGTCTTGGAGTAAATCAGGATATCGTCTATGAATACAATAACGAACTCGTCAAGATACGGCTTACACACCCGATTCATGAGATCCATGAATACTGCCGGTGCGTTGGTCAGTCCGAAAGGCATGACCAGGAACTCGTAATGTTCGTATCGGGTCCTGAATGATGTCTTCGGTATATATTCTTCTTGTATTCTAAGTTGATGGTAACCGGATCTTAACTCAATATTTGAATAGAAACTTGACCCTTGCAGTTGGTCAAACAGATCATCTATTCGCGGTAATGGGTACCGATTCTTGATCGTTACCTTGTTTAATTTCCGATAGTCGATGCACATACGGAACGATCCGTCCTTTTTCTTCACAAACAAGACTGGTGCTCCCCACGGTGAGAAGCTCGGTCGGATAAATCCTTTATCTAACAACTCTTGCAGTTGATTAGATAATTCTTGCATTTCAGTAGGAGCCAATCAGTATGGTGCCTTGGCTATCGGTGTTGCTCCTGGTGTTAGATCTATCTGAAACTCCACTTGTCGTGCTGGTGGTAGTCCCGGTAGATCGTTAGGAAAGTCTTCCGGAAAGTCGCGAACAACTGCGATGTCCTCGATCTTTCGTTCCTTCTTAGGTCGTTCGGTGATAAGTGCTAGGATAACCGTATATCCCTTCTTTAGATACTTGCTCGCCTTCATGCAAGACATGATGTTCAATGGTATCCTGTGTCGTTCCCCTTGGATTGATATCTGCTCTCCACTTGGCAACGTAATTCGTATGACCTTCTCGTTGCACACGATTTCAGTGTGGTTTGCAGACAGCCAATCCATTCCAATCACCACATCGAAGCTCCCGAGAGTTACCAGCATCAGGTCAATCACCAGTTGATGGTCTGCTAGTGTCAGGACACACCCTTTGATGATATGTTGTGTTTCGATCAGCTTGTCGTCCGCTAACTCTTCGGTGTACTTATAGTCTAGTGGTGTTCGTGTCATATTATGCAGTTTACTAAAATCACTAGAGATAAAACTCTTATCGGCACCGGTATCAAATAATATACTAGCATAGACATTACTTAAAAGAAACGTACAGGTAACGACATTGGGATCATCTTTAGCTTCTCCCGATCCAATGACAAATGCTCTTCCTCTTGCCGGGTTGCCTCCAGTGTTCTTGTTTTGTGGGCAATCTCGGCGCATATGCCTTGGCTTCCCGCAAGTGAAGCATCCCTTTAAAGTGTCATTCTTGTTGAGGTTGGGGTTGGGGTTTGATCGGCATTCCTTGGCCAGGTGTTCGTTTCTGCCACAGTTGCACTTGCCCTTCTTACATGGGCCGAAGTGATGGTAATTACAGCTGTTGCATTTTGGGATGTTGCCCTGGTATCCCCCCTTGCCTTGAGTGTTTGGCTGGGTGGCAGTGAAGACCTTTGTAGGTGCAGGCGGTGTTGGGTCGGTTGCTGAGGTGAGAAGGTTTGGTTATTATTGGGCTCCCACTTCCGCTTGGGTTCCTGGGGTTTCAGATGTTCACCCCTCTTTGGCAGCTTTCCTTTGGCTACTGCCTGATCAGTTAGTTTATGAGCCAAGCGAATCAGTGGTTGGATGGTGGTGAGATCGGATGCGGTCACGGTGCTCTGGATTTGTTCTGGCAATCCACTAATGAATTGCTTGATCTTTTTGTACTCCGACGTCACCATTGCCGGGCACAGTTTGCACAGTTCGTGAAATCGATACAGTATCGTTCGATTTCAGAGCCAACCATTTTGTGCACCCAGAAATCCTCCTCCAGTTTTCTGATTTCGTCCCGAGGACAGTATTCCTCGTGGAGCATCCTCGTGAAGTTTTCCCACGGAATGGAGTTGGCAGTCTCCAGTCCAAGGGTCTGGACGTGAGTGTTCCACCAGGTGAGGGATGGTCCCTCCAGAGTTCCAGTGGAATACTTCACTCGGTTTTCTTCCGAGCATTCAGACATGGAGAAGACTGACTCCATTTTTTCTATCCAGCGGAGCAGTCCCACTGCCCCCTCGGTTCCTTGAAATTTGTGCGGATGACAATTGAGAAAAGCTTTGAACGAGCATCCCTTTGCAGCATTCCCCTGGAATCCTGTGCATCGAGACGGATTTTCAGGTGTTAGTGTTAACGTTGCCTATACTAAGTTAGTCAGGTTAGGCAGTGTTAGTATCGTTGTTAGTGCCACTAGTCTCGCAGGCGAGACGGTTTACCTCTGCAAGTACCTTGTTGACTCGTTTGTCAACCATCAGTTTGATCCTTGCCGCTTCGGCCTTGCGTCTAGGGTTACGGACGTATGTTCCCTTTCCAGTCATGGTTCTATATGGAAGGGATAGAGTGTTAGTCAACATATATTAGGGTGTTAGTCAGGAGTTAGGTCAGATGTCATGTCAGAGGTTAAGTTAGATGTCATATCATCAAACAACAATAATCAGAATAAGATAAATATATCAAAAACATCCTTCTCATTAATAATAATAGCTTTGAGTACAATGATTTTTCAAAAGACATACAACTATAAAAGTTTCTATGAGCACATCCCGCTCATCTGAGGATACAAAAATAAATGAAAATAGAAAAACCAGACTAGTGTGATGCAACGGTGGAGTATGAATCTCCACTATCTGCAGGTCCATTGTCATCGTCTTCTTCAGGATCCTCATCCGGGTCTTCATCAAAGTCTCCTTCTTCGAGGTTTTCAGCCTCGAATTGGGGTCCTTGGTCCGGTTCCTCCTCTGGTTCCATAAGTAGCTCGTCAGCCCAGGCGTTCGGAAGCGCTGCCTGGTTCTCTCCCGCAACATCCTCTACTGTGACAAGTCACTCTCCATGGTCCTGAACCAAGGCAGCGACCTCCTCATGCCGCTCCTCTAACTGTGTAGTCCGGGTACAAAGTGTCGCAATCTCTTCGACCACTTTCTCACGCATGTGGTCCAACTGTCCTCGGAGATGCTGATTCTCCTCTCAGAGAACTCTGATCTCCTCGTCTCGCTCATGAGCCCTACAGGCTTCCTGAGATGTCCTGGAAACAAGGGCTGTGAAAGCCCGCTCAAGTGGCACTCCCAGTGCCGGTAGTCGGTGTGCCCGATCATCATCGGTAGTAAATCGCTCGAGAGGCACTCTCTCCTCCACGATCCAGTCCCATACCATAAACGGGTACCAGGTCCATGACCTAGCACGCTTAGCGATGCGCGCCTGTTCTGCCATCACTGCATCCACTTGGGACATGATGTCCCGAACGCGCTGCCGGCTCTCGTCTGTCAGCTCGTCCTCTGCCGGTCGCTTCCCTGGGTTACGTCCGGGGTTCTCATTGTTATCAGCCATCCTGTAAGTTTCAAGTTAGCACATAACAGTCCAATAATAATAATAACAACATCAATGTGCAAGTTCTAGTGTAGTGTCTAATGTAGAGCAGTGGCTGTAGTCTAAGTTTACTATATGCAAACCTAGTTCTCTATAACTAAGGCTCTGATACCAGTCTGTCACACCCCCAAATTTCCACTCGTTGTGTCAGTCCACATGGGTGTGACGTGGCCAGGATCATAGTTCATGGTCATATAGAACGACTCTATATGAGTTACACAATCACACAGACTTGTAAAATAATGCCAGTTTCAATAATACGCAGCGGAAAATGTTTAATATCAAAAGCAGCGGAAAGTAAATTGTATCAGACTTTACACAGTTTAAACTGTTTTTAAATCAAAACAAATGCACACAACAGCCTAGGACACGAGTCTATATGCCAGTCAGACTCGGTAGTGTTTCCTTGTGCGCATCCTAGCGTGTGCTCCATTTAGTTACCTGAGAATACATGCGAAAAGTGTCAACTAAAAAGTTGGTGAGTTCACAGGTTTAGACAGACAGAAATAATAAACAGACATATACTGGGTATGTTAAGTTTAGTTGTTGGATCTACGATCCGTGGAGTGTGTCAGTTCATCTTACCGAAACTCACTGTTTCCGTTTGCCTCCGCGGGTCATCGTTGAACCCGACATCAACATCGAAATTACACTCGTTATGACCTCCAGTCAACATTGGTGCCGAGTGGGGTTAGTCAAACCCAGTAGTACTACGTAATAACGACTCGTTTGTAACAACTAACGGTAAGGATAAGTGAGGACTTTAAGCGATAATAGTTACACTCGAAAAATGGTTTTCACAACATACCAGTCATACATCTAAAACAGTTGCATAATATTCTCACCCCAAAGTTAATGACTCATTCCGTTCCACTATTCATTCATACTAACCGAACGCTACGAAAGACTTATTGGTCCTACATAGTCTCATTGAGTACCTGGTTTGTTTATAACACGAGTTTCATAAAATATATGAAAATCATTTATTTCTAAAAACAAAAATAGGTTGAAAATACTCGGTTTAATAACTGATATGTAAAGCTTGTTTATAAATTTAACAATTGTGTTAAATGAATATTTACTAACCGTAGGATTGGATAAGTCAAAATAAGGTTCAATTGTTTATTTATAACATATTAAACAAAACTAAGGTTATACCCGCGCTTTGCAGCGGTAACCGGTTAATTGATAATAAATTCGGACATAAATGTTTACCGTTGTAAACATGAGTATTGGAAACATGAAAATGAATCTATATAAATCATATAACTATACTATTAAACGTTAAGGACCACAATTAATTGAACGGGTCAATATTTAATAAATGTTAACTTAAATATAAATATAGACGTAAAGTCGAAAAAGGTAATTTAGGAAAACAAAATGTTAATAAAAAACATTATACATTAACTCAGTTTTAGCCATTAAACGAATTTAAAAAACACATAACGATGTGAAGAAATCAAACGTTAAGTATCTAATAAAATAGCAAAAGAGAAAATACATTATCGATTTAAGATGAAACTCATTTTAAAATAATAAGTGGATAGAAAATATTAACCAATTTGAAAAGTAGAAGAAAAAAAGACAATAATTATGAATTAGTGTAACACACATTTTGAAATGTAATTTATAATATTTAATCATTATTGATATTATATAATAATAATAGTTATTAATTAATAATTATTGTTGCCCGTGAAAGTCAACAAAAGCGGCATATATAGTAATAATTATAATAATATATAATAATGATTATTATTGTAATTATATAATGTTAATACTAATCATTATATGATAATTAAATAATAATAATAATTAATTAACTAACAACGTGGACCAATAAGCGATACAATAATTAAATAATAATATTATTTAAAATCTAGGTTTATTAATATTTACGGCCTGATAATATCTGACTATATATATATATATATAAATAATATAATAATGCAATTTCTTGTAAAGTATAAAGATTAAAGTCTTGTATTATACAATGGTATAATAAATTTAAAAATATACTGGATTACTCTTAAAGGTGTTCACAATATCCGAAACTCGAAAAAATTCGAAATCTGAATCGTATCCGAAACCCGAAAAAACTTTATCCGAAATTTATTTCGGGTCGGATAATATAATTTTAGATTCGTGTTGGCTAGGGTTTCGGATATGCAAAAATAGTGTTTCGGGCTGGATATCCGAATAACCCGAAAAAAACAGGGTTATTCGGGTTTTACGGGTCGGATAATATATTTTGAATTTCAGGTCGGGTTTTGGGATAGACAAAAAAAAATTCAAACCCAAAAAACCTGATTCGAGATACCTGAATAACTCGTTATCCGACACGATGAACTCTACAGTGTTCTTGGTTTACCTTTTTTTAAAAAAAAATTGAGAGCAGCTAAAGGGAGTCCACATGAGAATCAAAATAGACAAAATCTAAAGGAAGTTGGACCAATAAACGATTTAGCACTATAGACTCAAGTTTTAAATGTATGTTATATAATATATATTACAAATTGGGAAAGTTTAGTTTTCTAATTGGATTGAAAAAACTTGAAATTCGATTCGATTTTGATTAAAAAAATTACCACTTCAAAAATCGATTCGATTTTTCTAATTTAAATTTTATTCATTCAAAGTCAAATAACAAATTTTGAATTCGCGATTTTAAATTCGATTCGAGTCGAAATTCGAAATATAAATATTAATGTGTGTAAGCAGTTTACAAATAGGTTTTATCATCTCTTCTCTTAAACTTTTTATTTACTTATTGTTTTTGATTAGTAGGTCATTAAAGTTTTAAAAAGAGTCATGATAGAAAAGTATTCATCTTCCTTTAGTTTGCTATATAATGGTTTAGTTTCTTATAGAATGATGTATATACCCTTCTAAACATAAGATTTACCATGTATATTTTTTTGTAGTGGTAAGATGTAATCATTGCAACCAAAAAGGCAGCGAGTTCAAGTCTTAGGGTGACAATATTATCCTAGATAAGTGTTGTCAATTTATCATAAATATTTTAGTTGATGTTAAAATAAATAAATAAAAATTAATTTATTAAGTTTGTAGGCAGGATTTTAGAATTTCAAACACTAACAAGGATAAAAAGATTTGAATATATTTATTCTCTTGGTTTTCATATATAGAAGATGGTATATGGTTGGTTCACATGCATATTTTATATTAATTTAAGTATTTAACCAAGTTTTAACATTGTGACTTTAGAGACATATACATAGGTCTATACATTTTCTTAACCAAGTTCAATCTATGCGATTTATTAAGGGTTATTTTATTCTCACACCATACTCACACCTTTCACACATTTTATAAGTTTCATATAGGTCTATACGAGGCCATGGGCGAACCTAGTAATATCCTAAGTTCCTGACACTGACAGACCCCCACTATACTACAAATGGTATATGTATAGGGCATATGTAAGGGTCAGTCGCAACTGCCCCAGCCACCGTCCCACCACATTTGTAGTATACCATGAGTGTGTCCTTGTCTGGTGTTTATAGATCAAATAAATAATTCCTAAAGCAGAAATTCCTAAGCAATTAATTTCCCAAACGGGTAGTTCCCACATTCTTCAATACTGACATCCGCCTAATGTACCGTAAATGGTATATATATAGGGCATATGTAGGGGTTAGTTGCAACTGCCCCAGCCAACGTCCCACCACCTTTACGATACACCACGTGCATGTCCTTATCGAATCATTAGGGCACACGTAAGCAAGAAATTAATAAGCATCATATGCATATCAGATGTATAACAGGAGTTCAGTTAACATGTAATAAACACATAAGCATGAAATCCTGAATATACTAACTAGTGTATGAAATGCCTCATACTAGGGTATCCTATGGTTATAGACTAGGTCAACCATTTATAGTAACTTAATTCCCTATAACCCAGGCTCTGATACCAATCTGTAACACCCCGACCGATGGCGGAAACGTCGGGATGCCACGAGGGATGTGTAGATTGTTCAACAGCTCGTGGGCATCTAAATATATACCATCACATATCAATCAAACCAAATAAATGTTTACACAAAAATAATGTTCTTCATGAATTAGATACATCAATTACACAAAAGATTTAGCTAAACTAACTAAATTCTAATCGCCAGAAATTCAGTTAATTAGCTAAGTCCAAGAATCCTATGTGATGATGTCCAAAATAGAAGAGATCATCCTCTTCAACTTACTTGTCTTTGTTTCCTGAAACATGTAAGAAAATCAAGTGTCAACTACGAAGTAGTTGGTGAGTAATCATAAGTTTTTATACTTAAAAGTATTTTATAAAAGGAGTATAAAGGTTTATGTTTAAAAAGGTTTTATAAAAATGTTTTGATAAAAAGGAGTATAAAAGCTTATGGTCTTCCTGAGAAAATCCACAAGAATACCTGCGTGATAATCCAACACATATCCCAACACAACAGTCGAACACATAACCAACACATAATCACATAATCACTTTAATCATATTTAATCATAGATAATCTTAGGCAATAATTGATAATCAACCACATAAGCATTCAACCAATCTCAACAACAATATTCTCAATAGTATATGTGACAATACATGGAAATTATGTAATTAACATAAGTTAAAGACATGATCCACGGAGTGGTGGCTAACCACGTGACAATACATGAGATCAAAGCAAATAACCGAAGTTAAAGGCAACGATTCATGGAGTTGTGATAATCCAAGTGGCAATACATGTAATCTTTGTTATTGACCGAAATCAATGACAAAGTTACACGGATATATGCATATAAGTGATAATCCATAAACAATGAAAATTCTATAATGTGAATATCGTATTGATAAACAGGTATCATCCTTGTGTTATCAAAATAATATTTAAAATTGGTATACATGTCTCACCTCCGAGTTTTAAAACAAAACAGTTTAAAAGAAAGGGAGGTTATGAGAACTCACCTGAGTCCTTATAATTAGCGTTTTCGTATGATGCGCGCTCACGTAAGAGAAATCCGAAACCAATCAACAATCTGTAATTAACGCGTGTTTCATAAGTGTTCTATTAATTGCGTGTTTTGTTCACTCAGTTTATTTACTCTAAGTTGAGTTGCAACACCCTGGATTTTATTAATGATCATCATTAAATAAAATTTAACCTTGTTGGTTTGAATTATCTGATAATGATAATTTAATTGGCAATTTCCTAAGAATTCTTCTTATAGATAAGTATGGTTAAGAATAAAAAGTTATTCTTATTCAAACACGCACCCATACCTATGTGTATAATCCATTTAAATTAATCATTATGATTTAAATTCTTGAAAATCTAACTTAAATTTAAGGAGATCATCCTTATTTTATTTCCATAAAATGTTCCATGTCCTTAATTCTATCATTCTTTAATATATATATTTAGAGAGAGAAAAGGTGGTAGGTTGAGCTATTCATGTGTGCTTGAATGCCCACCCCTTCACAACCTTCATTTTCTTTTTATTAACCCAATCTCAAACAAGGTTTAAGTTCAATTACTCCAAGGTTCGTCTACCATTTCCCCCCACCCCGAAAGGTTCGCTGCATTCCCATGGAACTAGGGTTCGACTACAGCAACTATCCAGGTTCGGTGAGTCCCTATGGTTCGGCCCATCATCCTCGGTTTAGCAAAGGTTCAGCCCCATATATACCTAGGTTCGTCCCTTATTAAGGTTCGACTAACACAAACAGGGTTCGCTAGACACCTAGGAAGGTTCGGCTGAATCCCATGCAAAATGGTTCGGCAGCAACTGCCCAAGCGGTTAACCCTGCCAAGGGTTCGGCTAGATCCAATAGGTTCGCCTAAGGATTCGTTCTACATGCGCCTGGGTTCGTCAGTGTAACGTTCGGCTGGCCTAGGTTCGGTTCCACATGGGAGGGTTCGTGAACACCTTGCACGACGGCTACAAGGTTCGGCTGAACTACACAGGTTCGTCGACCTGCGCATCTTACAAGCAAGACATGTTCATCGTTCTCCTCATCATGTACCTATCCTTGTGAGTTCGTCCCTAGTCTCCTATGGTTACTAATATCTCGATTTAACACACGTAAACCCTAAGAACCTATTAAGGAGATGGCTGCCATTTCCGAATTAAGTTTCCAATAAAACCGAAAAGTAAAGGCTTAGATTAACCTCGAATCAGTTGGTGAACGTTGGATTTTTTTGTAGATTCTTGTTCTCCTTGATCTTGTGGTCGTTTAGGGCCAAGAATCACGTGAATCCGTCAAGTAACGAATGAGATATGCTAGAGAGAAGATGTAGAGAGAGAAAGTGACGAAAATGAGTTTGTAGAGAGAGAGAGAGAAAGAGATGATCTTGCAAATGAGGAAGAAGGAGAAAAATATGGCTTTTATAGCCCGGTCGATCCCCGCGTGCTCGGTCTCGTTTTTATCGCGATAAAATATAATAAATGTTCGGGTTTTCTCGTAAACATGTCTTAAATTGTAAAACGTTCAAATAATTATGTTTCGTTTTTAATAAGATGATTTTCAAATGAAATCGTTTAAACAAAATATCTCCGTTTATTCTCGTTAAATTAATCATTTAAATAAACAATTCGTTCGTTTTCGTTTTAGGTTGTGATTCCTAATAAACGTTTTTAATTTATTTTCTTATTTTATTATCGTTAAATATTATTATATTGTCTCATCAAAACGCGTTACTTACGTACGTATTCGTAAAGATCGTCACCTTTGCGAATCCGACGCTCATATCGTATTTCGATGTGATTTACACTTTATGGAATGTCGTTCCAGAATATTATTCTCGATAATTATATTCGTGTGAATCGTCACCCACGCGAATAAATTTATCAAGTTAATATTTCTGAATTAATATTCGTGTTTAATTTGTGTTCGTAACCTCACCATTGCGTCATTAGTTTCCAATTATACTTCTATTATTTCATTAACTTTAACATTACCAATCTCAATCCAAAACCTACTAAACCATATCCCTGACACATCCATGATAGACTGAAATATGCATATATATAGGGCATATGTAGGGTCAGTCGCAACTGTCCCAGCCACCGCCCCACCGCTATTTCGATAAACCAAGACCATGTGTCCTTGACTATGTTTAGCAACCAAACAACAACTAACTCCATACTCCTTTCCATTTCAAACCAATAATCCATATATCTGTTAGCTGTGACTGCGATAAACTCTTTAGTTATGTTTAGTTGGGTTACAACTAAACTTCCCATGGTTTACGCGTATAATAATATATTCTGAATATGTATACCAATAATAGTGATAATCATCAAATAATGCATCCAATAATTCATTATCACCAATAATTATTATATCAGGTCGTAACAGTAAAATCGTACGGATGTACGAATGACCCGAAGTACTGTGATGTTACATATACGATAAGTATACGAGACCAATCATTGTCGAATCAGTGTTCTTCATAGGGGACTATACACCTTATATAGACATATACGAGACGTATATAATCGATAAAGTATTAAAAAAAATCAGGTGTCTAAATAACCAATCACTTTTGTTCCCCCTAGTTTTACCAAAGTGTGTAAGTGGTTTAATTTTTTTAACAGCAAACACCTCATCACCTGAGATCACCCTCACACATAGATCATCATTCTATATGAAAAACATAACATAATAACCTGATTCAAGGCCGACTCAAGTTTTTTGGGGGTCCAAGACAAATAAAAAATTGAGGTCCTTTCCCTAATAAACTTTTTGCTTGCGCTTATGGTTCATAAATTATAAAAACGTAAAAAATATGTTAGCTTGTCTCTCTATATACATAAATGCACTCAACTAATGATAATAATAAATAATATAAACAAAAAAATTCTATAAAGTACAATACTTAGTTATAATATTTTATAATCTTGCATCTCTTTGTTAATCAGCTTGATTACCCTAAGTACCACTATAAAGTTAGTCTAAATCTTTCACTCATACCATCAATAAAAAAATTATTTTAATTTCAAATAAAGATGCAACAAAAACGTTTAAGGTGTAATTATTTGGAAACAAAATACCTTAAGCAAACTTCCTCTTTTGGAAAATACAAGTGAACTCTTTAATTTTTTAGATTTAAAACGACAAAATAAATATCGCAGACATAACCCGAACGGTTGGGGCCCTAGATATATGAGGGCCCTAGGCCTTGCCTCAAGATTTGTATAGTGAGACCGGCATTGACCTGATCTATCTGGCCAGAAGAAAACTTAGAAATAGGAACATTTTTGGCTTAAACTAGAAAAATATTTTACTCTAAAAAAATCAGCACATAAATGTTCTAAGACTACCCACAATGGGGTGCATTGAGGATGTACGTGATGACATAGAGGGTGTATGTGGAGGTGCTCAATGAAGAGAGAGTTGAGCAGATGGTGCATTTGGCTTTTGTACTTGAGGAAGTGCATCAACATACAACTTAAATGTAGGACCCAAACAATAAAAATCATTTTTTTAAAAAAAAAAAATAGGCTCATTGGCAAAATATAAAAAAGGTCTTTTTGAAAAGAAGAATTTTTTTTACACCAACTATTTAAAAAAATATTATTTTAAAAAAATAGAAAAATAAATGATGATTTAAAAGAGAGATGATGCATGTGAGAATGATGAGTTGTGGCTAAAAAAAGGAAGAGGGAATGCATATGAAAATAATGATTAAAAATCTGATATGACAGTAATAATTAGGATGCATGTGTTAAATGCATCCGCTTGCGTTGCAGCAGGCTAACTGGTTTCCTTAGTTACGAAGGGTTTAAAAAAAACAGATATTCTATTCTCTCAAACTCCCGCCAAAATATCAAAGCATCAAAACTAGGGTTTGCATATTACCAAATTTCTCTTGCAACTGTGGCTTGTACTCAAATCGGGTGATAGTCAGATTATACATTGCGGGCATGGAGTTGGGTGAAGAACATACTCAGGTTGCTGATGATCCGTTCCTTGGATTCGTAGATTACGCGATATCTGTATTATCCCCAAATGAAAATGAAGATGCAGTTGATGAAGAGTCGAATAGGCCGACTTGGAGCTGGGTTTCGGGTCGGATTATCAAGACTTGTAAAGCTTATTCAAGTGGAGTCACCCCTGCCATTCTCCTCTCTGAACTATCACAGGTTGTCTCCAAATATTCAATTTCTCTTTTGGAATTGAGTTTTTCTTATTGAAATGTGAATCATATATGTATCAATTGAATAATTCTATTGTTAAACAACATCCTAGGTGTTTAGCTGTCTGTTTTTTGCGACCTCAATACTATTGTTGTTCTAGGTCTAGATTATCCTAGTTCCAACAAATTGAGTGATTAGAAAGTTTACTTTCAATCTATGTTTTACTTTTTTTAAATGATTGAGGGCTGATATTAGAGCAGTTGGTAATGTTGCTGCTTTGTGACTCTACGGTTCATGGGTTCAAGCCAACGAAAACAATTTTTTTGGGCAAATATGTAGATTAAGAATAAGTATGTGTGGGAGCAAAGTCAAACATTGGGAACCCTTTTTTTGATTCATCGGAATTTGCAAAGCAGTCATATTGTAACAGAAATTATGGCTGATTATCCAATTTTGATTAATCAATATCAATTAGTGAAAGGCTCAATTCGATTTTCAGAGTATGAAATTAAAGTTTAATGTGAAAATTCCTTCTTCATGTTTCTTCCTTTATTATTGAATAATTGAATGACTCAAATTACATACTCATGACCATACCTTCTTTATATACTAATATAATTACTTGACATCCAAGCTAAATTATACAAATTCAAATACCGAAACCTATCCTATTATCCTTGTTCAACCGACGAACTTCTCTTTCTTTTAATTCTAATACTTTTTCTAAATTACAAGATTAGTCCTCCAACGATCACCTCCCTAATCTTGAATTTGGATCCTTTATTGTCTTCATTCCCAAAGGTCTCTTATTTCTGCAAACTTAATTCTTGAAAGTGTTTTGGTAGAATATCTGCTTTCTGTCTTTCCCCACTAATGTATTCCACCTTGATTTGTTATCCTTCAACACACTCTCTTATAAAATGATATCAAATGTTGATATGCTTGCTTCTCCCATGAAACACATGATTTTTTATTAGAGCGATAACAATTATGTTGTCGACTTTAATCACAACCTGCTCTTGTTTATTTCATGTTGTTGGATGCCCTATTATCCAAGTACCACATGGAATCCTCGCTTGGGTCTGAGGTGTACCTGGCAGGAACTATCTTTTCTTCATTTAGGTAGGCCAACTCCTTTTGGTCATTTAAATTCACTGCCTTCATTAAGGCCTCTCCATATTATTGCTTCTGGACCATGTTGTTTTCTTCTTATTTCCTTCTGGTTGGGCAATCAGTCAATCAGAAGCAAAATGCCCCATGGCATCACACCTGAAGCACTGAATATTTGCTCAGTCCTTTCAATGGTTTGTTCACCCTTGGTTTTTGTGCCTTCATGACTTTGACGAAACCCTGCCATGTCCATGGGTCGACAGCCACAATCACGTCCTTGGTTGTCAGGCACGGTTGCCCCTCAGCTCCAACCTCCAAGCTTTCCTTGCACCTTTTTTGCCTACCACTCATCATAAGTGAGTAGTTCATTCTTTGCATTGGCAAACTTTGTCACAGAGTTAGTCCTTTCTTCATAGGCTTTAAAGTCTTCCTACGGCTTTTATGGATTTCATGGTGTTCAGATCAACAACTTGTTCTGTCAAAGCTACCACATTGATGAATCGTCCATGAAAGGCGTTAAGCAGGTTGTAAACGAGTGTGGATTCTTCAATTACTGATCCAAGAGCTGCTAATTTAGAAGTAATTCCTAGTGGTTCCCTAGCAAAATTGTAAGCATAGCCACAATCCTTCATCCTTACCACCTCGAACTCAGCCCTTACGCTATGTTCCCAAGTTTATTCAAGGAGTGAACAGATTGGAGATAGAAGGAAAGGAATGAAAAACTTTACTTATATTTCTGATATGAATCAAGTTGGAAGGATCAATGGAATTGCTACAGTTTCGGATTGAATTCCAAATTTATCTTCTCCATTAGTTGCACAATTATCTCCCTGCTTAATTTAAGCAATTATCCCAAATTACCTGCATGTCTAATTTCAGCAACTATTTCAAAGGCTAAAATAAAGGGGAAGCTTCTAGCAATCCACTAGAATAAATAGGCCTATAGTCATGTCTTTTTGCTTTGTCTAGTATTTTTTTTATCGTGTTCTTGTATTTGGAGGTCTGCCTATCTCGAATAAGGCAAAACTATCCTTTGTTTTTCCCGTTTCAGTTAATTGAATTTTCCAGTTTCTATCAATTTCCTTCCAAATCGAAAGAAATGGAAAACTAAAGAATTTTGGCTAGTTTTCCTTTCCTTTCCTTCCTTAAGTGAAACTCAGGAACACAACATCTTTTATTTTATTTTCCTTTCATTTCCTTCGTTAAATGAAACTCAAGAACACAACCATGTTTTCCTTTTCCTTCACCCTTTCCTTGCTTTTCTCTTTTTAGTGAACTCTGGGACATAGCGTTAGAGTTTTTAAGCGTAGCGCATGACTCGTTCGACTCCCAAGCGTCGGGTTATTAATTGCATTCCATACTTCTCTTGCTTGAGTATAGATTGCAACATGTAGCACCGAGTCTTTCGGAGTTTCCTCGAAAAGATAAGCAATCACCTTGTTATTCTTCTTTTGATCTACCTATGCTTCAGCTACTGGTTCAATTGCCTCCTAGATTCCATGGGCATTGAATATTGTCTTGATCCTAAGTGCCCTGATTGTGTAGTTGGACGACGTTAGATTGGGCATTGAAACGATAAGGAATTTTCCATGGCTGGTATGAATAGTGCGTTATTTCCTTGGTATGCCATTGTTGTTCGTCTCTTGCTATAAGTTAACACTGTCGGTCTTGATCCAATCCTTCGCATCAAGTGGGCGAGTTTGATTTCGTTTGAAACCAAACTCTGATACCAATTGAAATGCTCAATTCAATATTTAGAGAATGAAATCAAAGTTTTATGTGAAAATTCCTTCTTCACGTTTCTTCTTTAATTGAATAATTGAATGACTCAAATTACAGATTCATGAGTCATGACAGTACCTTCTTTATATACTAATCTAATTACCTGACATCTAAGCTAAATTAAACAAATTCAAATACCGAAAACCTATCCTAATTCCTATTATCCTTATTCAACCGACACAACTTTTACTTCTCTTTCTTTTAATTCTAACTAGACGGCGCTTCTCGCGCGTTGCCGCGCAAATTTAACACCCTTGCTTTGACTCGGGAACAAACTCAAAAGGGAAAAAAACATTAACGTATAAGAGTCGTGACTATGAAACAAATCTATTATGAGTCAAGATGTAAAACAAAACAAAAATAAAACTAAATATGAACACTTAAAAATGAACTCACAAAATTACGACGGGTTATCTCCAAAACACTAAAATAATAGCATCTCACGAGAAGTTGGATTATCTTGTAAAAATCTCTGGTGAAAATGGATTATCTCAAGGAAATCAATCTCAAATGGATTATCTCATCTTGCGTTTAACTGGATTATATTGCAATAAACACTGATCTAGCGAGAAAGTGGATTATATCACGATAAACACTATAAAAATTGGATCATCTCGCGAGAACGAACTCGTCTTGTGAGAAGTTAGATTATCTCGCGAGAAATCGCGAAAAACACTATTCATATGAATCATTTTGTATAGATGTATTATATTATACGAAATAATATTACATCATATATATTATATTATATTAATTATATTGATTATATATTATAGACAAAATTACATACTTGAACCTTTATGTATTTAGTAAATAACAAATATGAACCTTTAACTATATTAATTATTCTAAACAACCTTTAAGTATTTAAGTTGTTTCAACTTTCAACCTTTACATTAATCCCGGTTAGATTTACTAGTTAAATCTAGTCATGTGCAAAACATGTGATGGGTATTCTAGGTATTTTGATCTTTTGTTATTTTTAAACATAAAACCCACTATTCACGTATTATCGTATCTTATTCAATAATTTACTCCAAATGGGGTGTTCGAAAATTAGGGCTAAAACCCACCCAGAAGTTCACGTGGTTCCTCCCTCTTCGGTTAGTGTTCACCCAGAAGTTCACGTGGTTCCTCCATCTTCAGTTAGTGTTCGAAACCTAAGGTTGTAGTTGGATAGGATTTATCATCTTTCTTTTTATCATTATATAACAATGGCAGTAGTAACAATGATAAATCCTATCTAACTACAACCTTAGGTTTCGAACACTAACTGAAGATGGAGGACCCACGTGAACTTCTGGGTGAACACTAACCGAAGAGGGAGGAACCACGTGAACTTCTGGGTGGGTTTTAGGCTTTTAGCCCTAATTTTCGAACACCCCCATTTGGAGTAAATTATTGAATAAGATACGATAATACGTGAATAGTGGGTTTTATGTTTAAAAATAACAAAAGATCAAAATACCTAGAATACCCATCACATGTTTTGCACATGACTAGATTTAACTAGTAAATCCAACCGGGGTTAATGTAAAGGTTGAAACAACTTAAATACTTAAAGGTTTATAGCGTAATTAATATAGTTAAAGGTTCATATTTGTTATTTACTACAAACATAAAGGTTCAAGTATGTAATTTTGTCTATATTATATTATATTAATTGTACTGTTCATACTTACGTGGATCCATTTGCTAATGTTTAGATAGTAATACTTTTCCTAAATTACAAGATTAGTCCTCGAACAATTATTGCGTCATTTTTATTCTCCTGTAATAAAAATTGAAACTCATCATATTGCAAAGCCCTTCTACATGGGTATAAAGTGAGAATTGTGAATTTGTGATCAGCATACAAGTCAAAAACTAGGCAGGGTCTCACTGGGAGAAACCTATTGCTAATTAAAAACAGGCTTTGCCCTTATCTGATTCTCCTTAGACCCTTCCAATAATTCTGCTGTGTTAGATTTACTGCGCAAAATTTGTGGGGTACGGATAGTCACTATTTTAAGTTGAGATTCAAAGTTTGTTGAGATAGCTACTACTTTGGTTTTGGGGTGCTACACATGGTGTCTCAACTTCTTTTAATTTTCGATAGATTTTCAATATGGGATAGTTTTATCTTGGTGGCATGCTTGAATTATATGTTTTTTATCTTGAATTATTATGCGATATGTTTTATTATTTGATTTATTATATGAAGTGAGGATTTTTGTCACATGGTCATGGTGGAGTTTATCATCATGAGGGAAATAAGTCTGAAAGTTCAGGTTTTTCTTCTTGTGCTAATTTAAACTTTTGTGTTTTGTGTTCATAGGCATGGACTGAGAATCAAAGAGGTGGGTATTTAAAGAAGAAAAGGCCAGATTATATTGATCAATTGCAAAAGAAGCATAAGAGGGGAAAACTTCCCAATACAATTACAATTGATTCAGTTTATGAGAAGAATTTCTTGTCATTGACAAGTGTTCTTGAGGTTGTCATAGTTGATTCTTTTCTTCTTCCAGGTATGTTTAATTTTCCATATCATTGTATAAAAAATGTTAATGTTGGCTGGTTTACATTATATAGAAAACCCTGGGTTATTGCATATTTGGATATATGGGTATTTCTCAGTTTTAGGTTTTTAGGATTGACATGCAAAGTTGTTATAAGGACTATGGCCTGTGGCAGTCTAGGAATTTGTATCCGAATTTGCGTCTTATGGCATATTTTATTTTATTGGGATGCACTCAATAACACTTTTTTTATACTATACAGTAGTACAATTACAATTTTTGTCTCACATTTTTCTAATCAGTTAACTCTATGAGTCTATGTTAAAGTTGGTTTTCTGTTCCATTTTCATATTTTACGAAGTGGTCATACTTTCCGGTCCTTACTGAGCCTTGATGATATTGTCGTTTTGACTCTTAATAATGGTTGACTCATCAAGTCACTTTCAGTGGAGTTATAAAATAGGATTGATTGACAAAAAGTAATAAAAAACAAGGGATATTGGCAAAACAATATTTTATGATGGTACAATGAACAAAACTTGTGTTTCTTGATGGTAAAAAGTAAGGAAAACATGGATCAACTTATTTATTCATCAAACACTAGAAGCTTAATTTGAGATAATCATCCTTTGGTTTCTGTATCATCAGATTAAATATTACATGGTTCTTTTACTTTTTTTTAACAAGTAAAAAAAAGTGAGCTAAGCATGCTATAGAGCAACAAAATAGATTAGATTATTCTTGGGCCCTAGTTCATGCAAAAAAATTGTGAATTGTCAACTAGTTCCTATTTAAATAATGGCGTTAATTTTGCTGGAAAGTCATTATCCTCATCAGAAATTATAGTTCCAACAAGTAAGAAAAGGAAGCCTAGCATATTACAGAGCAACAAAATAAATAATATTAGTAGCAGAGTGGTGAAAGATATAGTTTTCAGTTAGATTGCTACATGTTTAACCATGAGTTCATCTAGTTCTAGAACACAATATCAGGATGTAAAGTATTTTATCTAATTGGTGATGCATTGAAATGTGACTATGTGACCATATAGCTAGTGTTGTCCTTTTCCATCTTTATGAAAGATTGCTATCATGAGTTGCTTTTTTCAGGGACAAATTTTTACATGCTTACCTTGGGAGATTTTTGGAGCTCCAATACCATTGATCTTTATCTTCATCGCAGGTAACATTGATATAAATTTTGAAACACAATCTGTATTGTAAGTTTTTAAATACTTCTTCCCATGAAACATCACAACAATATTAATATAAATTTTGGATTTCCGCTAAATATGACCTGTGTTGCCATAATTGCTGCTTACTTATGTTCATATATTTCAGTAGGCAATATTTTCTTTTATTAAAGCATGACATTTGGTTAAAAAAAGTGTCCTAGCTGTAGGTTTTGATTTAGTATATTAATATATAATATGCTGTTAAAAAATAGTATTTTAATCAGGTTTTACAACTTGGCTGACCTTAAAAATGGGATTCTGAGGAAAGGACGAGAGCTTTTGCTTACAGGATGCTATCTTCGGACAACCACCCGTGGATCTGGTCACCTAAGACTTCTACCAACTGAATATTTACTTATAATATTAGATGAGGTAAGGCCTATGGTCCTATTTAAGTTATTTAATGTTTTTATTCCATAGTTAATTGCATAGATTGTCCCTATGGCTTAGGTAAAGTAATAGGTTTGGGTACTAAGCAAAAGGAGTAACAGGTTTGTGCTTTTAGTTTTGTAATGAATGAGGTATTGAGGTTAACTTTTGTTAACTTTTTTCCTTAAATTAGAGTGAAATGACCAAATATTCTTTGACTTTTTGAATAGTCAAAATTAAAGGTTGAAAAATCAAAGGGTATGCTGGTCATTTCACCTTAATTGAATGAAAATGTTGTCATAAGTTAGCTTAAATACCCAAACTCATTGCAGAATTGAAAGCACAAACCCTAAATTTGTTAGTGGTTACTTTAAAGTTTGGTACCAAAAAGCCTATTTCTTTACCCCAAACCCCAGGGATCATCTATGTAATTAAATCTTAGTTTTATAAATGGTGACAAGAACTGGGGATGTTATTGTGGGTCTCATTTGCTAGATTTGAGTAGACTGTGGAAAGCAAATGAAAATGAGATAAGGTTCGCTTTGCTTTCTTTAAGGCATTTTAACATTTTCATGTTACCTTATATGATGTGAGGAGAAATGCATTTGCGTGCAATCCGGAAATAGAGAACGTAGGAAAATGGAGCAAGCAAACAAACCTGAGGAATAAAACAAACAAACTTACTCAGGATATTTCCACTTTTCAGTAGGGTCTGGGGGGGGGATACAAACCTTAACCGTATCTCAGTTGAGATGGAGAGGCTGCTCCGAAGGAGTCCCCGGCTCAAGTTTATCGTTTGAAGTTAATCATCCCAACATTTTTAAATGCTATTTTCACAATATAAGTAAAATAACGTTAAAATTGGTGTCATTTTACTTTAGCCCCTTGAGGGCCCACACATATATACATTATATGCGTGCACCACAAATGCGGTGTACCTGAGGAATAACACTGCTGTTAAAAATTAAAATACAGCTTTTGTCACACAAACTGCCAATCATTATGATTTTGTGCTTTTATTAGTTTTATAACATAAACTGATTTTCACTTGTATTAGTTTGTGCATTCCTCTATCTAAATTTATCTTTTATATAGCAGAATTATGTAGATTTGTTTAAACCTTAATAAACTCAGTGGCAGGATTATTTCTGACATTGGGAAGCAGTGGTGGTGAGTTGCTCATGGAGCTATTTGATCATAAAATGATATGAATCCCAGCTAATTTTAACTCCCTAAAGTTTGTGAAATAACCAAAAGAATACTCAAGTTTGACCTGGACACATTCAAATTTATTTATGATCAAATACTCAAGTATTCCTTAGGCCTTACCGAGGTAAAAACTGAAAAGATGTTGTCAACTGCAGTGTATCTCACCAAACTGCCAGTATGTTATGACTTGTTAGTCAAGTAGGTATATTTCACATGACGAGCATTTTTGTCATATATTTAATCTTTTGACAATGGTGATAAACCACAGGACGAAAATGATGATGCAATGCTGATTATAGCCCAGTTCTGTTCAGATTCTTTGTCTTCCATTTCTGTTGATGAAGGAGTCTCCTATTCTTTATATGCTAGGTAACGCAACCAGGTGTTAATTACTGGCATCAGATTGACCACATTGACTTCTGTTTACCTGTTTATTTTGCAGAAAGTTCACATTATAAACATGAAGATAGAAATTATATGATTCGAAGTGCTATATATTGTTTAAACTTGTGCAGGATAGAATCTATTGGTTCTTTAGAAATTCAGGGAAAATTTGGTAGCCTGCAGAGGAAACAAATTACTCTTGTAGATAACGATAATTTCAGGGTAAAGTTGTTACTATGGGGTGACCAGGTTGCGCTTGCGAATTGTTTCAGGTAAACAAACACTATTTAATTTTACGGTGCGCGCATATAATGTATATATGTGTAGACCCTCGAGTGACAAAGTAAAATTGCACTAATTTTAACGCTATTTTACTAAATTTATGTGAAAATAAAGTCAAAAGCGTTGGGTTGGTCGGTTAATCAAGCATCACGGGTTTCATTGGAAGTAGTCTCTCTATTCATGCGGGGTACATGCAAGGTTGTCTACATCTTACCCTCCTCAGACACTACCTTAGCTTTGCTAATGGTGGGATATATGAGGTACGATGGTGATGAAGATGATAAATAATTTCCAGGTGAAATGTCATATAAACCTTTCCCTATAAAAAAAAGTTTCTCGCCAAATGCATCATGAAATGGTCTTCACATAGCAAAATGGCATCATCACAAGTAGTCCACAAAAACAATAGCACACGGAAAATATAAAGAGAACTGATTGGAACAAGTTATAACTGAACTGATACATTGGTTTTAATTAGCATGTGGCGCTAAGTTGCATCTTGATCCCAAAAGCAGATGCATCATGTGCTATGCGTGTGTATCACATATGCGAGGCGTATATTAATAAAAAAAAGTTACTAAAATGTTATTTATAGATAATATTTTAACTATTAACTTTAAATGCTAAAATATAAGACCCTTTACTCTTTTCTAGTCAGTTTTGTTCAATCGATGGTTATATTTGTACAAATACTCAAACCCATTGGTCAATCAATGCTCAAATTTGTTCAACGAAATAAGATTTGAATACTCTGAATCAATGCAGTTGATGATTTTGTTTGTTCAATTACCGGGCCTATCGGCAAACTGCAGGTTGCATCGCATCATGCATTAGAGCATTATGCGCGCATCATGGGATCACATCGGACCAACTGCAGGGATGTGACCTCATCATCACATCATTTCATTATGCGCTAATGATGTGCGCATTTTAAAATTAGACCAATACACAAATTTTATGTTGCCTGATTCAAAAGAAGACATAAGATATGTTCTAGCATTACGAAACTTTTCCTTGCAAGTATAGTCATTATGCGGTTTCTTGCAGTATAGGAAGTTGGCTAGCCATAGATCAACCATTTGTTTCAAGCTGTGTTGAAAGTACTCTTGATTCAACTGAAGAGATATGTCTTGAGTACGGGAGTGCCACTCAGCTGTATATAGTGCCTTTCATTCTTCATGAGGAACAGGTGATCAATCTTATTTTTTCCATCATAGCAATGATTTAAAAAAATGTTACTTCCTTAACACCAAGTTCAACAGGTATGTGTAGCATCAACCCAAAACCATTATCAAGGATCAAAACTTTTGACTACAATTGACCCAAGTCAAGGACCCAAAGTTTCTCAAGTGACTTTGCCATGTGATTCTAGGGGAGCCATTGACTTCAGTAGCTACCCTTTTAGAGTAAGTTTTGAAAGTAGGATGCTCTTTTTTTATGGTTTTTGAAATTTTAACTGGTTTTAGTAACAATTTTAAATGTCTACTGAACAAAATGAGAAAAGAAATGAGAGGGTTTGCTAACAACTGCAACTTTCCCTTTAAAATCCTGGAAAAAATGTGAAATTGCTTAAACTAGAACATTTTGATGTGATAACTCGTGATCTAATAGTTTTTTTGTATTCCAAACTTTACAGCTGTTTGTGGCTGATCTTCGAGACAAGATGAGTAACATAAGCATCTATGGTGTGATTACAGATATCAAGAGAACAAATAATCAAGAATTCTCCCTTTCCTTAAGAATTGAAGATCCAACCGGAGGAATTTGGGCAAAGCTAAATTTTGTCAATTTTTGGTATTGATTCTTATGGTTTGGTTTAATTATCTTTCCAGAAGACTACAATGAACAGATAGTTTAACAAAAGTCATATTCTTGATATGATGTCTTATATCAGGTCATTGGGAAAAATAAGCATTGGTCACACAGTATACATTGCTGGCTTGACATGCTCTATGACCAAATGCAAGAGGTGAGGACATGTTTGTCATTTTGATTGTTAACTGATTTTGTTCAACTCCATCCCCAAAAAGGATATAATCTGACGTGTGCTGTGTAGAAATATATATCAATCAAGTGGGTTAACAATGGATATATATGTGTGTGTATGTATATATATAGGGATGGGAAGTAATTATATTCCACTCTAATTGCGTTAACCCGTATTAATCTGTCAAGATCAAGCCAAATCTTGAATTTTTTTTAACATCATTGTAACACATTTAGAAAATTTTCACTTTTTATGAGTTTGCGTAAATTCATCATCATTTAAGCATTAACAACGTTGTAAGTTTTTTTGTTACAACACTGTAAATTTTTTAAACTCAAAACTTACTACGATGTTATCACTTAAACGATGATGAATTTACACTAACTCATAAAAAAATAAAGTGTTCTAAATTTGTTACAATTATGTTAAAAAAAATCCAAGATTTAGCTTGATCTTGGTGGACTTATACGGGCTAACGCAATAAAGAGGGTTATAATTAATTCCATCCCCTATATATATATAGGGGAAGGTTCTCCTAGAAAGCCCATTTTGCCTAAGAAGGATTTTTAAAAACTCGAAAACCGACTCAAACAAACTCCAATTGAATTCATTTTTGCATCATTGGAACCGGCTTGTCGAACTCTAAAACCCAAACCTTGAATCACAAACAATAAACCCGTAATACTAAAACCAAAACTTTAAAATCAAACCCTAACCTAAAGATAAAAACCTAAAAGGCAAAAACCAAGCTCTAAAACTAGTTGTTAAATCTAAATCTAAAAGCTAATATTGTAGGGTTTGATGAGACAGTTCCAATTTCATCAAAATGAGTTCAATTGGAGTTCATTTGAGTTGGTTTTGAAGGTTTTAAAAATCCATTTTAGCCTTTTTAGGCAAAATAAACTTTTTATTTGATCTTTCCCCTATATATATTGGGATTGTATCTTGTGAAAACCCGATCTTAGAGAGAAACCCTTAAACCCTATCTGGGCCGTGCATTTGGAACCTTTAAAAAAAATATGTTGTCCACAATTAATTAAATAAAAAATGGGATTTGAATAAAAAATATAGTTTAATATGGATCACATGTTTATCTTCAAGATTTCAAATGGACGACCCAGATAGGGCTTAAGGGTTTTCATTCAAAGATCAGGTTTTTACAGGATACAACCCCTATATGTGTGTGTGTGTGTTGGCCATTATTATACTAAGGTAAAATTGTGTGCGAAAGTACGAAGGATTCTTGATAATTATCACGCAAGGCTTATTTGTTCATGTGTGATAATTATCACATACACACAGAGTTATCATACAAAATCCATCTTCGTGATAAGCTTTTTTGTGTGATAACTTCACGTTTGGTGATAATTATCACGCAAAAATATGCAAGTCTTGTGTGATATTATATCACACCTCCTTCGCTCACTTTGCACGAAAATTGTTCTTTGCACTTAAAACTCTCTCTCTCTCTCTATATATATATATATATATATATATATATATATAAGGGAGGTTTCCACAGAAAACTTCATTTTGGATAAATTTAGAAACTAATCACAATCACTATCAATTAATCAATCTGTGGTGTAAACATATAATAGATATGTGTGTGGGCCCTCAAGGGGCAAAATTAAAAATGATGAAATCTATACTACTATATAATACATATAGGTAGGACACAATGGTCTTTTACCAAAAACTCTTAAAATTAAGAGTTTTACAACTCTCAGAACATCAAGTACAACAAACAAAGCTTTAAGAGCCATAAACTAAATGTTTTTTTTTTACTTTTTAGTTTGTCCCACATTGATACATTTAAAAAATAAAGTGTCATATAATACCTATAGAAGAAGACCCTCTCAGATCAAACAAATCACTTCTTGATACTTTTGTCATATCATATTTGGTATTTTAAATTGTGAATTTTTATCATGATAATTTTTTTAGTTAAAAGAGTTGATTTGACAAAAATTAGGTGGTTTAAGCTTTTTACGAGCCAAAATCAGTAGCCTAATTGTTTTGTTTTCCGCCGCATAATGCGGTGATCTCACTAGTCCAATTGGATCAAATAATAATCACAAACACCAAATCAAACAAGAACAACGAAATGAATGAAAATAGTCGGCCCCTTTGGCTCTTTGATTCTTGAAATTATTTAGAAGATGAATTACAAAATGAAAGGGAGGATTAAGCCAATTTATAACTGAAAGCTTAATCCTTAAGATAAACTAAACATGGTAAATTTCTACTAAAACAAGGAAAGCTCCAGCTGGTGAATTACCAGCTGTAAAACAAAAGGAAAACAGAAATATAACAGATGTAAATACTACAACCTTTATTCTGAATAATAAAAAAATCAACTTAATTATTAATTTGCAAGATTAATCCAATAAGCACCCCCTTAATCTTGCAATGATTAAGTGATAAATCTTCATTCCCAGTAATTCCTTCATTTCTTCAAACTTCTGCTTTGGTAAAGCCTTGGTTAGAATATATGCCTTTTGCAACTTTCCACTTATGTGTTCAACTTTAATCTCTCCTTTTTCAATACACTCTCTCATGAAGTGGTAGCGTGTATTGATGTGTTTACTCCTCCCATGAAACATTGGGTTCTTCATTGGACTTATTGCTGACTGATTATCAACTCTTAGTGTCACAATTTCCTCCTTCCAACCTATTATCTTTGACGGTAAACCTCTAAGCCATAGTGCCTGACAAGCTGCAGTTGCAGGCCATAAATTCAGCTTCACAAGAAGACAAGGCCACCGTATTTTGTTTCTGAGAGTTCCATGCGATGGGTGCATCGTTGAAGTAAAAAACCAGGCCGGTTGTGCTCTTGCCATCATCCGAATCAACCATGTGACTGCTGTCACAAATCCATTAAGTGACTTGCTGCCATTCCTTCGGTAGTGTATTCCCAAATTAACTAAGCCTTTTAAATACCTCAAAATCTGCTTAACAGCTTGCATGTGAGCCTGTTTCGGTGACTGCATAAATCGACTCACATACCCAACTGCAAAAGTCAGATCTGGTCAAGAATGAGTGAGGTAGCAAAGGCTACCAATCAGCCTTCTAAAATCTGTTGCATCTACGTTTGGCCCTACATCATTCTTTGACAGCTTCAAACCAGATTCCATAGGAATTCTGGTTGCATTGCAGTCCATTAAACCTGCCTGTTTCAAAAGTTTAACAGCATATCCAGCCTGTTTGATTGAAATTCCTTGGTTACCTTGAATCACCTCAATACCAAGGTAATAGTGCAAAAGACCAAGGTCACTCATTTCGAAGCAAGACTCCATTTTCCTTTTAAAAGCTGCTATATCATCTTGGTTTTCTCCTGTTACAATCATATCATCTACACAAACACCCACAAGTAATTAACGATTACTTGTTATCTTTCGATAAACAACCTGTTCATGTTTACACCTCACAAAACCAAACTGCTCTAAGGTGCTATCTAGACAAGTATTCCAAGCTTTTGGTGCTTGGCGTAAACCATATAATGCCTTAACTAACTTGTAAACCTGCTGCTCCTTTCCTTCCTTTACAAAACCTTCCAGTTGAGACACATAAACCTCCTCCTTTATATCACCATGAAGGAATGCAGATTTGACATCCAAATGATGAACATTCCATCCAAAATGAGCTGCCAAAGCCAATAACAACCTTACAGTTTCCATCCGTGCTACCAGCGCAAACACCTCTTCAAAGTAGTCCCAAACTTTTGAACATAGCCTTTGGCTACTAGGCATGCTTTATGCTTCATAGTTTGTAACATCACCATTAGCATCCTTTTTGACTTTGAATACCCATTTTAACCCAATAGGTTGATGACCAGGCGGTAAATCCACCAGCTTCCTTGTATTGTTTCTTTCAATCGAGGGTATCTCTTGATGCATTGCTTCCTTCCATTTTGCATACCTAACGGCTTCGGTATAACACCTTGGTTCTTCTTCCATCATGAGAAGATCATGATAGTAAAAGGGTGGGTTTTCAAGAACTTCATTTAAAAACTTTTGACCTTGAATAGGACTATCATCATAAGTTTCTTGTTCTGCATTGGATGGATCTGCTGGACCTTCAAGATCAGTGGATAAGCGAGGTAGCATAGGCCTACGACCTGTTACAACAAATTCTGGACTGCTTGAGGCTAAACTGTTTGAAAAATCAGGCTGGAACTCAGCTGCAATTGGGCTGTTTGGTGCTTTGAGTGGACTGCTCGGCTCAGAAACAGTTGCTGTTGAAGCTGATTCGCACTTGGAACTGTGTTTTGTTCTGCTACAGTGGCACCTCCACTATTTGGCTGCATACTCTCAACGTCTTCATGGTTATTTGCACAATAAAATCCATCCAGCTAGGAGTTTGAGTGTCAAACTCTTCCAAATATTTTTCCCATTTCCACCATATATTTTATTCAAAAATAACATCTCTGCTTACCACAATTTTCTTGTTTATTGGATCAAATAAACGGTAAGCTTTGGTGTTATGCTGAACACCAAGATGCACCAATCTTTGACTTCTATCATCCAGTTTCTTTAAATGATTGGAAGGAACTTTAACATAGCTCACACATCCAAAAACCTTTAAATGGTCTAAATTTGGTTTTCGACCCTTTAAAGTTTCGTATGGTGTCTTTTCTTTGAGAGTTTTTGTAGGCAGCCAATTCAGCAATTAGATTGAGTGTCGCCTTCACCCCATAGATTTTGTTGTAAATCCATAGCCTTTAGGATACTTCGGGTCATCGCCAACACGGACCTATTCCTTCGTTCCACAACCCCGTTTTGTTGTGGGGTATGGAGCCGAAATTTGATGTGTAATCCCTTCACCATCACAAAAATCTTCAAAACCACACGAGGTGAAATCTCTTCCATTATCCGTCCTCAAAGTCTTCAATCTTGTTCCAAGTTCCAACTCCATTAGGTTCTTGAATTTTTTAAAACATTCAAAAACCTCATCTTTTGCCTTAATCAAGAAAGCCCACATGTACCGACTATGGTCATCCACAATAAGGAACATGTACTTGTTTTCACCTTGAGTCGTTGGAGAGATAGGACCGCATACATCTGCATAAACTAGTTCTAACGGTCCCTTGGTACGATAGTTAGAATGATCAAGAAAAGGTAAACGGGTTTGTTTTCCTAATAAATAAGAATCACAAACCTGTTTAGGGTGTGGTACACCAAGTGCCATTTCTTTTGCTGCCAAAATCTTCGAGTCAAAATTTAAGAGACCTAAACGTGCATGCCATAACCATGTTGTGGCCCCAAGTGATAACAATGCGCCTTAAGTGCGCCTAATGCCTTGACAACTATGGAAGTTCTGATTCGGGGATCTATTTATAAAAGTAGTCTCTTTATCCCACTGGGATAGGGATAAGGCTTGCCTTCATCTAACCTACCCAGATTAATGGGACTTGATTGATTATGTTTGTTTGTTTGTTTGCTTGTTTGTTTATATATATATGAGGAACAACATCTTTACGCATGTGCAATTGTTAGTAAAAATTGAAGAACAAGCTTTATACACTTGTAAAATCAGTTTCACTAATATAGTAATATTACACAGATTGGTTGAAGAACAAACAATTCTATGAAAACTGACTTTACATATGTGTACATTATATGTAATTTTACACGTGTACATAGTCTCACACATGTTTACTTAAACCAGGTCTTGAACCTAAAAAATTTGTACAAATGACCATCTTGCCCCTTGAAAATAAAATTAAATCACAAAATGCAGAAAAATATGAAGGGTCCAGATGGAGTTTAAGGTTTTCTTTTTAAGATAGGGTTTTCATTTAATATAACTATGTATGCATGTATGTACATATGTGTGTAATATGGTTATGCATCAAAAACTAAAAGTTGTGTATGGCAAATCAGCATTGAAGTTTCATGGGACGAGAAAGAAGGTGGATGTTTGTTTTTTAATCTGAGTTGCTTACCAGCTTTGCTGAATTCCTCATGCCTGCACAAGTCATCTGCCCTTTCAGATTTGTCGGCCAATAGTATCAACACACACGTATGCGCTCTTTTGTCTTGGTTGTTCATATACATCTGATCTTGTACAAGCCATGTTCATATAGATCTTGCAGATACATATCTCCTTCTGACTAACCAGATGCAACAAAATATCCAAGTCTAAACTAAAATTACGTTTTTTTCTAATATTTTTTAACTTGCTTTGAAAGAGTCCCATTTTGATTGTTTTAATCATTTGATCTATATATTAAATAAACAACAACAACACCAAGTAAATCCCACTCGTAACATGGCTATTTTGTAGGGTCTGGGGAGGGTGGAATGTAGGCAAACTTTACCTGTATCCTTGGGGTTGGGGAAAGAGAGACTTCCTCTTTAGAGACTTCCGATTCAAACACTAATTATTACAATAAACTTTCAAACTGCACATCTAAATGACTGCTTCAAAATCATGTATTAATTAAAGGTTTCTTTATTGTTTAGGTTTGTAGAATTTGGGTAGACCAGATTAAGCACTGTGATGTAAATGCAAGATATTTTCACACATCATGTGGGCATATTGCTACGCAGAATATGGGGTTTGAATGCAGCTTCTGTGGCTGTCATTGTGATGATGACGTTACTCCTGGTTTCCATTTGAAAGTCACAGTTGCCGATGATACACGAAAAGTTTTAGCATGGTGCACAGGTCACACTGCTACTGAACTGCTGCAAATATCTGCTGATGAATTTTATAATTTGTCTGAGGTATGTGTTCTCTTATGGTGTGAATTGAGCAATTTATAAAAGTAATGCAAATGGGTGGTTGTTAATTAAAAACAAATCCAAGTCTAAAATATTAAAAAAAGGAAAACGAAAAGAAAAACCAACTTGCACCAGACCAGGGGCAGGCCGATTTTTAAGAAAATCTAAACAGAGACATAGGCGCAATGGTAAAATAACATTAATTAAAAAAAAACTAACCCAAAACTTAAATATATAGAAAAAAGAAAGGACCAATACACTTGAAACTTTTGTCCCCGGTACCCTTTTTCTATTAAAAAGAAGGGACCAAGAAAAACATATTTTTGTGATTAGAACCAAAACACTTGAGAATCACTGGTTTTTGTAAGTATATAAAAGTGATGCAAATGGATAATGGATAATGGTTAATTACTTACAGGAAGAGCAAATAATATATCCATCTTCTCTGGAACATGAGAGATTCGTGGTTGCACTTGTTAAAGGAGCCAGTTTTGAAAGAGTGAAGATGGATGACGATGATGCATCGATCTGTGAATGGGAAATAACTCAGGCGTTGAAATCACTCTGACCGGCCAAAAAACGAGTATCCCTTCTGTGTTTTACTCTTTAGCATTTGCAAAATATACAACTTATAATTGTTGGAACACAAGAAAGCAACATTGTTATCTCTTTGCTTCTGAAATATTTATGATTTTTAATATGTGAGTTTTGTAAATGTAGTTGGGGCTTGGGATGTGCGAGTTTTTCGAAGGAAAGCAATGAACTATATCATGTGCCAGATGATTGATCATTTGATCCAGCCTTTGATATTTTGAAATAGTAGGAAACCTGACAGTTATGAAGAGGAAAACTAGTGCAACTTTAGTGGTGTAGAAATACAATTTCAATGCCGTTGATATAAATGGCACAGTTATTGACATACAAATTTGGTATTAATCAATTTGGTGAAATAATTTAGGGTCATTTGCGTTTTTCTGTTATATTGCACTAATTTTTACGTTATTTTACTTAAATTTTGTGAAAATAACGTTAAAAACGTTTAGTTGGTCGGTTAACCAGGTATCACGAGCCGAAGGTTTCATTGGAAACCTCTATAGTCCTGTGAGGTTAAGGTAAGACCGTCTATATTTTACGTTCTTCAGACCCTACCTTATTTTTGTTCATGATGGATATATTGAGTATAATGATGCATTTTTTTTCTTAAATATTTATATCAAAGTTTAGGTTTCCAAATTAAGGTGATATCTTAATGATTTATATTTTCTAATAATTTTTGTTTTCTATTAAGTTGTATAAAATCAAATTGCTGTCATAAATAGATAAGAAAAATAAACAACAATAATAAATAAATAAATAAATAAATAACAATAACAAAAACCTAAACTCCATCCTTCCTCTCTCATCATCAATCTTACTCGTGTTCATCTTAGTTTCTTTGAAGAACAACATGCATTTGATTTTGGAAACAAAAATTAAGAACAATTGTGTTTAGTTGGAGATTTAGGTTTCACCCAACACAATAACAAATAGATTCGAAGGAGGGTTTGAATAATAACAGAGACAATTACTTGTAAGGTTACATATTTTTTTTACTATCATGTTTGAGAGAACATTTAATATGATGAAATTAACTTGTGTTCGAAAAAAAAGTACAATTTTGCAACTTTTGAGGACATGCAATTCCCCTATCTTGAAAGTCAAGAAGACGTCAAAACAGATTCAAAGAGAGAGCTAGCAACTCTCAAAACTTCAAAGAAACATGGTAAGTCACAAGGAAATGAACAATTCTTTACTTAACACTAAAAAATTAGCATATAAGTATACAAGCTTACTATACCTTGTTTAAGTTCTATTGCCCAAAATAAACGTGTAAAGACTTGAGTTTATTGATATGGGTAAAATGTATATGTTTTATTTGGTAAAATTGATTGAGTAATTTAGTCTTAAAAGATCAAATGCCTTCTAACTTAGTAGTACCCCCTCGATTTTTCTTATAAGTCTTAAGTTTAAGTTTTTCTTATAAGAATTTCTCCTGGATGAGTAGGGGTTTTCTTAGTAGTAAGTTTCCTCATGTATGGTTAGATATATGTGGTGTGACTAATGTACGAGCTTCTCTCCGAAGATGTGCCAGTTAATCAACTGTTGCCGTTTAAAACAAATTAAGTCTTAAAAGGGTTTTCACTAGGTAACTAAACTACACAAGTTAGACAAACTACCATGTATATGTAACAAGTGGAAAGAAATATCACCTGGGCGTTGAATCCTTTTTACTATGCAATGACTTATTGGAATGATTTAACAAAAGAAATTGTCACTTGACACAGATAAACTACCGCAACTTGCATTTACAAGCATATAAATCAAGAAACAATGAAAATGATAATTCAAAGAACCGATAATAATCTTTTCAGACCTATTGCATATGAATGTACAACTGATTAGCCAACTATGTATCAATAATAATCAATTATTATTATTCCTGGTATCATACAGATAAAAAAAATAAGAAATTTGTAATCAACAACAAGTATAGTAAAAAGATTCATAACTCTATATTATTCTCAAACTCTTTAACTTTCTCTATGTAGGATTCTCACAAATTGCTTTAGGTTCATCCATGTTCTTTCAGATTAAGCCTTCTAATCCACTTTGATCATGTCTAGATCCATGGATCATTTGAACAAATGCAGCCAAGTTATGTGCAACCCGGAAATATGACTGATCCTTGTAAATTTAGGGGGATTTTAATGAAGTCAGGTGTATGGAAATGGGTAATTAATTAAAAATTGGAACAAGATAACAAAATATCTTATATGAATGACATCACATTAAATTTCGTTTAGGCAGTGCAAATGTCTTGGATTAGATGTAACAAACCAAAAGCCTATTTTGCTTAAAAAGAATAAAAAAAACATTATGGAGATAGCCTAGTATTAAGGGTGTTGGAGCCTCAACCTTAAGATCAAGAGTTCTGGTTATGAGGATGACATTTTCTCTACAAGGCCATCGCCCTAGGTGCTTGCGTCCGTGGTTTACCCGTTCCTCCCGGTTAGTCAAGTATTGGGGGGGCCCAGGGTTTACCACACAAGTAGGTTCCCCAGTCATAAAAAAGGATAAAAAAATATTTCTAGAACCTCCAATGACCGACCCAAACGAACTCCAATTGAACTCATTTCAACGTCATTAGAACCATCTCATTGAATTTTACAATATTAGCTTTTAAGTGTTAGCTTTAACATTTAGCTTTATAGTTTAGATTTTGAGACCTAGTTTTTAGCTTTTAGGTTTATCTTTAGCGTTTAAGGTTTGATTTTAAAGTTTTAGTATTAGTACTAGGGTTGTTGTTTATGTTAAGGTTTGAGGTTTAGGGTTCAACAAGTTGGTTTTCCCATGATGCAAAGATGAGTTAATTGAAGTTTGTTTGGGTCATTTTTCGAGATTTAAAAACTTGTTTAGAGAAATTGTAATAGATTTTTCAAATTTTTCAAAAGAAAATACTATTAGAAGATCACAATCTATGAAAATCTCAGTGATAGATTTTTCTAACTTTATACCCAAACCTTTATATGAAGAAAGTCTTAATGATAAAAATACTTATGTACCAACTAGATAAGATAAAGGAAGTTATGAAAATTATAATGACTGATACAAAAGTTCAAATAAGAAATAATTGGATAAAATTTAATATATCAATATTAAAAGATTGTTTTAATAAAATAAAAATTTACAAGAAGAGTTAATAAAAGTAAAAAATTATTTTGATAAAGAAGAAATTGATAAAAATATAGAAGAAGTAAATAGGTTATATTATTTTACAAATCTTCAATTATATTTAAAAAAATATAAAAGAACAATGGAAACTTATAAAAATGATTTCAACAAAAATATCAAAATTCACTTGTTAAGATGAATAAAGAAATGTTAAATTATTTGAAATGTGAAATATTAAATGATTATAATATAGAGAATTTAAAATGGTATTATAATAATTTTGATGAAAATTTAGATTTATTCATAATATAGAATGTCAATTATATATTCTAGAAAATAGTGAAAATATTACTTTCTTTACCTAGTTTCCAATATATTGTGTAAAAAACAATATTAAACTTTTTAATATAGATAACCCTATAAATCTTAATAATAAAGAAAAAAACATTAAAACTATTAGAAGAAAAATTAAAAAAGTTAAATATAAATACAATAAAAGATGGATCAGATGAAACAGAATTCTCTGATGATGAGTTAGAGGCTCAATTTAATAATATTAATCTAGAAGTTATAAATAAATTAAGAAGAAACAGTTTTAATACTTATACTCCAAGACCAGAAACAAGGAATTGATATTATAGGCCAACTCCTACGGATTTGCAATATGAAGAAAATAATAGAACTGATAATCAATATGATGGAAAATCTTTATATGAATGGAATATAGATGGACAATTAGGGGTGTTCAGAAAAACCGAAAACCGTTTAAAACCGATAACCGAACCGTATCCGTAACCGAAAAAACCGAACCAAATTCTGAATTTGGTTTTCGGTTCGGTTCCTAACCGTATCCGAATTCCGAATTCGGTTTTCGGTTCGGTTAACGTTTTGGATATTTTTTTAATTCGGTTTGTTCGGTTTATTCGGTTAACCGATTAAACCGAATTCATAATTAAATTTATTATTTTTTATTAATAAAAATTCGGTTTAATTCGGTTTATTTGGTTTTTAATCGGTTTGTTCGGTTTTGTTCGGTTTGTTCGGTTATAATCGAAACCGAACTGAATTGAATTTGGTTGAATTCGGTTTCGGATAACCATATCCCGAATTCGGCTCGGTTCGGTTAACGGTTAGGAGGAAAAATTTTTGAAAACCGAACAAACCGTTAACCGAACCGATGAACACCCCTATGGATAATCTTAATATCATATTTTAAATATATTACAAGAAATGACTATGACAGCTAATGCTTATAAATGTAACATCCGACACTAAAACAGGTACTAAAAATCTTTAATATTATTGCATTCTTTTAAAACAAAAACTTGAGAATCTCGTCAAATCAAACTACATACAAAACTCTACTAACATGACTTAAGTACATACAAACATTAAATTCCTACATATCTAGGGAATACATACCCACGTACAACATACACACGTATGTAAATGTGGTGCCAAAATCAAAAGAACCTAACTAAAGGGGTCATATGAAAATGAAATTCACATCTTAAATTCAACCAAGAAGGATTACTTTAAAATTCAAAAACAACCTATACAAGGTACGACCCACCCTTCCTGCTAGTCCCGTCCACTATACGAAACTTGAAAATAGGATCAAGTCTCACCTAATAAGATATAATAAGATATACAAAGTTGAAAATAATATCACATGTACTATGAACCATGACTTAGCTTTTTATATGAGAGGAAGAATAGTGGTAGTACAAGAATCAATAGTAGCAGGAAGGAAGATCTTTAATTTAAACATCACATCATAGTTGGATAACACCATTCACCTACGATGGATTATAGCCAAGAAAAAGCTTTTCTTTTTCTCTTGATCGGAAATTGGAGCAGCCTTCAACAGGTAGTACAACATCCAAAGACAGCACCTAGTATGGAACAATGATGAATACTAGTGATCCCACACCCTTGTCCTATGATGTGTCAGCCACCCTTACTCCTTCTATCAGCCGAAGAGTCTAACAACATCAATGAAAGAACATCACGAATGACAACCATAAGATTTCCAAGATCCATTTATCTTGATTATAGTTACATTCTCCTTAAAACTCAATCAGATTCCCTCCATCTTAACCAAACTATAACTCAAAATCAACACTAGTAACCAGCTGGCTAACTCAAGGAAAGATGGCCCTCATACCCTCTATAAATACCAGCACTTAGATAATCCCAAAACCCACACCAAAGCTTCTTTTTCCTTTCCTTCATACTGATCGGCAGAAGCATCAGAAATTTCCTACTGAAACACCCAACTCCCAACTCTCTTACTCTCACTCGAACGAGCCTTTTTTTTCTCTCTACAACCTTCGACTGAAGAACGAGCTGGTGAAAACACAAGTGCAAGAACTACCACAAAAGCTTGGAGGTCGACCAACCCACTGGACGTGTGCGACAGAAAGAAACTCGAGACCTTTCCCAGCCGTGCTGGCCTTCTGTAAGTCTTCTAAGTAGCATTGAAATTCTGGTTACCAGCTTAACCTTTAATCAACTAATCTCCAACAAACAATGGGTACATACTATCTCTAGCAGATTAATCCACGAACCAATTTAGTCAACACATTTAACGTAGGAATTATGCTAAGAGTAAACATCAAGTACGTGAATTTAAAACAAACTATGAACATCTGAGAAAACCCTCTATTCTTACTTCATAATCATTTTCATGCACTTATGCATAGTGAGTAGGGTAAAACCTCTATACACCAAGGAAGATTGAAACATCAGATTGTGTATATAAATATAAAACCACGCATATGATAGTATGGCTAATCTGGTTCTACACGAAATGACAAAACTATAACAAATGGGGGGATCTCACGTCCCACATATAAGAAAAACTTACAGGGAACCCATGCATGGATTAAAAACAGTGTTTAAATAATTAAGGGTGATCCATGCATACAACCTAGAAAACCTTAAAGATGGTATTGACCTATAAGTACAAAACGATATATGCATATGTACATGAATTAATTTATTCTCTATGAAAATGGCTAGGAGCATAGTTTTGAGTCAAAATACAATGATCCATGATACTTGGTTTGGACCCATGAGGAGTCAACCGTATTTATATACTTAAGAATGGGTTAATAACAAGAGATTCATGTATAAAGTTATACTTAAAGAACCTTAAAAGATTAAGGTGACAAATTTGTAAACAAAAAGTTGAATAATAATTATAAAAGTTGTAATGATTAATCAAAGTACGAGAAGTTGATCTTTTAAAGACAAGTATAGGGCAAGGAATGTTTTAACATTCTTAGCCCCAATCTACGGGCATTTGGTGAATTAAGTTTAGGGGATCGTCTTATAACACCAAGAATATTGACAAAATAATAATAATAATAATAATAATAATAATAATAATAATAATAATAATAATAATAATAAAAAACAAATGAATAAATAAGTAAAATGAAATAAAGGTTTCTTATTATAATGTTGGGCGATGTCATAAGTCCCCTATTTAAATTTGGGCAAACTAGTAAGTCCCCCTCAATTTAAGTTTAAAGTAAACTAAGATTTAAAATCAATAAACACTAAGACAATATATATATATATATATATATATATATATATATATATATATATAAGTGGTTATTCCACGGATCTCATGAAGTGCCATACTTTTGTAGGGCCCGAGAAGGACACTGAACCCTAAACTCACGATTACTTTGAACCTCCCGATCACTACTCGAAGTGAGTTTCGTAGCCCCCTTTTATTTAAATATTTATACTTTTTGGGGTGAAATACTTGCTATCTTACTTATCCATACGTGTTTATTAAAATGATACTTGTTTGAATGTTTATTTCATGAGTACTTATTTCAAAGTCCCCATTGATATATATGTATGAATGTATGTATTATATCGGTAATTCCACAACTATTTAGCTCAATTGACGAGCCGTGGATTAATATGGATAGTGCTATCGGGCTGACGACCCCATTCATTTCGAGATTTTGGTCGCTCCAAATCGTTCCCAAGTGCCTGGGCTTAAATGAATGTATATTTCCATTTACTATATATTTGATTGATTGTTGGCATTATGGGGCGAAAAGTCATAGGTTTGGTTGTGGGCTCATGGTTAAGTAATCATTCACTTGTGCTAATTTTAATTTAAACATTATATGGATAAATTTTATAAATACTTTTCTTCAACATTTTATCGAGTCGTAAACCTACGGACTCACCAACTATTTTAGTTGACCCTTTTTATGCATGTATTTCAGGAAATAACTAAGCTTGGAATATGCATGCTCTTTTGTGATACAACCGAAGATTTGGACAATATTGTTTTGATAGTTAGACAATATGAAGAATCTTTATATGTTGTATTTATTTTGGAATATTGTAACTGACATTATGTATCGTTTATGGACCATGAATGCATGCTAGTAGTTTCTTTAAACACAATGCGTTCAGAGATCCGATTTCGTGACACCCTCGTGTTTCCGCTCTAGCGGGGGTGTGACAATAAATTAATAGGAAATGATAAATTTCAAATTCTTGCTATGATTATTTCTAGTTTTACAGGAACTCTAAAAGGATGGTGGGATCATTATATTATAGAATCAGAAAAACAACTTTTAATTAATGTAAAGAAAACTATAATAAAAATGGAAAATAATACACAGATTCCAACTCAAGAAATAGATGTAATAAACACTCTTATTTATGCTATTATAAAAATTTTTATAGGAAATCCCTTATATTGTCAGGAAAGAAATTCATTAATATTACTAAATCTAACGTGTAGAAAGTTATAGGATTTTAGATGGTATAAAGATGTATTTATATCAAAAGTAATGATAACAAATGATTGTAGAGAAACTTATTGTAACATCCTAATACACATATATATTTATATAAATATCTAAGTGTGTGGGTGCAATGTGTGGGGGGCAATAATTGAAAATAAAATAAAATCAAATCAAATCAACATATATATGTGTGTATGTTTACGTGGAGGTAATATCCAACAACAACAAAAAAAATCAAATAACAAAGATATTTGTTTGTAATGGCGGCAGAAACACAAACAAAAACAACACATCCAGAAGAAAAGAAAGAAAAAAAATAAAGGATAAGAAGAAAAAAGAAAAAGAAAAAGAAGAGGAGGAAAATCCGAGTAACGATCCGTAAACATCGAGTTTCAATCACGAGTCTAGGTTGAACCACTCGAGGTAATCGTGTTTTCTCATCTTTGAATCACTATTGAAGGATTTGATGGGGTTATGAACTAGGTTTCTAAAAACATGAAATTTGGGTTGAGTTTTGAAATAGTTGTGTGATCCTAAATTCATGTATAGTTGTTTTGGTATTCATCAGAGTGAGATGAGGAAAATGACTCATTTGGGGAGATTAAGAAAATATGATTTTTGTTGTTGTCTAAGTCTGAAACTATGTATAGAGATGAAATTGAGATGTTGTAGTTGTCCAAAACCTCATATGATGAGATTAATATGAGTTTAACCTAAATGGGTCAAATGGGTTAATTTGATCAAATTATTATAAAAGTTAGAATACAATAATCCTAGAAAGATTGAAACTTGAAGGTTCGGTGAACGGTGATAAGTATGGAAAATTATACACAGTATAATAAATATGTTAAACAAATTCAAACGGGTCGAATATGTATAGTATGTGTATATATATATTCATGCAAATATTTATAAAAACATTTCAAACAGAAGGTTAAATGGATATAAACATATATTGACCCGTATAGAGTTTAACAGGAAAACGAGATTTTAATCGAGAGGATAATCAAGCAGGATCCTTTGCTGATAGAGGTAAGTTACCTATTTGATTGAACTTGTAGTTGTAGGATTGGGTGAGTCCACACTACAAGTATTTGTGCATTTAGCATATATGTGATTTGTTGTTTTGAGTGAAATTAATATAAATGGTTATGGTTAGTGCGGTTATTGTAGTTGAATGATTTACAAGGGGTGTGAACATTCAACTAGTAATAATGATTGAGTTGATTTACAAGAGTGTAAACAACCATGATAATTTGGAGGTTATGATCTACAAGAGTGTAGACATTAAATTGGTAATATGCATGCTTTGATTCACAAGATGTGTGAACATAAGACTTGCAGATCTAATGTAATAGATTCGCAAGGTGTGTGAACAAAAGATGATTTACAAGAGTGTAGACATCTAATTTCAAGACTCAAATTGTTTAAGTTTGGCTTTTGGGATATATGATGCATAACTGAAGTTTTGTGTGCACATATGTGTTGTGTTAAATTATAATGATTTTGCATGAATGGGAGATTTACGGGAAACGACCCGTTAGTAAATTGTGTGTATGCGATTGAATAATATAACCAATCTAAATTTGGAAAATCATTAGTGTATCCATATGATGTTATGGAGTACACTTGAGAAAATAGCGGGGTAATCTTACTTAGTTCTAACGAACTAATGGTGAATTCAAATGTGGTGTTTACAGGTACAAAGGAGTCGAGTGAGCGGTGATGGTGATCGGACTCGAACGTGGAGGCTCATATGGTGGTTTAATCTTAACAACCAGACTGTTTTGAAACTTTTGTGTAATAAATGTTTTGTAAATTATGTAAACATACTTAAATCTTGTTTTTAACAAGTAGTGTGTTTGTAGATGTGTAAAACACAAAAGTTTTTGCTAGGACCTAAATGTAGTTTCTTAAATAATGATTTTAATGTCTGGATGGGACATGAAATGACGTGGGTGTCACAAGTTGGTATCAGAGCCAACGGTTTGAGGGATTTGAGTGCGTCATGAACACTTAAACTCAAACCATTGAGCTCTTGATAGATGGGAAGAGTCGTTCGATCCGAAATCCGATCACAAAGCCGAACTCACCAGGTATTATGTATCTGTTAATTGTTGCATAGTGTTATGTGATATGGGAATTTGTATTGTTATAAACCAATATTCCTAACTTGTGTGAAACAGTGAACGTAAGGACACGGATATATGGTGCATATCTTGCTATGCCTGGCCAACTTAGTAACATATACACGATATGAACGTATCTTTGGGAACATTATTTCATATTAGTATATGGAAGATTTGGTAAGGTGTTAAAACGGGGTGTATGTGATTGGTTAAAATCACAATTGTGTCATTATTAGTTAAATAATTGGGTAATTCACAAAAGTGTGAATATTCAATAAAGACACATAAATATGTAGTGTATAAATCCGATAAGGATGAGTATGTGGTTTGCATATATGTTAGTATATATGTAAAACTAATGATGTGTTTAAATTATTTCAATCATAAAATAGTTGATGAACATAACCCAGAAGGGTTAGATCATGAAGAAGAACATCTCACCGAACTGCAAGTGATTGTGAGGGAGGAAGTAGCTAAAGCATTTGAAGCTAGCTTACCAACTCATATAGATGGAATACAAGCTTCATTGAAAAATTTTATACGTGAAGAGTTTTCAACTCTTAAGGATGAAATAGGTGGGGAGAGACCTTCTAAAAAGGTTACTAATAAAGAGTTTGTGGCTTGTAAGACAGCTGAATTTAAAGGTGAGGTAGATTCACTGTTGAGTCAAAGGTGGATTTCTGACATGGAAAGTACTTTTGAAACATGTCATTGTGATCCATCTGATGAGGTGATGTTTGCAGGAAACCAATTAAAGGACCGAGCAAAAGATTGGTGGGAACTTCTTCGAAAGGAGAAGGGTCGGGATGGTATCAAGGATTTGACTTGGGGAGCATTTAAGGAGTTGTTCCTTAAACGATTATGTCCTTATGCTGCTATTGATAGAATTACTAAGGAATTCCTAAATATGAGGCACAAGGAGGAAGATATATACACTATTACTACAGTGTTCTTTGATAAAGCCAAATTCTGTCATGATCTTCTTAGAACTGAACGAATGTGGATTAAAAGGTACCATATCATGTTGAATGCTAAGTACCGAGAGTTCCTCATACCATCCAAGTTTGAAACATTTATGAATTGATTGATTGTGCTCGTGAACGGGAGTTGGACTTAAAAAGACAAGAAGACCGTGGGGAAAAACGAAAGGTAGAAAGGGATGTGGGTTCCTCTAAAAAGGGGAAATTTGTTAGTCCACTCAAAAAGTCTAGTTCTTTGAAAGATGCTAGACATTGTTTAACTTGTGGGAAGAAACATGCTGGGAAATGTTATTTCAAAGCAGTAGTGTGTTATAAATGTGGCAAGTCGGGGCATCTTGCCTCTCAATGTGCTAGTGCACTCAATCTATGCTACAATTGTTACAAACCGGGGCACCGAAGAAGTGAGTGTCCAGAGTTAAAAGGGGCATGTCAAGGAGGTACTAGTGGTGGGCCTTTTAAGGCTCAAGGTAGTGGCAAGAATGTTGAAATACCCACACCAAAGGGTAGAGCCTTCAAAATTACAGCAGAAGAGGCCAAAGTCACTTCAGACATGGTGACAGGTACTTTTCATATAAATTCCTTACCTGCTTATGTATTGTTTGATTATGGAGCTAGTCGCTCTTTTATATCTGTGAAGTTTGTGGATCATCATTCGCTTATATTAGCTAAACTACCTTATCCATTAGAGGTAGAAATAGCTGACTCTAAGAGTTTCTTAGTGTATGACATCTATCATAAATGTAAACTCACCATAAATGGTGATGATTATGATGTTGATTTAATTCCAATGATCTTGGTAGAGTTTGATGTTGTGATTGGGATGGATTGGTTGTCTAAATATGGAGCCAATATTGTATGTAACCGTAAGGTTATACAATTAATATCCCCGGGTGGTTATGAAGTATGAATTCAAGGAGAGAAACGGGGTGGAACCATATTGTGCTCTCTAGCTAAAGCTATGAATTACATGAACCATGGGGGTCACTCATTCTTAGCTTATGTTCTTGATGCAAAAAAGGAGATAAAGGAACTTAACGATGTTCCAGTGGTTAGGGATTTCCCTGATGTTTTTCCGGATGATTTACCGGGAGTTCCTTTGGATAGGGATGTTGAATTTAAGATTGATCTTATTCCTGGGGCTAAGCCCATAGCTAAAGCTCCATATCGTTTGGCACCATCTGAAATGAAAGAATTAATGACACAGTTGCAAGATCTTTTAGATAAAGGCTTCATCCGTCCGAGTATCTCCCCGTGGGGTTCACCAATACTTTTTGTTAAAAAGAAAAACGGAAGCCTTAGAATGTGTATCGACTATAGGGAGTTGAACAAAGTGACTGTGAAAAATCGATATCCTCTACCTAGAATTGATGATCTTTTTGACCAGTTGCAAGAAGCGTCGTGCTTTTCTAAAATCGATCTTCGATCGGGTTATCATCAACTCAAGGATAAAGAGGAAGATATTCCCAAAACTGCTTTCCGTACTCATTACGGTCATTATGAATTTCTTATGATGTCGTTTAGGTTGACTAATGCACCGGCTGCTTTCATGGACTTAATGAACCGAGCCTGTCGCCCAATGTTGGATCGGTCTGTCATTGTCTTTATCGATGACATCCTTATTTATTCTAAAAATGAGGGTGATCACGCATGTCATTTGCGTGAAGTACTCGAAACTTTACGGAAGGAGAAACTATATGCCAAATTCTCCAAATGCGTTTTTTGGTTGCGTGAAGTCCAGTTTTTTGAACATGTGGTGTCTGCTGATGGCATACTTGTTGATCCTTCAAAAGTCCAAGTGGTGATGAAGTGGAGTTATCCTAAAACTCCTACTGAAATTAGAAGTTTTCTTAGTCTAGCCGGTTACTATCGGCGATTCATACAAGATTTTGCAAGAATTGCATCTCCTTTGACTAAATTGACAGGGAAATATGTGAAATTTAATTGGGGTGATGACCAAGAAAAAACTTTCAATGAACTCAAGTTCAAGCTAACTCAGTCACCGGTATTAACCCTACCAGATGGACCTGATGATTTCGTGTTGTACTCTGATGCATCTTATCTTGGGCTTGGTTGTGTCCTTATGCAAAGGGGCAAAGTGATTGCCTATGTGTCGAGGCAACTGGAGGTTCATGAAGTAAACTATCCTATTCATGATCTAGAATTAGCAGCGGTGGTGTTTGCCTTAAAAATTTGTAGGCATTACTTGTATGGTGTGAAATGCACAATTTACACTAATCACAAGAGCCTGAAATATTTCTTCACACAGAAGGAATTAAATATGAGGCAAAGACGTAAGATAGAACTACTCAAGGATTATGATTGTGAAATCCTGTATCATCCGGGAAAAGCCAATATGGTGGCGGATGCCTTGAGTAGGAAAGAAGAACATGAACCCATTCACGTTACAGCAATGAAGATTGTGATTTCCTCTGATTTGGTGGATCAAATTAAAGAAGCTCAAGTTGAAGCTTTAAAAGAAGAAAATTGGAAAAGAGACCGAATAAAGGGGCAAGCTCATAATCTGGATGAAGATAGTCACAGGTTAAAGACAAGATGGGGTAGGGTGTGGATACCTCCCACTTGTTCTTTGAAAACTGATTTGACGGAAGAGGCTCATAAATCAAAATACTCAATTCATCCGGGAGCCACTAAAATGTATCGAGACCTTCGGGTAAATTACTTGTGGCCAAGTATGAAACGAGATATTGTTAAATATGTTGAAAAATGTTTAACTTGTTTACAAGTTAAGGCTGAACATCAAAAGCCTTATGGCGAATTACAGCCTTTAGAGATTCCTATGTGGAAATGGGAACACATCATTATGGACCTAATTACTAAACTCCCGAAAACCAGAAAGCGGTACGATACGATTTGGTTCATTGTGGATCGGTTGACTAAAAGTGCTTATTTTATTCCTATTCATGAATCGTATTCTTCTGAGAAAATGGCGGGAGTGTATGTAATAGAAATAGTGTCACGTCACAGGATACCAGTGACGATTGTGTCCGATAGAGACGCACAATTCACTTCTCATTTCTGGAAGAATTTTCAAGAGGAATTAGGCACGAAACTGTTGTTGAGCACAGTGTATCATCCTCAGACTGATGGTCAGAGTGAACAGACTATTCAGACACTGGAGGATATGTTACGAGCGTGTATTATTTATTTTGGAGGTAGTTGGGATGACTATCTACCTCTGGCGGAATTTTCGTATAACAACAGTTATCATTCTGGGTTGGGAATACCTCCATATGAAATGTTATATGGGAGGCGGTGTCATACTCCTGTTTGTTGGGGAGAAGTTGGCCCGCGAGAGATCGAAAATAAAGAGATAATTAAAGTTACAAACCAACGAATTGATCAGATACTAGCCCACTTAAAGGCGGCACAACACCGTCAAAAGTCGTATGCAGATAAACGAAGACGACCGATGTCACACCCCCAGCCGGCGGGGTAGGATCGGGTTTCCCCGTCAGGCGGAATGTTCCCGGGGCGTGATATCGGGAGTGATAATCGATAGTGATCAGATTTTTTACATTGCACATGATATAAATGAGAAATGCTAAATAGGATATAATTACAAAGTTAAATTACATCCGAATCGTTCATAATTTAACAATGTAAATCTATCATAAACATCATAAATTAACTAACTTGTAACTACACAAGATGTACAAAATAATTGTATAATGATGTTTCCAAAAATATGCAGGTCCAAAAATATTGTCTTCTATCTGAAGTCCTAGTCCAAAAGCATAAGCTTCCTAGTTGACATGTTTGTCACCTGAGAAGTCATGCAAAAATAAAATCAACACATGGTTGGTGAGTTCATATAGTTTTAGTAATTGAAAATGATTTGAAAACCTCCTTCGGTAAAGACCCTAACCTCATTAACACCACATGTGATATCCACATCGGTATGCTTATATATAGGGCATATGTAAGGGACAAGCCCTAGCCAACATCCCACCACATACTAATATGCATATGACACTGCTGTTAATGATAATTAACCATTTTTACCCTTAACACAATCCCATAAGTTCTTCTGTTTGTTGTCCCTGTAATTACAATCATTTGAAATCCCTGTTGATTTCATAATTTCATCACACAATGTGATCAACCACAACAATTGTATAAACAGTTATAAATGCTTAATTAAATAAATAAATAAACATTTAATAAAATCTAAGTCCTAATGATTAGGGCCTTGGTCAAACTCGAGTAGACTAGTTTGTCAATCTAGGTACTTAGTAGTTAGGGAATCTGTAAATATCATCAAACATATGACCTACAAATCAAACAGTCTAGCTAGGACTTCTTGAAATGTAGGGTTTTTGTTTCGTTCTTGATTCGTTTTGGCATATGTTATCTTTGATATTTCCCAGGCTTTCCCCCTGAAAATGATTTATTGATTCGTCTGATTCCGTTACAAGATGTACTTGATTCGTTGATCATAGAATACTAGATTCATTGATCAATTGTACACTTGATTCGTTGTTCGACAAACACTTGATTTGTTGAACATTGAATATTAACTTTGCAAAGATTGTTTCGTTTGATTCGTTGAATTTCCACACTTGTTTCGTCAAAATGTTTCGTTTGATTCGTTGAACTCACACACTTGTTTTGTCAAAATGTTTCGTTTGATTCATTGAACTCACCCACTTGATTTGTCAAAATGTTTCATTTGATTCGTGGAACTCACACACTTGTTTTGTCAAAATGTTTCGTTTGATTCGTTGAACTCACCCACTTGATTTGTCAAAATGTTTCGTTTGATTCGTTGAACTCACCCACTTGATTTGTCAAAATGTTTAGTTTGATTCATTTGAAATGTTTTGTTTAACCCGATTATTCACTTAATTTATAAGTAAATAAGCTTAGTAAAACCTGCATAAAATCTTCCTAGACATGGCCTAGGATAACATTTATATATACAACATATAAATTCAAAAACATTTAAGTAAACAATTTAAATAACAGTTTAGCATGCTTCTCAGCCCCGCGTTTTAAAACAAAATGTTAGGAAAGGGGCAATGAACTTGTGACAGTTGCATACGAGAATTACGTCATAAGTGACGTGAGCACATTTGATCGTTCTAGAAATCCACGTTGTTTTAATACTTGTAATTGTTACAGAATGATAGTAGGTGAGAAATGATGAACGTGGACGAAAACCGTGCACAAAACGGAGTCCTGGATTGCCGAAATCGAAAAATGAAGAAAAATCACTAAGTGTTGGTCGACCGGACTCATCGCGGTACGCGATGGATGGATTGAGAATCCTCCGCGGTACGCGATGATTTCAAAATATCTAAGATTCCTCCGGAAATCGTCGCGGTACGCGAAGCCCCTTTTGGCTCTTGGTCGCGGTACGCGACGAGTGCGGCGGTGGAATGATCTGATCCTTTTTATCAGATCTTCATGCAGAAACCATTTTTATAACTTTCTCGAACTCTTTCGACCCAGAAGCAAAGCAGACGAAACTTGAAGCCTCAAAACTCCATTTTGAAGCCCTCTGAACGTAAGGATCGCACCAGGGATCATCTTAACAAGTCCTGATCGTCATTTAAGCCGCAGATATCTGTCTGATTAGGTAATGATCCGTTTAAACCTTCTAGTTTGATTTTGATTGATTAGATCTTGATTTTGAACGTAATGACATAGTTAGGATTGTTGATTATTGCCTAGATGATGGCTAGGATTGATTATAAACAAAGAACACGAAGTTTTAATGGTTAAATCCTTGTTTTGATCCGTTGTAATGCCCGGTTTGCATGAAACTATACCCATGATTATAATGGTTTAATCCATTTGATTATAACAATGTAGGTGATTAGTTGGGTTAATCCTTGAAATGCAAGGTTAAATCCAAGTGTTTCAAACTAATCATAATCATTAACATACTCATTGGAACGATTATCTGATGTTAATGATAACAGTCAGATTAGTATGTTAAACTTGGTTTTTACACCTATTGTGATGCTACATTGTGATATTTCATGATAAGTGGGTAATCAATAACAAGGATTGATCATTCCTAAGCCATTAAATTGTCTAGAAACTCTTACAGTATCATAATCAACAACATTAACTATTTGGTTAATCTGGGATTATTCTGATTAATCAAGAATGTCATCAACCTTGTATTAGGAATCTAATGCAATGTAGGTTCCTACATTATCATACATTGTATGATATAACATTAAATTAATTAATTACATAATTAGTATCGAGTTGATGATTTACTAAGCAATGTCTTTGACATTGAACGTTCAGAAAGATCTAATCAGTAAACTAGAACATAAATAACTTATTAAATATAACTAAATGCAGAATCATCTCTGTACTATCAGTTTGGTGATACTCTGCTACACCTATATTATCAGGTGAGTTTCGTACAACCCCTTTTATTTTTAATCTTTTATAAACATCGGGGAAACTCTGCAAACTGTTGTCTGAACATATGATATGCATCAATGATATCTGTGTGATTTCATGTGATTTTGTGGGATTTCATGGGATTTTGCCTGTAGACTGAACTCTATCATGGAACTGAAAGTCCTCATTTTTGAACTGTATCTAGTGAACCCATGTGTGGCCGAGCAGAAAACATTGATAGTACTATTGGTTGACACCCCATTCGCTGGGAGGATTGCATCTCCCCTTGTGTGAATGTTTGTTATCTGTTTCCTGAACTTCTTAATGGTGTGATAGACATTAAGATAATGAGGCACTAAGATATGTACCGACGGGTAATATCTTGAGACAGACTAGACGTCCGAAAGGAACTAGATACAGGTCCCATGGTTATCCGGAACTGAACTTTTGAGAACGTGCTTATCATATCATATTGTTTTAAATTGAACTGTCGAACTCACCAGCTTTGTGCTGACGTTTCAAACTTAAATCTTTTTGCAGGAAGACAGTGACACTCGGTGAGGCAGCACTTCAAACACTAGTAATTAAATAAGTCAGTTGTGTAATAAACTTAGTTGTAAATTATGATACTGATTGTAATGACGAAACCCTGTATTATATTTATTTTAAGTTAATCTGTGTGCTTATGATATCGGTTCAAGTAAGTCACACCTCACCTCGGAGACATCACCACTATGCTTCCGCAACCGGTTCAGTGACGTCAGATCAGACACGAGGTGACGAGGGGTGGGGGTGTGACAGAACTCACCTGTGTTGCTATGTAATGTTCTATCACAAAATGCGCGCCCTTGTTTGTAGACTATGTGTCTTCAGTTCCTGAGTTGTTTTAGAAGAATTTGAATGCTATAAGTACGCGTATTAGTAGTTGTATCTAAGGCTTGTTCTTGTTGTGTGTAACTAAGTTTCCTAATGTACTAAGTGTTTCTATGATTTGATCTAACTTAATTACCCTTTTTAGACCCAATCCCATAATTAGTTATAGATATTTACTTTTAAATTTTCACAAAATTTGGACAGAGTTTCCTTTGTTCTTTATTCAAAACCAGACAATCAATATTGTCTATTTTGCAACAAATTCCCAATCATTTATAATACAATTAACTTATAAATATATAAACTCTAAAGAAACCAATGACATTTATGACAATATAACCATTAACTATTAATTGATGTTATTTCTTTATTTAAATTGCCATTTCTTGAATTAAATTTGGTATTTACCATGTGGTGGGCTTAACTAAGCCCATTGGGCCCAATTGAGCCCAATATTCACATTTGAGTTCTTTGATTTCCCATGAATCCCAATTCAAGTTCGTTATTTGTAATTGGTCCTTTCCTAGGGTTAAGTGTTAATATTTAAACTAACACCAAATCTTTAATTCTTTATCAACTTTCAATGATAACTTGATTTATGTTAAAGTGAGTTTTCATGGAATTGAACATCCCACATCATTCCCATGCACACAACTAAGTTCCCATGCATGGTTCGTACATGACTCGCTCCTCGTACATGGAAGAACATATGATTTCTAAGGTCTTTGAATTTTTAAAACATGAAAGCAGCGAACCTAATGAGGTTTATTAAAGGTTCGGCTAGTATAGCAACAAGGTTCGCCCGATCTCATGTAGGTTCGAATAAGTAGAGGGTTCGGCTTTGAGTAACAGGTTCGTTGTAATTAAACAGGAACCATGAGTTCGTAGGTCCAAAGGGTTCGGCCATAGTTCCTAGGTTCGTGACCAGAATGGTTCGTCCAACAAGGTAAAGGTTCGGCTGTTTAAGATGCTTACAGGTACGCGGCTAGAAGCGTTGCATTGCCTTAAGGTTCGGTGGCCAGGTAGTAGAGGGTTCGTGTTCCAGGAACAAGGGTTCGGTGCTCAGAGCAGCAGGGTTCGTGACTCAGGGCTTGCAGGGTTCGTTCCAGGCTCATCCCCATCCATTGAAGGTTCGGTGATCAAGAAAAGGTTCGGCCAAGTTCATTTGGTTCGGCCGGCTACTGATGAGGGTTCGGCCAACCTTTAGTTTTCACGAACCTGTAATCCTCATGTCCCCATTGACTTGGATCTGTTACAACACAAATTCTACACATTCCTAGTTGTTTACTAGTGCTCATCTCAACGTTCGTAAGTGTTTAAAACCAATTATCATGACTACAACTAAAAGGACTCGTGAATACCCTAAAACCGAATTTAAAGTGATCATTTACCTTAAATTTCGTGGATGGAAGCTCAAAATACTTGTACTTCTGTAATCTACAAGATGAAAGGATCGTAATGACACCAACTATGCTCGATTCCGGCTAGAAATGAAGGAGATCCTCTAGAGAGAAGGTGGAGGAAACAGCTAGAACGAAAATGAGGGGAAAGAGAGGGTTGGGTGGAGGTTGGTGATGCATTTAAGACCATCTTTAATGTTTTTAGAGATACCCGGTAGATCGGTCTCATTCGGTTTCGCGTAAAGTGTTGTTTCGCGTAAAATACCATATCTCGTGATTTTCATCCCGAAACGATACCATTTAAAAAAATAGGATTTACAAAATTATTCCAAGTTGTGATTCCTAATAAATTAACTAATATCTTTTATTTATTTGAATTTTAAAATATTAATTTATTTTTAAGTCGAAACGTACGGTTGTCGCGCGTATTCGTTCGAATCGTCACTCGTACGAACACGACGATAACTATACGTTTCAATCTTGTTTTCTAATTATCGGATATCATTTAGAACGTTAAACAATCAGATTTATTCGTACAGATCGTCACCTATACGTATAACTCGTCAGTTTAACATTCACATCACAACATCCGTGTGTTTGGTTCTGTAAGGCTTCACATACATTTATACATAATAAGTCCTAACAAATAATCACATGATGGTTTTGTGTTGCCAGATAATTATCTGACTCAAAAACCATTGTTCTGAACTGTGTTTCTGTTAAATGTTTCTGTATTTGTTCTATGATAACACAAAATGATAATGACAACTGATATGAATATGAAATGTACTGAAATGTATATGATTCGTACCTGTTTACTGTTCATGAAACTGTTTAAGATCACTGTTCCGGTGACGGTTCCGGCACTGATGTTACAGTCTCCCCTTGTTAGAGAAATTTCGTCCCGAAATTTAAGAGTTGTTATCGGGTACAACTTCCTCTTCAAACAGTTGGGGATACTTTGACTTCATGTGATCTTCACACTCCCCAGTAAACTCGGGTCCGCGTCTTGAATTCCATCTAACCTTTACAATCGGAATACGGCTTCGCCTCAGTTGTTTAACCTTGCGATCCATAATCTCCAAAGGTTCTTCTATGAAATGTAACTGTTCATCAACTTGAATTTCTTCTATCGGAATGACGAGAGATTCGTCAGCAAGGCGTTTCTTTAAGTTCGAGACGTGAAACATGTCATGCACACCACTGAGTTCATCAGGTAATCTCAGCCTATACGCCACAGGACCAATACGCTCGATGATCTCGAACGGTCCCACGTATCTTGGTGCTAATTTGCCTTTCTTTCCAAAGCGTACAACGCCTTTCCATGGGGACACCTTCAACATTACTCGGTCTCCCACTTGGAATTCCAACGGCTTACGTCGTTTGTCAGTGTAGCTCTTTTGTCTGCTCCTTGTAGCTTGTAGTCTTCTTTGAATCTGAGCAATCTTATCAGTGGTTTCCTGAATTAGTTCTGGCCCAGTTATTCGATTGTCTCCAACTTTAGTCCAACAGATTGGTGATCGACATTTCCGACCATAAAGAGCCTCGAATGGTGCACATCCGATACTGCTATGGTAACTGTTATTGTAGGAGAATTCGATCAGTGGCAAATGGAAATCCCAATTCCCACCGAAGTTCAATACACAGGTTCTTAACATGTCCTCTAGGGTTTGGATGGTACGTTCGCTTTGTCCATCCGTTTGTGGGTGGTAAGCTGTACTCAGATTTAACTGTGTCCCTTGAGATTTCTTCTACCCTTACCTTTTTGCTTAATGTAGCGGTTTCGAGGACAAAAATATAAATAAGGAGGGTAGATTTGTAACATCCTAATACATATATATTTATATAAATATCTATGTGTGTGTGTGTGCAATGTGTGGTGGGCAATAATTGAAAAAAAAATAATAAAATCAACATATATATGTGTGTATGTTTACGTGGAGGTAATATCCGACAACAAAAAAAAAATCAAATAACAAAGATATTTGTTTGGAATGGCGGCAGAAACACAAATAAAAACAAAGGGGGGTTTCATTTAACCACATCCAGAAGAAAAGAAAGAAAAAAATAAAGGAGAAGAAGAAAAAGAAAAAGAAAAAGAAGAGGAGGAAAATCCGACCAACGATCCGTAAACATCTAGTTTCAATCATGAGTCTAGGTTGTGAACCACTCGAGATAATCATGTTTTCTCATATTTGAATCACTATTAAAGGATTTGATGGGGTTATGAACTAGGTTTCTAGAAACATGAAATTTGGGTTGAGTTTTGAAATAGTTGTGGGATCTTAAATTCATGTATAGTTGTTTTGGTATGTTTCAGACATTTCTTATGGTATGGATCATGATGGTTGCAAAGGAACCCAAGTTAGGATTCATAAGAGTGAGATGAGGAAAATGACTCATTTGGGGCGATTAAGAAAATATGATTTTTGTTGTTGTCTAAGTCTAAAAATATGTATAGAAATGAAATTGAGATGTTGTAGTTGTCCTAAAACTCATATAATGATATTAATATGAGTTTAACCTAAATGGGTCAAATGGGTTAATTTGATCAAATTAGTATAAAATTTAGAATATAATTATCCTAGAAATATTGAAACTTCAAGGTTCGGTGAACGGTGATAAGTATGGAAAATTATATACAGTATAATAAATATGTTAAAGAAATTCAAACGGGTCGGATATGTATAGTATGTGTGTATATATATTCATGCAAATCTTTATATAAACATTTCAAACAGAAGGTTAAATGGTTATGTTTAGTGCGGTTATTGTAGTTGAATGATTTACAAGGGGTGTGAACATTCAACTAGTAATAATGATTGAGTTGATTTACAAGAGTGTAAACAACCATGATATTTCGGAGGTTATGATCTACAAGAGTGTAATTAAATTGGTAATATGCATGCTTCGATTCACAAGATGTGTGAACATAATACTTGCAAATATAATGTAATAGATTCACAAGGTGTGTGAACAAAAGATGATTTACAAGAGTGTAGACATTTAATTTCAAGAGTCAAATTGTTTAGTTTGGCTTTTGGGAAATATGATGCACAACTGGAGTTTTGTGTGCACATAGGTGTTGTGTTAAATTATATGATTTTGCATGAATGGGAGATTTACGGGAAACGATCTGTTAGTAAATCGAGTGTATGCGATTGAATAATATAACCAAATTAAATTTGGAAAAACCATTAGTGTATCCATATGATGTTATGGAGTAAACTTGAGAAAATAGCGGGGTAATCTTTCTTAGTTTTAACGAACTAATGGTGAATTCAAATGTGGCGTTTACAGGTACAAAGGAGACGAGTGAGCGGTGATGGTGATCGGAATCGAACGTGGAGGCTCATATGGTGGTTTAATCTTAACAACAAGACTGTTTTGAAACTTTTGTGTAATAAATGTTTCGTAAATTATGGAAACATACTTAAATCTTGTTTTTAACATGTAGTGTGTTTGCAGATGTGTGAAATACGAATGTTTTTGCTGGGACCTAAATGTAGTTTCTTAAATAATGATTTTAATGTCCGGATGGGATATGAAGTGACGTGGGTGTTACACTAATTGGAAAGAAAGATTTATTGCAGGATTACCAAAATTATTTGCATAAAAAATAAGAGACAGTATTAAAAAATAACATCATAATAATATACCATATAAAGACTTAACATATGAACAAATTATAAATTATATAAACCAAGATGGATTAAAAATATGTAATGATTTAAATTAAAACAGAAATGAAAAAGGATTGAATAAATGGAAGAAATGAATTAGGAAACTTTTGTCAACAATATGGTTTTGAAAATATAAAATTACCCGAAAATTTTAAGAGAAAAAATAATTTTATAAAAAAAAAGATTTTTAGAAGAAATTATAATAAAAATAAGAAAGAAAAAGAAGAAGATAAGCAAAAGTTTTATAAGAAAGGTAAAAAAAACAAAATATAATTATTTGTACCACTTATGGAAAAAAGGGTCACACATCAAAAAATTGTTATACAAAAAGGAAAATCAATGAATTAAACATCTCTGAAGAATTAAAAGAACAAATTAATAAAATATTAGAAACTAATACTAGTGAAAAAGATATAATGATTTAAATTATATAACTAGTAGTGATAAAAATTCTCAAGAAGAAGAATGTGGATGTACTAGTCCTTGTATATGCAATATAAATAATGCTGGTACTATAAATATGATAAATGATGAAACTAGGCTGTTATTAAAATTATTAGAAGAAATTGATGATATAAAACTAAAACAATTATATTTAGAAAAATTAAAAGAAAATTATAATGATACATTAATAAAAGGTAAAGAAACTACAAAAATATATAATTTAGAAGATATTTTTCAAAAATTTAATAAAATGAAAGACCAACAACTAATCAAGAATTACAAGAAGAATTAAAAATTATAAAACAAGATATTAATATAATTAAGATGCAAATTAAAAATATAGAAAAAGGAAAAGAAATAATAATAAGTAAAGAAGTGAATAATGGTGAAGAAGGAACCAGTGAAATTAATATCTTGAAAGAATTAAATTATCGAAAATGGTATACCAAATTAAATATAACAGTTAATAATGAATTTTGAATTATATTAAGAGCCTTAATAGATAGTGGGGCTGATATGAATTGTATTCAAGAAGGAATAATACCTACTAAATATTATGAAAAAACTTCTTATAGATTATCAACTAATAGTGGATCAAGACTTATAATAAATTATAAGTTATCAAATGTATATATATGTAAAGAAAATTACTGCTATAAAACTCAGTTAATATTAGTAAAAAACTTAACATCGCAAATAAGTTTAGGAACACCATTTATTACACAATTACATCCATTTACTATCAATAGCAAAGGAATTAGTGTAAAAATTTTAAATAAATAAATTATTTTTAAATTTACTCAACCAACATTAACTAAGCAAATAAATATCATAGGTATAAAAGAAAAACAAAAAGAATTTTTAATTAATGAAATAAAAAATGAAAGAATAAAAAATCAATTAAATGATACAAATATTATAACAAAAATAAAAAATGTTTGAGAATAAATTTATAAAAAATGTATGTTCTTATATACCTAATGCTTTCTGGCAAAGAAAACAACATATTGTGACTTTGCCCTATATAAAAATTTTTAATGAAAAAGAAATACCTACAAAATCTAAATCAATTCATATGAATCAAGAATTAGAAGAACATTGTAAGAAAGAAATAAAATAACTATTAAATAAAAAATTAGTAAGCCCTTCTAAATCTCCATGGTCATGTTCAGTTTATGTTAATAACAATGCTGAAATAGAAAGATGATCACCTAGATTAGTAATAAATTACAAACCATTAAACAAGGTCCTAGAATGGATAAGATATCATATTCCTAATAAAAGAGATTTATTAAAAAGGATATATGAAGCCAAAGTACTTTCAAAACTAGATATGAAATCTGGATTTTGGCCAATACAAATTGCTGAAAAAGATAAATATAAAACAAGCTTTAATGTCCCATTTGGACATTACGAATGGAATGTAATGTCATTTGGTTTAAAAAATGCACCTTCTGAATTTCAGAATATTATGAATGATATAGTTATTCCTATCGGAAATGTTTCAATAGTCTACATTGATGATGTATTAATACATTCTAGCTCTCTAGATCAACATTTTAAACATTTAAATATATTTTATTATATAATTTATAAAAATGGATTAGTAGCCTCCCCTACTAAAATGAATTTATTTAAAACATAAATAAGATTTTTAGGTCATAATATTAATCAAGGAACTATTATACCCATTAATAGGAGTCTAGAATTTTCAAGTAAATTCCTATATGAAATAAAAGATAAAAAACAATTACAAAGATTTTTAGGATACTTAAATTATATACATGAATTCTTTACAGATTTAGGAATAATATGTAATCGTTATATAATAGATTAAAAAAGAATCTTGAACCATGGACTCAAGAACACACTGAATTATAAAACATATTAAAAGTAAAATAAAGCAATTACCCTGCTTAAATATTCCACATCCTAAAGCTAAGTTAATAGTGGAAACTGATGCAAGTGATTTAGGATTTAGAGGGATTTTAAAACAAAAATTAAACAATGACAAAGAACAATTAGTTAGATATTATTCGGGTTCTTGGAATGAAACCCAAAAGAATTATTCTACTACAACAACTTTACCCAGTATATTCCCACTTTTCAGTAGAATCTTGAGGGGAAGGATAGATACAAACCTTACCCCTATCTCAATTGGGATAGAGAGGCTGCTCTAAAAGAGTCCCAAGCTCAAAGTTATCGTTTGAACTTGATCATCCCAATTATTTTAACGTTATTTTCACAAATAACTAAAATAACGTTAAAATTAGTGCACTTTTATTTTTGCCCCTTAAGGGCCCACACATATATACATTATATGCGTGCACCGCAAATGGGGCGTAAAAGAAATTTGAAGGTGATCTATATATGAAACCTTTTTTATTAAGAATTGATTGTTTATCTACAAATTAAATTTTAGAAAAATATATAAAAAATTAGTTTCTAAACAAATTTTTGCAAATGGCAAGCAAAATTAAGCAATTTTGATTTTCAAATTGAATTTATAAAAGGTGAAAACAATTCTTTACCTAACTTTTAATCAAGAGAATTTTACAGGAAGCATGAGTTCAGAGCCCAAAAGATTATTTTAACAAATCAAAAATTATCAAAGTCTTCTAAATTTTCAAGTTCATCCCAAACCTCACCATCACCATTATCAATTATCAACATATTTGCTCCATTATCTCTGGCCCTAAGACCTAGACCTCCTTATTCTTCTATCACCTAAACAAGGGTATTACCTAATTCTATAATTCATCCAAATTCTTCAAAGCCAATCAAATCTATACCAAACAAACCTGAACCTATTACATATTCAATTAACCCAGATTATAAAATTATAAAAATTCTGGAACCTTTAGAAGTAGAAAATGTTTCTCAAAACTTTCTCAGTCTTTTAGACTACTTGTATCCAAGAAATTGCCATTTTTATGACAATGATAAAAAAAACCAGAAAGTATTATCAAGTTATACTAATAGACACAGGATCAATAGATATTCAACATATCTTGAATTCTCAAGATCCATCAAAAATCGATTATTCTAAGGTAAAATTTAGAAGAGTTATTGTCACACCCCCAAATTTCAACTAACGGAATCATACCGTTTAGGGCGTGACAAACCAGGATCTCAGTCATTAGACACAGCAAAAGACCTCTATATGATTTTCAAACATAACTCTGGTCTTAATTGAAAATTCAGAGTTTTAAAACATTGCGGAAGGGGTTGTAAAAAGTAAAACAATTCAAAGTTTGCAAAATGTAAATTACAATGATAAAGTCTCAAATGTTCAAATTCAAATCAACTGTAATGTAAAATATGCATGAGACTCGATCTCCTAGTCCATGCTCGTCTGTTCTTGTACCTTAGCGTCCTGAGAAAACATGCAAATCAAGTCAACACAAAGTTGGTGCATACATAGGTTTGTATTATCACAATTGTTTGAACAACAGTTTGAAATGTAAATGTTTGCAGATAACATAATCACACATTGCATAGTCATGATAGCTAGTCATTTGTACTATTTACATAAATGATTGACACCGAAGCTGACTGTTGCATGCTATTGCATGTTTTGCCTTTCCACTATTGTCTAACACAAACAATAGTAATGTTGAATTGGTTAGTTAAACACCTGTGTAGATCCCATCTACCAAGTGAGGTTTGTCAAACCCAATAGATCTATCTTCAACTACCACGCTTTGCACTACGGCAAACTAATCGGTTCAAAATGTAAGGACTTTTAGTGTTATGTTCGCACTTATAGTAAACAGCTAACTCATGCAAGTGATATGTATCCAAAAGAGTTTGTTTGCACATGTTTTCTCCCCCAAAACAGTAAAGTAAAACGGGGCCGTGTACGCAGTTGTGAATGTGAGTAGAATGATCAAACACACGTGAAATCGCGTAAACTGTCTTCTACGAGAAATCTGTGTTTCAACAATAATCGTTGTGTTATTCGGGATGTCGTTTTGTGTTTGAAATCACATACGTGTCAACACACGTATGTTGAGTGTTAGAAATGCACATACAAAAGTATGCATGACTTTTAATTTGTTTGTTCAAATCGTATGAACATATACGATTATGTTTAAATACGCGTAATTATACACGTTTGTGTTTTTGGGTTTAAAATGTGAATTTTATTATTTCATCATGTTCGTAATTCCATTTCGGCTCCAATGAAATTTGAACGAGTTAAATCGGAGTTAGAACAAGAAAATTATGAACAAAATATAAAAATTAGTTTAAATCTCAAAAACCAGTGAGGCACAGGTTCGAGCCTGTGACCTCCCGGAGACAACACATCCATTCTACCATCTGCCCCGACTAAGCATTTGTAGTAGAATTCAGAAATGAATTCTTGTAAGTTTTGAAATAACAGTTCCCCTTTGTTTAACCATAACTGAATCCATGTAAGTCTGATTGGCCCACGATTCGAATCTGATCGACCCCAAAACCATAGGGGTTTTATTCCAATCATCAAAACGAGTCCCACCATAGTTTTAATTCGATCAAATCATCAATTTAGAACACTCAGTTGTGTCATAATCGGTTTTGAACGTGGGTTTCTAAACTCAAGATGCAAACTTGTTAAATTCGTTTATATTAACCTACAAAAAGATAGGGTTTTCTTTAAACATGAATTTTCGACCCTCTTAGTGTAAATTAATTCGATTTTAATGATCGTTTAGATCAAAGACCCCAAATGGTGTTAACCGAAAAACCCTAGATATCAATTTCATAAAATTCGTAGTTGTCTGACATGATTAAGTTAGGGTTTTCATTAAAAATACTATCATGAACCTTTCTGTAAAGTTTGATTTAAACAACAAGTTCAATTGATTTGAAACCCCTAAAATGTTTTTCATCAAGAACCCTAGAAATCGAATTCGACTAATTCGTTATTAGAACTTGAAATTAGCATAGGTTTAACTTTAATCGGAACCTTCTGAAACTATAGGTGCCATTTAATTTGATTTTTAAACTTCTTTTGATCGAAACCCCCAAACCGTTATCTAGTATGAACCCTAGAATTAAAACTTCAGTAAATCGATGTTGTTGCAAGAAATTGGCATAGAGATTTGCTTAGTCGGATGTTTTAGAAGCTTTCTAAATAATTCAATTTGATTATAAAGCTCGTTTGAGTAAAAAACCCCACAAAACATTCTTGTTAAAGAACCCTAATGATCGAACTCATGAAATTCGGTGTTGTTTGATGAATTAATGTTAGGGCTTCCCTTAGTCGGCCATGTTAGGGTGCGTGTGTGTCAATTTTTACCTGGTTTGGTGTTGGATTGAAGGAGCTCGACTTAGAGGTGTAGTTCGGCCGTCCCTTGATCTAATTCTTCAATCCCAAGCCTCTGGAATCAAATTGATGGATTCAGAAGTTACTGAGGGTGCCGATTTAGGTGTTTATGTGTTCAATTTCGCGATTTTTGATCGAATTGCGAGGATCTTATAATCCTATGTGACGGTTTCAACATTTATGTTCTTAATTACGTTTAATTCGAATGTTAATGGGACAATAATGTGTTCTAACGGTTAATCATCAATAATGTGATGATTAATACTAGTTTAATTCTATTAATTACTTATTTTTAATGTAATTTCGAATTTAAGTTTGATTTTTAAAAAATTTTTGACTATTTAAAGTCAAAATTGTGTATTTCATCTACTTACATTCTTAATCCTTATAATTTAAGTGTTTTTACCCTTGTTTTGTTCAATTCTAGCCCTTGTAGTTTGTTTTTGTATGATTTCTTATTGTTTCTGTTAACTTTTGGTTAACGGTGTTAATCCGGAAATGCCGGATTGTCACAGTTATAACTCCTGAATAATGGAGATCTAAACCATTTGTTCAAAAAACCTTGCTAATTTCGATTATTACCCTCAATACAATTATTATGATTATCAAGAAGCATGGGATAAAACTTTTCTATTAAGAAATTTCAATCATTCATGGTTCTTTCATTCTAATGATCAATATCCAAACAATTATCCAAGATGGTTTATTAAGTGGTTCAAATATATGGGAATTATCCAATAAGAAAGAAGAAACTACTATGTTTGAGTGTACTCTACAATTCATGAGTGTATTTAGAATCCCATGGAGTGCCTCATGGACTTACCATTATCAAGAACAAGATTTATCTCCTCCTATTCTAATAAGACATTATAGAAGTAAATGGTGGAACAAATTTTTAGTCAATAAAGCAAATATTACAGCAGTTCAAGAGTAATATAGAAATATTACACATCAACATGAGAGATCTATAAAATCTCCGATAATTCAACATGTAAATAAATATGAGGATGAAGATTATATTATAAGGTTACAATCATGCTCAAATCCAGAAGATATTCAACGCATTATAAATGAAATTAGACATTCACCATATCTATCAAAGATATCTATAGCTGAAGACAATCTTTTACAAGATGCTCAAGATCCCTATGATGATATAGAAATATAAAAGTTATCGTAATGTAAAAAAGGTATTTATTAATAAAAAAATTTCAACAAAACATAAATCAATTACTCAAGACACTGGCGAAAATAATTACTCAAGATTCGGTTGAAGAAATTTTCAAAAATATAACGAATAATTCAAGATGAAGACAAAAGCAGAAGAATCAATTACTCCAAGACCCCACTTGGCAAAATTTTCAACAAAGGTAAACCAATAATTCAAAATGAAGACAAAAGAATTTTCAAGATGGCCAACAATGCTCCATTATTTTCAAGATGCTATTCTACCATATCAATAATTCAAGTAATGGACAAACAACTTTTGACTCAGACCGACAATCTTCAATAATTATCAAGACTTTCAAGACATCTTCGGATTCTTTCCTCCTATAAAAGGAAGACTCTCGAAGACATAAGAATTATTCAAAAAAAAATTTAGAAAAAACTCCATATGTATGAAAAACCTTCTCAACCAAAACTTGTATTATTAACTACTCAAATTATAACAGCTCCATCCGATTGTATGGAAATCATTTGTAATGCAAATATTCAAGAAATTAAAGAAGGTATTTTTTAAAATTTTCTGTTGTTTAATTATGCTTTTGCCATTTTCATTCATAGATTTATTTTGTATAATTATGTTTATAGTATTTCATTATATTCATATTATTCATATTAAATTTTCATACTCTTCGATCCGATCCTTGAGTTATGGTGTGTGTGTGTATATGTGTGTGTGTGTGAATACTTTATAAACCCGATCATAAAGAGAAACCTTTAAACCCTACGTGGACCGTTAGATCAAACTTATTTTAGTTTTTAATTAATTAAACAGAATAAGTATGTGGTCCACAATTATAGTTGATTATTTTATTAAGGTTTTCAAAAGAAAATACATCTTTTACCCTTTAAGGGGTATAAGTGACTTTTTTTTCCACTATCTCTATCTTTCCTCTAACATCTTTGTCAGACTCTCTCTCATCTTTCTCTCTTTCTCTATCAGCCTTTCTCTCCTCTCTCATCTCTATCTTCTCTCTCTTTTCGTTAGTATCTTTATTTTTTTCTATATATTTGATTACCCAAAATAAAATAAAAATCATATTTTTTTAAAGAAAAACAAAAAATACACACATGTGTATCAAACACAAATTTCACTACACAAACACAATATTACATATTCTCAACCATAGTAAAATATTGCACATGTGTAAATTTATAAAAGAACATCAAATTAATCAAAACAACAAAACCTACACATGTGTAGCAATAAAAAGGTACAACTTTTACTATTCAAAATACAACATCAAATTAACCAAAACAACAAAAAGTACACATGTGTATAAATAAAAATGTACAAGTTTTACAACATACAATACACCTGGTCGAGCACTACTATAATATCTAAAAAAACTACATATGTATAGAAATAAAAATGTACAAGTTCTACACAAGGTACACCAGGTCGAGCAATAAATATAAGACCTGAAAAACTACACATGTGTATAAATAAAAATGTACAAATTTTACAACACACAATACACCTGATCAAGCGCTATTATAAAGATATGAAAAAGTACACATGTTTAGTAATAAAAATGCACAAGTTTTACCGCATAAAGTACACCTGGTCAAGAAATACCTATGAAATCAGAAAACTACACATGTGTACAAATAAAAATGTACAAGTTTTTAAGCACTTAGTTCACCTGGTCAAGCATGTGTTTAAGCCATCACGTCTTGAAACGCCACCACCACCGCCTATTGCCACCACCATGACCACCATTCTTGAAACAATCACCACGACAACCTTCTAGAACCATCGTCGTCGCTTGAAACCGCCAGCAGCGCCACCACCACCACCTTCGTCGCCTAGACCCGCCGCCACCGTCGCTTGCTGTCGCCGGATGCCATATTGCCACCCCACACATCCACCCAAACCGTTTGAAAAACCTACCAACACCATGATCATTAGAGAGAGAGAGAACCACCGGTACCACCATTATCACCACCAACTTAGAAACCCACCACCACCACCATTGTCACCTAAAGCCCACCACCACATGCACCTCACCACAAGCACCATCACACGTAAACCACCATCACTGTCACCTGCTTTGTGTTTCTTGTGTGTGTTTAGAAAGATGAGAGAGAGGGAGAGTAGAAGCTTTGAAATGAAATAAGAGAGAGGTAGATATTGATGAGGAGTGAGGAAAATACCAAATTGCCCTTATATTTAATATTAAATAAAAAATGATAAGACTGATCTAACGGTAGATATATGGTTTAAGGGTCTTCTCTTTAAGATCGAGTTTTCACAGGATTTAAATCTTGAATTTTTTTTTGAACATCATTGTAACACGTCTAGAACACTATGTTCTTTATGAGTTCGTGTAAATTCATCATCGTTTAAGAGATAACATTGTTGTAAGTTTTTGACTTACAGTACTGTAAGTGTTTTTTGCCCAAAACTTACAACGATGTTATCTGTTTAACGGTGATAAATTTACACAAACTTATAAAAGAACATATTGTTCTAAATGTGTTACAATGATGTTAAAAAAATCCAAGATTTGGCTTCATCTTCCCAAAGTTATTTGGGTTAGTACACATTTAGTGAGTTGTTAAAAATTGCAGCCATATCTACCTACTCTAATAAAGGAGTATTTACAAGAGACACGTGACTCATTCTGGTTAAATCTGAAAATGTTTTTTCTCGCCTCTCTCTCCTACTAAATAATATTAATTTTTTAGTAATTAGATTATATAATTAAATACTTAAAAATATAATTTTTCATATTCCAATAATTTACTAATTTATTAAAATTTAATAAACAATAAAATAGTTTGATTAAATCTAATCCTAAATATAGTTTTATAATTATTAAATATATATTATTACTTAATGTTAATACTATATTTTTTATTATTCAATTTGTGTAATACACGGGCTTTCTTGGCTAGTATATATATATATATATATACATATATATATAGGGTAATGTTCTAATATTAACCCACTCTTACGGCGATAACCCATTAACTTTGGCAAAAAATAGCCGAATCTTGAATTTTTTTTAAACATCATTGTAACACAATTTGAACACCATGTTCAGTTTTGAGTTTTGGCTAATTCATTACCGTTTGGGCTCTTACAGTACTGTAGGTGTTTAAATATTTAAAACTTACAGTACTGTAGCAAAAACCTTACAACGATGATATTTTTTAAACGGTGATGAATTAGCCCAAACTCAAAACTGAACATGGTGTTCAAATTGTGTTACAATGATGTTCAAAAAAAATTCAAGATTCGGCTATTTTTTGCCAAAGTTAATGGGTTATCGCCGTAAGAGAGGGTTATTATTTGAGCACAATCATATATATATATTGGGAAGTGATTAAATAATAACCCACTCTTAAAGCAATAACCCAGATAATTTTGTCAAGATGAAGCCAAATCTTGGATTTTTTTGAACATCATTGTAACACATTTAGAACACTATGTTCTTTTGTGAGTTTATGAAAATGCATCACCGTTTAAGAGATATCATCGTTGTAAGTTTTTGATTTACAGCACTGTAACTGTTTTAGGCCCAACACTTACAAGGATGTAAACTCTCAAACGATGATGAATTTCGCAAACTCATAAAAGAACGTAGTGTTCAAAATGTGTTACAATGATGTTAAAAAAAATCCAACATTTGGCTTCATCTTGGCAAAGTTATTTAGGTTATTGCTTTAAAAGTGGGTTATCATTTGATCTCAATCCTATATATATAGGGGAAGGTTAAAAATATAACCCATTAAATGCGCGCTAACCTAAATAACTTTGGCAAGATGAAGCCAAATCTTGGATTTTTTTAAACATCATTGTAACACATTTTGAACACTATGTTCTTTTATGAGTTTGTGTAAATTCGTCATCGTTTAAAAGATATAAACATTGTAAGTTTTCGGCTGACAGTACTGTAGGTCATTTTCTCCCAAAACTTACAACGATGTTATCTTTTAAACGATGATGAATTTACACAAACTCATGAAAGAACATAGTGTTCAAAATGTGTTACAATGATGTTAAAAAAATACAATATTTGGCTTCATCTTGCCAAAGTTATTTGGGTTAGCGCGCATTTAGTGGGTTATGTAAAATTCCATGCCCTGTATATAATGGCATGATAGTAATTAATAAGATGTTTAAAATGGAAATAAGGGAATAAAAGAAATTTCTTAATCTAATTTGCTAACATCACTCTCCATTTAAATAGGAGAGAATCAGTTGCGAAAATGGTGGCTGTTTATTTTGTTATGTGCTGATATGTGCCACTAGTACATTTTATCATATATCAGCACATACACATAATCGTATACCTGTTAATAAACTTTTTTGTATGTTTTCCTATGTGCTAATACATGTTATCAGTACATGTTAGCGTATATCAGCACATATACATAATTATATGCCTGAAACAATCTTTTTTGTTTGATTTGCTATGTGGTTAAGATGTGTTATTAGCACATGATAGAATATCTTCAGTCGGTTCGTCCATTTGTACGTACTCATCCATCGAATTTTGCAAATGCAATTCAAAAACTCAATGCCTGCGAATTTTTTTTGATTCGTATATGAGATTACGAATTCTTTTTTTTATGATAATACGTGATATAATGTTAATTTTTGGAATATGTTGAATCATTAAAATTTCCAATTTTAATGCAAAATTTAAAAATCATTTAAATACAAATTGCCTATATTACCCTTTTATATTAATTATTTAAAATGTCACATTACAACACTTTATTGATTCTTACCATTTTTACAAAAAACTCGATTTGTATGTGAACATACTCATACATACATACACACACACACACACACATATATATATATATAGGGTAAGGTTCTTTTAAAAAGTCTATTTTGCCTAAAAAGGCTAAGAATGATTTTCAAAAACTCGAAAACTGAATCAAACAAACCCCAATGGAATTCATTTTTGCATCATTGGAACTGGCTTGTCGAACACTAAAACCCAAACCTTACATCATAAAAATTAAACCCAAATACTAAAAGTAAAACTTTAAAAACAAATTTTTAACATTAAGATAAAACTTAAAAGCTAAAAACCAAGCCTAAAACCTAAAATATAAATCTAGTTGTTAAAACGGAAACTTAAAAGCTCATATTGTAGGGTTTGATGAAACTGTCACACCCCGGGCCGGCGGGAACGGATCGGGTTTTCCCCGTCGGGCGGAAGGTTCCCGGGGCGCGATATCGTTGTGATAATCGGAATGATCAGATTGTTTGCATAGCACATGATATTTAAATGAGAAATGCTAACATGACATTGTTACAAAATTTTAAAGTTAAATTACATTGTTATATTCATACTTTAACTAAGTAATTCTACCCAAAAGAATCATTGAGTTTCTATCTTGTATCTACACAAGATTTACAAAAGGGATTCATCAAAGTATGTCATCAAAAGGTATGGTCAACACAAAATGCAACTAGGTCTTCTAAAGCCCACTAGTTATGTTCCTGATGCTTGGTGACTAAACCTGTTCGTCGCCTGAGAAAACATGCATTTAAACAAAGTCAACACTAGGTTGGTGAGTTCATAAGTTTAGTAATTGAAAACCATTAAATTTGGGTCAGTCATGTTTACAGCGTTTCACACAAGTTGTATTGATGATTGATTCCCATGTTTCACACAATGTCCTCTCCATGGTTGTATTTACAGATAAGGTATCATCCAATCAAGCATGCTTATATATAGGGCATACGAAAGGGTCAAGCCCAGACGCCATCCTACCACATGCTCAACTGAATTCAACACTACCTGTAATACAACGATGGATACCCATTTCATTTTACTCATGATTTCCCGGTATGTTTATCCCAATAATGAAAAAGAGAGAGACATAATTATCTCTGTTAACCATTCCTTATGGAATAGCCGGCATGTAAAATAACTCAATGAATAATGTAAGAGACGTAATCATCTCTATTAAGTAATCCTTACGGATTAGCCGGTGTGTAAGATATCATCCTTGATATCTCGAGCGAAACTTAATAGTTTCTGTAGCTAATCGTTACTGAGTAGCCCGACGTGTAGAATACCCAAACATTTGAATAAAGAGACATAATTGCCTCTGTTAACTATTCCTTACGGATTAGCCGGCATGTAAGATATCATACTCGATATCCAGAGCGAGACCTAGTAGTCTCTGTGACTGTCAGTACTCACCAGTCCGGTGTGTAAGATATCATACTCGACATCTAGGTAGGGACATAATAATCCCAGTAGCTGTCACCCCTGTTCAGCCCGGTGTGTAAAATATTCAACTCATGATTCCTAGTTTGAGACATGATCGTCTCAGTAGCTGTCATTTTGACCAGCCCGGTGTGTAAGATATTCTCCCACAATATCTATTGGTATGAATATGTTCCCTAGATTTTATGAATGTTATTAATTAGAATCATAGCACCTCTCGTGCCCGGTGTGATTTCATTAGATTACCCAAGGCCTGGTGATTTGTGTTAGTAATTTACCCGACTGATCTATGATTGTGTAACCGACACACTCTGACGGTTATAGGAGGTGCTCTAATTAGAGTAGTAATAGGTAGTAAAAGTATATGTGGGGAATGCCATCCCGAAAGTGTGTGCTCATAATATCCTCCTCGATATCATGAGTAGTTGTCTCAATTGTTATCTCGGTGTTGAGTGTTCTTACTAACTTGAACAAAGTGTTATAAGAACTTGTCTTATACACAATGTTAGTAATGTGTGAATGATCTTGTTATCATTAAGTTACATTATCATGATTATCATTCTTGTTGTTTGTAATTGTTATTGGCATGTTAACCCCTTGGTTGTAAGAATCAATAAACAGTTGTAAGATATGTTCTTAACAACTTGTATTATTCTCCGGTGTTAATGTTTCATGATGCTAGGTCAGCATGTAGCATCCTAGTTATTTCAGGTATGATAAATCAACAGTCAATCATGTAATGATAAACGATAATAAAGATAAACAATTATTATCTAAATCATAATATAATCGATATGTTAATAGAAACTTTTAAGTAAATAAAAGTTTAGCATGTTTCTCAGCCCCGAGCTTTGAAATCAGAAAAGATTAGAAAAGGGGCATATGAACTCACCTTATGTCTGAAATGGTTGACTTAGCTTAAATAGGGAAATGCACGCGCTCCTTGATTGTTCTTGTAGTAGTTTTCACGTTCCTGTATTGGTTGCACGTCGTTGCAACTTATAAGTATAAGTCATAAGGGTTTTGTATGCGTGTAGGTGTTAGCCCTAACGTCGGTCTACCCTCGTGGGTCTTGATCATCATTCGGCCCTTGATTCCCTTATGAGGTGTCATACTAACACTTAACCCATTTTAAATTAAGTTTAGTATATCTTGGTATTTGCTTTATGTTTACCTTGTTTTGCACCTTGTCATGTTGCGTAAACTTGAAACCCATTATCATTTTCAAAGTAAGAAGCATAGCTTTGTTGTTTAAAAGTCTCATAAGTTGTCCTTGTAAAATAAATTGTTACAAGGTTATCAAATAACCATGTCACCACACTTGTAAGCTTTTAAGGTTTTAAGCTTTGTTAGGTTTACTAAACCAAAATCTATCACCTATGTAGTTTTATCAACCAATTTCCATGCATGTTACTCATAACATTTATTTATATGATTGTTTACAAATCTTGGGTTATGTGGACCGGATAATTAACCCATGGGCCGGAACAAGGAATCTGGGCTGAATGTATTGTCATAGGCCGATTGACTAATGTGGGCCGAAGTGAGTCTCATGTCCAACTGATTTGTCAAGGTTCAAGTATAGGAGCTTAGGCCAAACTAGTGGACTTTGGGCTGGGCCAGTGGGCTTTGGGCCGTGGCAGTGAGTATGGGCCACATAATTTGGGCCGAGGAGTGTATGTTGTGAATAAGCCTTGTTCGAATGGCCAAGGCGCAAATGAAGGGAAGTGGCTCGGCCAACTGAAGTTTGTCTTGGCTGGATGCATGGCCAAGTGAGGAATTATGGTCGAATAGTGTTGGACCGACTGAATGTTGCTAGGCTGATCAAATGGCTTAGTCGAATGGGTCTGGGAGTATGAGGGGACCGAATGAGGCCCTAGTCGAATGGCACTGTGGCTGTCCAAATGAAGGTGATATGACCGAGAGAATGGGAAACCCATTCGGCCGAATCAGCAAGCCATGAGGCCCTTGCTTCTGTCGGCTATAGAGTCCTTCGGCCAAGCTCATACGCCCCACCCATTCGGCCGAAAGGCCCTTCATTCGGCCGACCTGTTCTTCCAGCAAGGGTACCACGATGGTGAAGGTGTTAAGGTCAAAGTTCATGGGGTTTTCAGATGGTAGTGTGTGTATAATCAGCCGCGAGGGTGTAAGGTTCAAGGGGGTAGGGCTGGAATCGGTTGGACTTGTGGGTCGACTAAGGGTTTAGAAAACCATAAAATCGCCACTTTTCGTGTTCAGATTACCTCGTCTCAGGTTGTTTATCGAGCGGATCCTTTTTACTTTCGTGTAGAGGAGATTGAGAGCTTCGATTTGGTTCAAAAATGGAAGGATTTGGTGGAGAAATGAGGGAGATATGGTGGTTTGAAGGGTGGAAATGGTGGTGGGAGTTCAAAACCGGGATAAGGGTTTGGGTGGAGAAGAAGAGAAGTAAAAATGAATAAAATGAACTCACTCAAGGTATTTATACCACAAGTGAGTTCGGGTTCGTTTCGGTTGCTCGGTTTCTGATTTCGCGACGTTTCCGGCACGCTACGCGCGTATTTTACGCATTTAAAATAATTAATTTCCTCTGACCACTTTGATGAGTTTCAAAATTGTAAAACATAAAAGTATTATGTTTCACTTATTTTTATTGTTTTGTTCGCGGTCAAACCGTAAACCCTCGCTGTTTCGTTATGAAATTCCAGTTCTTGCAGTTTTATTAAGTTAACTTGATAACTTCTTTTTAGAGGTAAATCTCTAAATCATATTATTTTTATTTTATTATTATTATTATTTTATTTATTTATTAATTTTTAAAATTCGTTTCGTCAGAAAACGTCACTTACGCGCGTTTTCGTGCAGAGCGCTAACTGTACGAATACGATCGTTCGTTTCACTTTCTGATTTGGTTTTCTACTTTTCAGTTTTCGTTTCAGAACGTTAAACGCACAGATATATTTGTGTGAATCGTCACACACGCAAACACACTATCGGTTTATTGTTCGTCTACAATACTGAGTTATTGTTTTGTATTGGTTATTCTCACAGACGGACTCAACTAACTGTCTGTTTTCACATTGTTATTATTGAATTCACTTGCTTTCGTACTGTGTTGTCGGCCATCTGATTCCTGTTATCTATGAATATCAGATCACAACCGATAGGTTATTGTTATTCGTTTGCACACTGTTGTTTATATTGAGTTGTTGTATTTACTACATTTAAGTTTTCACTTAAACACATACAACTGTCGTTTGTTTTCAGAGTTCTGTTGTCACACAATTATTTACGCACTGTAAATGGTGAAAGTACACACATCGTACGGACTTGCCGGACGGTCTGGTACTGGTTGTCACAGAAACGTTTCCAATGCCATCAAAATGAGTTTAATCGGAGTTCGTTTGTGTCGGTTTTAGAGATTTAAAAATCCTTCATAGCCTTTTTTAGGCAAACATACTTTTTATTTGATCTTTTCCCTGTATAGTTACTTTACTATTATAATAAATAAAAATCTTTTTTGCCACATGTCACATTTTTAAATTAAGCTTGCTAAATGTCATCTTTTTATCACCCAACTCATTATTTCTCCTATTTAATAATTACACTATCTCTCTTATTAATAAATTATAATATTAATGATATTATTTAACTTTTTAACATTAAAAATAGTTTTTTAACTAATTAAAAATCAATTTTTTTTAATAAAAAACACTTTAAAAAAGTTTCTAACATGTGAAAATTTTCTAAAAATTAAAATTTTAAAATAATAAATTATAAAAACAAATTTTAAAAAATTGAAATAAACTATAAGACATAGATTTTAAAGAACATGATTTTTAAAAATAAATGACATTTTTAACCAAAATGCTTTAAAATAATATTTTTAAAAACCAAAAGTTACGACAATAATAGGAAATATTACAATTTTAATCTATTATGTTTCACCATATTTTCAAATTAAGTCATGTAACTTTAAAAATTAAAAAATAGTACCTTGTTTTTGTTGTTATTGCAACATACATGTTTCTGACAAAATAAAAACTGAATTATTTAAAATAAGTTAGTTTAAAACTTCAGCCATTACACATCAAGGAGTTCGAGCACTAAATCTTTATTTATTAAAGTGTTTAATTATTATTTTATTACTTAGGTAAATATTAATATGTATTTATTCATTTATCTCAAAATATCTTTTTATAATTTTTAACTTTTATTATCAACTAGGTTTATCCCCGCCGCGCGTTGAGGCGGGTTATTGCAATGCAATCATGATATTAGAGAAACATAAGTTACATAGCAAAATCAAATCTTTCATCACGAACTGTATAATAATTTCTCATTAAAACATAAAATCATACAAAATCTATAAAAATATGTTACGAAAAATAGAAAATATTACTCACAAAATTCTTTTCACCGGTAACCTTTAACTTTTATTATCAACTAGGTTTATCCCCGCCGCGCGTTGAGGCGGGTTATTGCAATGCAATCATGATATTAGAGAAACATAAGTTACATAGCAAAATCAAATCTTTCATCACGAACTGTATAATAATTTCTCATTAAAACATAAAATCATACAAAATCTATAAAAATATGTTACGAAAAATAGAAAATATTACTCACAAAATTCTTTTCACCGGTAACCAATTGATTGAATGAAAAAAAAACCCTAAATTTATAAGCAAAAATTGATTTTCTATAAGAACAAATAAATCACTATTACTTATTCCGAACTGCATTGAAACCTAGAAAGAACCACGTTTTTTTACTATATATATACATATATATGTGTGTGTGTGTATTTACTATTTGAATATAATATAAATATTTACACTATTCATTTTAGTTACATTTTAATATATATATTAATTACTTACTATTTTATATTAAATCCGTACAACACACGGGGTCATAATCTAGTATATATATATATATATATATATATAGGGAAAAGATCAAATAAAAAGTCTATTTTGTCTAAGAAGACTAAAAAGGATTTTTAAAATCTCGAAAACCAGCCTAAACAAACTTCGATTGAACTCATTTTGATGGCGTTGGAATCGTGTTATCGAATCCTACAATATTAGTTTTTAAGTTTTAGCTTAAATAACTACTTTTAAAATTTAGATTTTAGGACTTGGTTTTTGACTTTTTAGGTTTTATCTTTATGTTTATGATTTGTTTTTAAAGTTTTGGTTTTAATATTTGGGTTTATTGTTTACAATTGAATGTTTGTGTTTTAGGTTCAACAAGCCGGTTCCAATGATGCAAAAATGAATTCAATCGGAGTTTGTTTGTGTCGGTTTTTCATGTTTTTGAAAATCCTTCTTAGCCTTCTTAGGCAAATTACACTTTTTAGGGGAACCTTTTCCTATATATATACCAAATAAAAAGAGCTTTTTGCCTAAGAAGAGTGAGAACTAATAGGAATTCGACACGTGTCACATAATTTAGGTATAAAATATTATTTTTTATACTAGATTTTTATTTTTTTTGTACTAGATTTGTTAGACTTTTTTATACCGGATTTTTATGATTTTTTGTATTAGATTTTTGTTTTTTTGTATTGTATTTTATTTTTTTTGTACTAGATTTTTGATTTTTTGTACTGTATTTTGATTTTTTGTACTGTATTTTGTTTCTTTTTGTACTGTATTTCGTTTTTTGTACTGTATTACTGTTTTATGATGACACGTGTCAAATTTCTATTTTTTCTTACTCTTTTTAGGCAAAAATCGTTGGTGTTAGGTAGGTTTTTTGCAAAAGACGGCTGTTTTTGAGAGAAACTGTGATGAATCAAGAACGGATGAAACCATTAGTTGAAAGTAAATCGAGGATGGAGAAATCAAACGTAATAGATGACATCGAGAATCAACTTACAGTGCCAAGAAGAGGCGGTGGCATCTAGGGTTTTTTGAAAGATAATATGTAGAATGAAAAAAGTGTATACGATATCTGGAAAACCCGGAAGATATGGTGGATCCAGACGGATCGATAAGAATCTTATGTTTTTTTGTGAATCGTCAGTTAAAATTAGGGTTTTCTGAGAACGGAGAATGCATTGTTTTCAAATCGATCTGTGATTAACAAAGAACATGACAACATTAAAACATAATCAAAGCTTGCAATTAACCCAAAAAGAAAAAGAAGATCGAAGGAAGAAGATACCTGTTGGAGGATGAGGCGGTGCCAAGGTTTATTCCCAAACCTTCCTAGAACGACGGAATGGAGACAAAGTCATTTGGTTTAGAGATAAAAGAAACCGTAGGAAAAAATGATCCAGGATAAGATCCGCGTGTGAGTTTTCGGGTTTACTTTTTGGGGGGAAAACAAAATTTAGATGGCCTAGAATTGTGTCATGTGTCCTTCAAATATTTTTATTTATTATATATAATAGATAACAGATATAGGGGAAAAATCAAATAAAAAGAGTTTTTTGCCTAAAAAGAGTGAGAACTAATAGGAATTCGACACGTGTCACATAATTTAGGTATAAAATCTTATTTTTTATACTAGATTTTTATTTTTTTTGTACTAGATTTGTTAGACTTTTTTATACCGGATTTTTATGGTTTTTTGTATTAGATTTTTGTTTTTTTGTATTATATTTTATTTTTTTGTACTAGATTTTTGATTTTTTGTACTGTATTTTGTTTCTTTTTGTACTGTATTTCGTTTTTTGTACTGTATTACTGTTTTATGATGACACGTGTCAAATTTCTATTGCTTCTTACTCTTTTTAGGCAAAAATCTCTTCTTACTGGATCCAACCTATATATATATATATAGGGGAAGGTTCCCCTAAAAAGTCTATTTTGCTTAAGAAGGCTAAGAAGGATTTTAAAAACTTGAAGACCGACTCAAACGAACCCCGATTGAATTAATTTTTTCATCATTGGAACCGGCTTGTCGAACCCTAAAACCCAAACCTTAAATCGTAAACAATAAACCCTAATACTAAAACCAAAACTTTAAAATCAAATGTTTAACATAAAGATACAACTTAAAAGCTAAAAACCAAGCCCTAAAACCCAAAATCTAAATCTAGTTGTTAAAACAAAAACTTAAAATCTAATATTGTAGAGTTCGATGAGACGGTTCCAATGCCATCAAAATGAGTTCAATCGGAGTTCGTTTGGGTCGGTTTTGGAGATTTTAAAAATCTTTCTTAGCCTTCTTAGGCAAAATATACTTTTTATTTGATCTTTCCCCTATATATATACACACACACGAGAAAGCGTAATAATAAAAATTTAAAAAATAAACACAAAATAAAATCATTGATGCTACCTCCTATTGCTGTCAAAGCCTCCAGACACCGTCCCTTAGGGGTGTTCAGAATAACCGAAAACCGTTTAAAACCGTTATCCGAACCGTATCCGTAACCGAAAAAAACCGAACCAAATTCCGAATTCGGTTTTCGGTTCGGTTCCTAACCGTATCCGAATTTCGAATTCGGTTTTCGGTTAGAACTTTTTTTGAATTCGGTTTTTTCGGTTTGTTCGGTTATCCGTTCCAACCGAATATTTAATTAAATATATTAATTTATATATGTATATTATGTCTTAAAATTAAAACCCTAGCACTCATTAACCCCTTCGTTCATCCCCTCTTACCCGTAAAGCACAAAATCCCCCAAATCTCAAATTGCCTCAGCCTCAAACCCTACAGCCTCCGCCGACCGTCTGCCGCCGTGCGCCGTCCAACTCCAGCCTGCTCCGTCCTCCGTCCAGCCTTCGCTGTCCAGCCTACATCTGTCGCGCCTTCGGTTTAGCTCCTTCTCCATCATCTCAGCCTCTCTTGTGGTTTATCTCAGCCTCCAGTCATTGACTTCGGTTTATCTCCTTCTCTGGTTTCTCTCCTTCTCCGGTTGATATCTTCAGATTTAGAAAATCTTTTTGTTGATAATTGTTGATAATAGTCATATATGGTTGTTGATTTGGGTGATAATTGTTTTAAACATAATATAAAATTTGTCAGCTAGAGACTTCGTATCATCTGAAAATGGAAAACAAATACCATAAAATCTTGCTCTATACATTTGTCAATTTGTCTATGTTTATTCCCATATAGTTGAAGTTTTAGTTGCAAAAAAAAGCCACTGTCAAGAGTTCCATCTAAATTGAAAGCAAGAAGGGCTGCAGGAGACAAAATTTGGGGGGAAAAAAGAATTTGGTTGAATTTGACTGAATTTGGTTAAAACAGTTGAATTCGGTTTGTTCGGTTTTAACCGAAACCGAACCGAATTGAATTCGGTTTGAATTCGGTTCGGATAACCATTTAATGAATTCGGTTCGGTTCGGTTAACGGATATATATATATTTTTTCAAAAACCGAACAAACCGATCCGAACAAACCGTTAACCGAACCGATGAACACCCTACCGTCCCTAACTTCAACCAGCAACCAGGTGTTTGGGGAATCTAATCGAAGAACAACAGTTGCTACAACAAATCAAATCTAGCGAAAATGAGTACCATGAAGTTTTGCCGCGAATGGTAACTCTACTCGTCTTTCAATTCCATCGCTCATAATTTAGGTCAAAAAAGTGTTTTTTGAATGCCCCCGTGATTCTTTCCTTTTGTAGCAACAACATTCTGTATCCTAAGGAAGACAAAGATCAGAAGACCCTCCTCTATGCTTGTCGCAACTGCGATCACCAGGTGAAGCTTCTCGCTTTCACATCATCCCAAAACCCTAATTGCTTAGTTCATGCTCTTACCTTGGCAAAATTGATTATGCAAATTTGAGTTTGTAACCAGTAGAATAATGTTTTCTGTTTTACTTAATTGAAAATTTTGATTTCGTGGTTCTTGGATAGTTGGAACATGTTTTATGCTCTCCGAATTTTTATTCAATTTACCTGTATAAAGTAGCTTATGTGGTTACAATCACCGTTTGAGTGGGTTGAGTCGAAAGTTTGAGTGTCTTCTAATGACTAGAATGGAGGATTTTACGGAATGAAACCATTGCAAGACATGTCACTTTACATCGGTTGTTTGAGCAAAGAATGCGGGGTGCTACGGTTCACTCACCTGACTAGTCTTTTGGACAAGTTCTCCTTGTTTTGGCTATAGCACTGGTGTCAGAGCCAAAATAAAATCTGTTACAACCCAAAACTGGAGAACTCATATCAAAATGCTAGTCTAGTAGGTGAGGGAGCCCATGTGTTTGTTTCCCATGCAAATGATGTGGGATAAGTCTCAGACCTTGGAATGGTTTTATACTTTTAGTCCATAACGTTCAACCCTCCTCAAGGGCCAATGTCTCACGGCTAGCTCCTTGCAAGCCACCACTCGGAGTTATCTCTGATACCATTGTTACAACCCACAAAGTTTTATGGCATGAGTTTTCTAGTTTGGGCTGTAATGAAGGAGTTTGTGGGACAATGACATGATTGATTGATTGATTCCATGCAAACACAAACAAACAATTTCCCATGGCCGTGACAATAGAGCATGAGATATTGTCAAATGCATATCTGTGACTTGGCTTGGATCTATTGGTTTATGAGTTTGATGTTTCTCTTACCCTTGAATTATCAATGCAATTTAAGGGAGTGCTGTGTTTTAGTCCCTTAACTCACTAGTTTAAAAATCCTCTGGATAGTAAAGCTAACATAGTTAGTCTGTCTGATTATTAAATCTGAGTAGTCTTCTTAAGAAGGGGGGATATGGATTTATTTGCATCCACAAATGGTGGTTCCTGTTGGATTAATATCTTGATTTTGTAGCAAAGAGTTGTTTCAGATTGAAGGAGATCAACTGTTATTTGAATAAATTTAATTTGCGCAAGAAATAAAAAAAAAAAGAAAAGAAAGGCCAGTTATTCTCCTTAATATAGCTTATTAGCTTCAGATTCTTTTATGAAAGTTCTGTTTTTAAATTTTCTCTGCTATGATGTTTTCAGAGATCCTAGTCCTTTAAGGGACATATGTACTTTCCATGTTTTTTTATTTGTCTGGTCTAACCTATTCAACATGTTTCTGTTATCTACAATTACTATTTTTTTTAATATTATATATGTTGTAATTTGTATATTTACATCAATAGGCCTTACACTTCAAAATTATACTTGATATGGGTTATTCAAGAACCCTATTTTTTGCGCTACTTCACAGCTTGAAATAGAAATCAGCATTTTGAGCTTGTTGTGTATTCTATCTGTAATGTAAATGAGCTTCAAGACTTTTGATGTATCAGATTGAAATAGGGGCATCAATGTTTATTGTTTATTTTTCAGATTATTATATCTTTCACAAGTTTCTATAAAATAAAAGATAAATGTTTCTCAGAAGTTATGAAAACGCAGTAACTGAGATCCATAATTTAGTAGCACAATTGATGAGATGGGCACAACATGTGGCCATGAATGAAATCAATGATATGTACTTCATATGCCACATAACTACCAGTATCAAATTATTGACCAAGATTACAACCAACAACCTTACCCAGTATATTCCCATTTTTCAGTAGGGTCTGGGGGGAATGATAGATACAAACCTTACCCCTATCCTAATTGGGATAGGGAAGCTGCTCCAAAAGAATCCCCGGCTCAAAGTTATCTTTTGAAGCTGATCATCTCAACGATTTTAACGTTATTTTCACAAAATAAGTAAAATAACGTTAAAATTAGTGCACTTTTGCTTTTGCCCCTTAAGGGCCCACACATATATACATTATATGCATGCACCCAAATGGGGCGTTAAATTATAGACCAAGATTAAAGAAGCTAAAATAGATGATCAGTGATACTTTATTTTTATTTCTATTAATTTACTGATTTTTAGATGGGAATCACTAATCAGTAAAAAAGCTTGTATGACACCTACAGGAGGTTGCAGAAAACAACTGTGTGTACAGAAATGAGATACACCATGCTGTTGGGGAGCGAACTCAAGTGTTGCAGGACGTGGCTGCAGATCCAACTCTTCCACGCACAAAATCAGTGAGGTGTGCTCAATGTGGACATGGAGAGGCTGTTTTCTTTCAGGTACTTTTTTTTTTATTAAATATCAATGCGTGTGTACTATGCTAGGTAGAGGTTAAAAAATAACTATCAAGAACACCGTTTTTTTTGGCAAATTTTATATATGATCACTTTGCTAAATATGATATTATCTCAATATGGATTTCTTTGTTTGGATAGAATGATTTAGAGGGATTTATAATAAAACATGCAGTTTGTGTACTTTTCAACCCGTTTCATATCTAGCTATTCCTTTTTTATTTTTAATAATCCGTTTGAGATGCTAAGAAAAATAACCCAACTGTACTCATTTTAAATGCAAATTGGTCCAAACCACCATCTCTAATTCTAACACCTATTAACGGCGCTTTTTGTTGGAATCTTTTTATAATCTTATAAAGAATTGGTTAGTCGTCCAGTAACAAGTAAGAATAGGAATTTTTATTCAATAAACAAAAAAGAACAACGAATGAAATAATTGGAATCACTAATGCATGCATTTTAGTTTTAGATCGAAATCTGAAGACCTAACTACAAAGAAGTGGATTTCTAATATGGAAAGATAGAATATAGAATTTCTAAACAAAAAAATAATATAAATGACTAGTCTTAGAATATAGTTGTAGTCTTAGAATATAGTTGAACCAAAAAACCTTTTTTTTTGAGTAATCGTGTGATAACTTTTTGTTCTCATTCATTCAAGATATTATATGAGTGAACCTATTACATAATCTCATTAAAGCAAAAGTTTTATAAGATTACTGTTCACTGTATAAGAAATAGATTCGATACAAAAAATGATAAAAATAGGAATAATTTTTTAATTTGATTCCATAATGATTCGTAAAGAGTTTCATTTTAAAACAAAATTACACAACCCAATTCTTATTATTCGTTTATAATTTGAGTTGGAAAATGATCGAGGAATGCATTTGTTGATTGCAAACGCGGTATGCGTAGTGAAGCTCTGCTGCACTTCCCAGAACTTATTAAGTAGGACACTAGTAATAACAAGCTTTTGGTACAATTTAACCTAAAGACTTTATCCCTGTTTATACTAAAACAAAACACAAAAAGTAAAAATACTATCCCTAAAAACACCGCCAACTAAAACAATGTAATCTAAACTTTAAAATTTAAAACATAATTAAAGAAATCCAATGTAGAGCCCATCTATTTAATAATTACAAGATCGGTCCAACACGTAGATGTGGCGGATGATTAATCAATTTCTTTTGATAAAGTTGTGACTTTATCCTTGTTAGTGCTGTCTATAATTATATTTGAATCAAAACTTGCAGTTGGTATTTTTGTTTCTCTCCTATTTTGTAAAACAGGAAACCCAGGTAAGTGTTTTTTTATAAAAATATGCATAAAAAGATCATATGTACACAACCCACATTTTTTTTAGGGGAGGGGGAACGAAAAAGTTTATTTTTACCTAAAAATGCAAAAAACTAAACTATGTTTTATAATTTAGGCATAATGTTCAGCTTGTATGTCATGTGAAAAAATGGTAATACCCCATGTCGTAAAAAATATAGTTCAAGACTAAAAAGTTGATTTTACCTAAAAATTCAAAAACTAAATGGTGTTTTATAATTAAGGCATAATGTTATTGTTTTTTTTTTTTGGTAAACATGGTGTGAACATCAACGCCCCGCTCGCGCACATATAATGTATATATGTGTCGATAGCTTCTTGAGGGGCAAAAGTAAAATTGCACTAATTTTAACGTTATTTTACTTATTCAGTGAAAATAACGTTAAAATCGTTTCGGACGGTTGATCAAGCGTCATGAGCCGAGGGTCTCACTGGAAGCAGCCTCTCTACCCCTACGGGGTAGGGGTAAGGCTGTCTACATCTCACCCTCCTCAGACCTTGCCTTAGCATGCTAATGGCGGGATATACTGAGTACTTTGATTGATTGATATTGATTTTATGGTGTGAACATCATTTATCATTTACATTATATATGCATGTATGCAATTATATATATTTGCGTGTGTGCATTTGTGCATAAGAAACGTGTCCTTTGCTAACTCGATCTAACCTTTAAACTCAATATGAGCCATTGATTCATTTCCCCATTTTCTGATTATAAATATAGGGCATTTCAATAATGTACCCCTTACCCATAATTATTGATAGCGAATAGCGGTAAATACCGATAAGGTACCTATATGCTATGTAGCGAATAGCGGTAAATAGCGACCGCTATTTCGTGTTTAGCGATTAAATAATAACTGAATAAATAATTATAGTCATCCAAAATAGCCAACAAAATATACATTCATAGTTTTACACCACCAAAATAAAGGCAAATATGTTATAATTTCTCACTATAATCACTTAAATCCTCATATTCTGGCTCATCATAATCGTCGTCATCATCAAGATCCAATGTTGGCACAAAATCCTTATAAGATGCATCATCGTTTTCTTCAGCTTCAACATCAAAATCATCTTCATCTATCAACATTGTCTTCTTTGGCCTTGAGCTCGATGTGGAAGCATTGGCACTCTTTTTACCATGGTTGTTCGTTTGCCTTGTAGCACCTCTTGATCTTCGCGAATAAGTCCCTTCTCCCGCCCCTATAGCCTTCGCAACATGACCCCATGTCAAATCTTCACCCTCAAACACTTGGGCATTCTTTTCATCTTCTTCTTCATCCTCCCCTTCTTCCTCTAAAGCTTCTTTCAACCATTGATGAGGATATCATATCTTCTTCTTAGAGCTCGATTATACTTAATGTACATAGGGTCATTAAGTTTTTGTTGGTCGAGTCGGCTTTTTTTTTAGAATAGAGCTACATAAACAAGTTATATTAAGTTAATAACTATTATTTATATTAAATATTAATTAAATAGATATTTTCTTACATGCTCAAATACGCTCCAATTGCGTTCGCACCCTGACGAGCTACATGTTAAACTAAGCACCTTGACTGCAAATTTTTATTAGTGTTGGTGTTGATGCTCCATATCACAGTTATCAATAGCGAATAGCGGAATATAGCGATAAGCTACCTATACGCTTCGTAGCGAATAGCGGTAAATAGCGACCGCTATTTCGTGTTTAGCGATAAATGATATAGAAATTCAATAAATATATTTAGTAATCCAAAATACCACCAAAATAGCAACAAAATAACCATTCATAGATTTATACAACCAAAATAGCTTAATGAACTAATATGTAAAAGTTTAGGGTCAATTTAGATGTAAAATGTAACTTTGAGGATGATAATTGGAATTTTGTTATAGAAAAAGTAAAATAGAAAAGAAATTAATAAATGCTTCTCACCCTACATTTGTGTACGTGTGTACGTGCTCATCTCTCTTAGTCGACCATCGATGACCTGTGCTATTCAATCGAAATTGCCTATTGTATGTTGCTTTTCAATTGCAATCAGGAATCGTCTCTTCATCTCTGTCGTCAATTTCAGTCCAAACTCCAATTTAGTCGTCTTCCTGATCGTCTGATTCCGTCACCCTCTTCGTCGTCAGATTCAATCGACGTTAAATTCGTCGTCGTCCATAGTCCACTCACCCTGCGTCGACTATTAGGGGTGAAAATTGGCGAAAATTGTGTTGTGCAGCGAAAATTTTTCCCGCCTTCCGCTATCTTCACGCTATCAGATCGCGAATCCCTAATAGCGACCCCTTCTCGCATCGCTACGTAGCGCGCTATAGCGCTCGCTATGTACGCTATTGATAACTATGCTCCATATTCCATCCACAACTCCGCTAAATTGTTCCAAAATAAACAAAAATCAAAGTCTTAAAGTTTAGTAAACATTATATTTAAAATATAATAAGTATACCATGTGCAGGTTTTGATCTCATTTTCTTGGCCATCGGATTTCCAAAAATCTTTTCAGCACGTTGATATAGAGGGAGTTCCATGTGAATCTTCTCCTTATCTTCTTCATTCAATGCCAACTTATCAACGCATGAAATAAACCCATCCACCAGCTCATCAACATCATCCATGCTTGGATTGCTATAGTATAAACTTGGATTTAAATAATATCCCGCTGCATGCAAAGGTCGATGTAATTGACAATTCCACCGATAGTCAATTATTTTGTACATGTCCCGGTATTTTTCCACTTTGTGCTTGAATGAGGCAGCAATCATCTCCTTTGCCTTATCCATAGCCTCATAAATATATCCAAGGTTTAAAAGAACGAAAACAAGCCTCGAGGCGCTTTCCGTTAGACACACGAGGCGTAAGCCTCGAAACATTATTAAAAAATAATTAAAATAGTAGATGCATCTCAAAAAATCACAATTTAGAATAAAACAAACGTCATAATGTCACAATTTAAGCAAAAATACTTCAATAACCTAATTTAATATTGTTATGAGATTTAAATATTATAAAACTCCTTTTCTTCTGGGATCATTCTCAATGTTTTTATTAACCAAATTTAGTTCCTCATCGTCATCTTCATCAACCAAATTAACTTCAATGCTTTTTCTTTTTCTAGATAATGAACTCTAACTTCTTCCCTATTTGACCCGCCAACTACACTAATGTCATCTTCATCAAAAATTGGGTTGACTATCCACTCATCATCCGACAAAACCTCCTCACGAACTATCAGAACCTTATTATCTTTTAGATTAGTCTTCCTTGTAAACCTTTTTTTTTTAATTTCTTAGTGTATATAATTTACACCAACGTATTCATCTTATTGAATTTGAAATCCATGAGAATGGAAGCTTTCAAAGTCTTGAAGAATGAAAGGGTGAAGTGTGCGTTCGAAGTCTAGGGAGATAATGGATGAAGTGCGCGTCTGAAGTTTGAGAGAAAAGTTGTTTTCTAATGGAATTTGAGTTCGGGTGGATATCATGTTTTCTATCAAATGGGTCAAAAAGGGTCTAAAATAGGTCAAAATATATTACACGGAAAAAATAAGGCTTGTTTAGTGAGACTCTTAGAGCCTCGCCTCGCCTCGCCTCACAGCCTCAGATCGCCTCACTGCCTCAGATTGCCTCAAACAGACCGAGGCGTAGGTTCCATCTAGCCCCCATGAGGCTTAAGCCTCATAAGCTTTTTTTCCAGCGTCTCAGCCGAGGCATAAGCCTCAAGACGAGCCTCAGAAAGTTTTTTTAAACTATGAATATATCCCATAGGAGGCTTTCTCTCTACATCAGCTAATCTAAGCACCCCTAACAACGGACCACCAACTTTCACAACAATATTTACATTGTTCCAAAAGCTAGGCAACAATATAGTATTATTGTATTGGATGTTTGCTTTCCTCCCGCCTCCTTTGAAAACTTGCTTTTGTTCCACTATTCAGAAGTAAACATTTTCCTAAAGTTCTTATTTGCCTTGAAACAATTCAAGGTGATGAAAGCTATGGCAAATTGGGTCTTTGCCGGCCTAACCATATCTTTTTGCCCGGTGAACTCTCTCATCATGTTTAGCAGCGATGTGCGGTTATATATGTATGTGTTCACCGCAATTGCCCTTTCTAGAGTCATTTTTAAATAAGGCAACTTGAAAATATCTTCTAACATCAAGTCAATGCAATGGGCCGCACAAGGAGTTCAATATATACGAGGATATTTATCTTCCACAAGTTTTCCTATCAAAAAAAATAAATCTTATTAGGTGGTTTAAGAATTTCAAATGTTAAAATAATATATCAGTATATGTTCTTATAAACATACAAGCAGCAACATTGTTACTTGCACTATCCGTCACAATCTAAATGATATTATCCGGCCCAACCTGTTGGATGAATTGGTCAAACAACTTGAACATGTTCTTAGCTAACATAGATTTTAAAATTTAGTAAGCTTTTCACATTAGTAGCACACTAACACTTTAGAAAATCAAAATAATTAATTGGTTACTTGTGTGAGAATAGCTAGAGGCATCTACCGACTCCATGAACAATTGAACATATTTCCTCGAGGAGTGTTTACTAGGAAGTTGATTAATGCCTTTCCTTTTCGATCCCTCCATCCATCGGCCATCAAAGAACACTCATACGTTGACTTCTCAACCTCATTTTCTTGCATAATTTTTTTTTGTATGTTCCATCTCAAGCTTTAACGTCAGAACACACACCTCATGATAGCTGGGGGGTTTTATACCACAATCGTGAGGATCAATTGCTTCAAATGCGGGCCCCGAACTAGCGTACATCATTGAATTGAAAGGAAGACCCGCGTCATACATCCAACGACAAAAGTTCTGTATTGCATCAAGTCTGAGCTTCTTTTGGACTTGGTTGTATTCTACACTTCCAACCAAGTTCCCCCCTTTCTTCCCCGATGTAACTGATGGCTTAAATATGGAATCTAATGGGCCTTTTGTTTTTTTATTTGCTGATGTTGAACCCATTGATGAAATAGGTCTCTTTCCCTTTGATTGAATAAAGATTTCCTCTTCATCATCGTCATCCAAATCCACCACATCATCAAAATGAGGTATTTCATTCATAACCTCTTTTGTTTGTTTCTTCTTTTCAAATAACTCTTTGAATAAAATTTTAACCTCAAGGGGAACCTTGGGACACCTTGAGACATTCGGGGAATCCCAAGCAAGGTGATGCTTGTGTCTTGTAATCCCACCACTCGAAACAAAATTACAAAAATTGCATATCTCACTGTTTTTCGTTCCTTTGACCAAAGTTCCATAAGTCCACCCAATATCTGCTTCCTTTACCATTCTAAATTTTTAAACAAATATGAAATACAAAATCAGTGCGTTAAATGGACAAAAAATTAATAAATAAATTGAGTATGAGACTCTGTGCGTGTTTTCTTTTTTTTTTTCTCTCAAAAATCCACCAAACCCTATTTTAGAGAGAGTGAGAGAGAGAGAGTATGCAAGTTGAATGTCCTGCCAGACTACCCCTTCTCCACCACACAGCCACTGAAGGATGATGACGTACAAGCCCATGATGACGGTGACAACTTACAATGACGATATGTTCGGTTCATAGCCTATGGTGGTTGTCACATACGAAAACAAATCCGATATGAGCAACCAGTCAACCCTAAAGGATCATTTTATTTCGAAAGCACTTGAACTAGGTGTTTAGATTTGGACGCCACATGGTGTTTTAGCTCTTTAGGCATGGTGTTTCATCATATTGACGTTAATTTTTCACATAGCGTTTTAGATTGGTCATAGTGTTTTACACCTTGGTGCTTATTTTCAACATGACTTTTAATTTGGTCATTGTGGTTTACACCTTAGCATCAATTTTTTGTATAACATTTTAGCTTTTTTGATCACTGTGTTTTGTTGGACTAATCTTGTAATAAATGAATAGTTAGGGGGTTAAAGTAGAGAGTTTATTTTTAATTGTTTTGATTTATTAAAAGATTAAGTTAGATTAGGTTTTGGATTGGATCGTTTTTAATAGGCAGTTTTTTAGGGATAGATTTTGACTTTGTTATGTTTTGTTTCATTACAACGGTTAGATGTTTTTGGTTTGATTGTATCAGAAAGTTTTATTCAATAAATTCGTGTTTGTGGTTTATCTATTTAATCAATTGAAGGATCTTGGGCTTCAATTGGTATCAGAGCTTGGTCTTGAGAGTCGCGATTTGGAGTCGAGAAGGCAGCAGCCTTTGGCTGCTGTTGTTTTGATGTCAGATGAAGGAGAAAAGATCAGCAAGAGGTGTGGTCGGAAATTAAAAGGAAGGACGCCGATTGAAGACTGGTTAAAAGAGGGGCTGTGATACGAACTTTGATCCATCGGAGAAGTTGTGAAGATCTGATTGTGTGTCGCAATCAAAAAATTTGGTCGGGACCCTGTGCGATTTGCGATTCAGGAGGAATGATCAATTCCAGAATTCAATCGGCAGAAAAGAAACCGTCTAGGAAACGATTGGCGTGTGGTAATCAAAATTCGATCAAACCTGTGTGATTCAGGTTGGGAACGATCAAACTTGGGATTGATTGGAAACTGCGAGGGCTTCAATCAGGGTTGACTGGGAGCTGTGAAGTTTTCGATTGACCTGTGATAGGTTCGACCTTGGTGTTGACGGCTGTGATAGCTTCAGTGGGATTCATCTTGAAGTATGTGAGGGCTGGAACAAGTTGGGAGGGACTGTGAAGGCTTCAATTTCAATTCTGTGTGATTCAGGAAGCATCAATTTGTGATAAATTGGTGATTGTTGGTGCTGTGTGAAGCAGTACGGGAGAATAAACTGGTGTTTTAGGCTGATTTGATCAGGTAGTTCAAGGAGTGTTGCAGCAATGTGAAAAAAAAGGTTGGTTCTATGTGAGCCAAAGAAGAGGTTCTGTGTGAGCTAGATGAGAGAAAGAAGAAACAATCTGTGTGATCATGTTCTGAGTGAGCCAAACATGGTTCTGAGTGAGCCAGCAGGAGGTATTCTTTGTGTACAAAAGAGGTTCTTGGTGAGCTGGAAAAACAGGTCTGGGTGAGCTGATGAGACGAGAAAGAAGACGGTTCTTCTGTGTGAGCTGTGTGGTTGTTTTAGTGTGAACAAGAGGCAAAGGATTTGCGGAAAAATAACAAGTGTGATTCATGGGTTCGATGGAGAAGGTTTTTTTGTATGGTTGTCTTTGGTTGCTTGGGTGTGTGCAGATGTACAAAGGAATGGAAGAAGGCAGAAGGGATGTGCAAGAATGATGCCGAAAAGAACTTTGTGTTTAGAGAGAGAGAGAGTCACATCAAGAATTACAAGATTAGGGGTGATTGTTGGACTAATCTTGTAATAAATGAATAATTAGGGGGTTAAAGCAGAAAGTTTATTTTAAATTGTTTTGTTTTATTAAAATATTAAGTTAGATAGGTTTTAGATTGGATCGTTTTTAGTAGACAGTTTTTTCGGGATAGATTTTGACTTTGTTATGTTTTGTTTCATTATTATAATAGGGTTAGATGTTTTTGGGTTGATTGTATCAGAAAGTTTTATTCAATAAATTCGTGTTTGTGGTTTTATCTATCTAATCAAATTGAAGGATCTTGGGCTTCATGTTTTACATCTAGGAGCCAAATTCAACATGGCATATCACATATGGTGTTTTACACGAAGGCATCAATTTTCAACATGGTGCTTAGCCTTTTGGTTATGGACCTGATTGCCAATTTCACCAATTTTTATTAGTTTTTGCTTAATAATGTTTTATGCCTGGCCACCAATAGCAATACGGCTTTTTTACCTTTTACATCTAGGCATCGATTTCAACATGGCATTTTACCTTTTCAACCTAGACGTCAATTTTCAACTTGGATGTTATGTGAAAAATTGGTAAAAGTCCATGTCGTAAAAAACCCTGTAAAGGTTAAAAAAATGGGGAAAGTTGCGCGTAATCGTAGGTCTAAGCTTCCTTCTTTTTCTTGAACTTGTTTACCTTCTCCCATTTGACACAACATGTGAGTCACGATCTAATGTTCTTCTAGACTTTCTAAGGTTTTTATCCTTTCTATTATTATGCTTCTCTGTATACATTCACACAAATGAAGAAACTGTGTGGGACTTTGCCAACTCTAGTATAGGGGTGTAAATGAGCCAAACCAAGCCCGAGCTTGATAAGGTACGAGCTTGGCTTGTTTTGGCTTAAGAGAGCTAGAGCTCAGGTCATTAAGAGATTTATTTTTGCTTTATAACATAAAATGTATGATTTAAATACATTTATCATAATTTTATATATAAATAATTAATTGTATAAAAACTCATTTTTGCTTGCAAGCTGGCTCGAGCTTGATATACTAATCCGATTTTGAGTAGTTCACGAGCTGACTTGATTAATCCACACCCCAACTTTAATAAAATGATACAAGTGAACGAAGGGCTGATACGTGTTTTATTTTAATTTATTTCAGGCAACTGCTAGAGGGGAAGAAGGGATGACATTGTTTTTTGTTTGCTGCAACCCCAACTGTGGCCATCGATGGAGGGATTGAGGGCTGGGTACTGAAGCCTTTGCAAATTTAATTATCTTGATGTGATGAAGCTGGAAAGCTGAGATATCTAACTGAATGTGACTTTAGCTGTTTGGTTTAGTTTTCATGATTTAGTTCCTATGCTGAAATCATTTAACTAACCCATTACTTTTGTTTTTCCAAAAGCCCTTCGGCACGCACTTAGGCGCTCATCCAAGTGCAATGCAACAAGTCCATGGTTTTATTCTGTCTGGCAAAATGGGCGGGTTGGGTCGGTTTGGGTAACGGATTAGAACGGGTTTAGGTCAGGCAGGGTTTTAAGCAAAATTAGTTTGGGTCTAAATGGATTCTTCTTAAAAAACATCAATTTCTTTTAACTTAAGATGTGTTATAAGTAAACAAATAGTTCATTTGGATAATTTTTAATCATCTTGTCATCAAATATGTTATTAATCGTTCTTAAATATTTGAATCTATTGCATTTATGTACTTTTTGGTTACCCATCTTGACCCACATTGTGTTTAAGTTTTACTCATCCTAACTCATTCAATATTATAATGTTACCCATTTCAACCTATCATACTACAAGTGTTTATTCAAACCAACCTATTTTCTTTAACATGGGTAAAAATTGTCACCTCTATTTTATTCTAATAAAGGTCAATTTTATTTATCTATTTTTATTTTTATTGTTATTGTTATTGTTATTGTTATTGTTATTGTTATTGTTATTGTTATTGTTTGTTATTGTTATTGTTATTGTTATTGTTGTTATGTTAAATTGTTTAATCTTTTCATCAACTAAGTTCACTAATCCACGATCATTTCTTCTTCTTCATACCATGAGAGTCAACAATCAAGAACAAAGTTAGATTTTTGATTTATTTCTTCTAAATCGCAATTTCTTGCAGCAAAGATTTGGTAACCATTAGTTTCTTTGCATGATCTTTCTTCTACAGTTTGTTCATTGTCGTTTTTTAGTTTCTTCTACAATTTGATAGTTTTTTGGCATGATGGGCTTGATGATTGATAATGACTCTGATCCTTTGAATATTTACCTTTTAGTACTTTGAATTTTGGAACTTTTGGCATTCAAATTTTGGTATTACTTTTGAACTTTTGGTATTGATTTCTTTTTTTAACTTTTGGTATGATGTTTGAATTTTTGGTGCTTTTGATCTTTTTTATGCTCAGCACAAGTGGTTGATAGAAGGTACCTTGTGGCTTAAATATTGAGAAGGTCACGGGTTCAAATTCTGGCATGGACAAAATAGGGGTTACATACTGGGCTATAAGGTTTCTCTCACCTATGGTGGGTTTCCTCTTATTTTGTGTGGATTTGATTGGGCGAGTCTATGACCCGTCAGTGATCCAAATTGCCGTTCAAAAAACAAACAAACTAGATAATCTAAAATAATCTAAAATGCTAATTATAATAGCTTTTATATTATATTTGTATTTATGGAACAATATTAATTTTAATTTGGCCGAAGGTATATTTTAGGATTTTTATATCTCTTCTTTCAGACCTCACTCATAGGTTAGAAGTCATTGGGTACGTTTGTTTGTTTGTTTTAATTTTTACTACATAATATATTTTTTTCAATTAAAAGTTCGCAATCTACAAACTTCACGCATTGGTACATGTATCATTCAAAAACATTGACATTCTAGTTGTTTCTAACTGGGTCGGATTTAAGGCATCAAGACATTGTTTTATGTGATATGCTTATCAAAAAGTAAACATTTTAGTAACATTAGTTCCATGAGAGTATACCTATGTTTACAAGAAATTTGTTAATACTCTGATTATCTGATATAAATCATGGTGTGACATGATCCTTTGGAAAAAAAAATATATTTCTGATATAGAGTAATGATAATTTTTTAACCGCACATATTATCATTGCATTATTTAAATTTTAATAATTATTATTAATACCATTACTTTAAGGGGGACTTAGTAGGATTTTAAACTGAGTCAAGTCTGTCTTAAGAGCTACTTGATAGAGGCATAAGCTTGAGTTTTTTTTAGAAATTTTTACGTATACCCCCCTATTTAGAACATTTATTACATGTTTATCCAACCCTTAAAATCAATTATATATTTGACCTCGGGAGGAAGATTATGTAATTGACTAATTTATATATCATCACTTAAAAATAATGTGATAGTATAACAAAATAATGTATATTATGGTGTACATAATAATAGAGGTGGCCAAACTGGTTTTCAAGAATCGAATGATTTCTAACCGGTTCCTGAGCCCCCTCGAGTCCTTGAAACTGATTCCATCCAAGAACCGAATTGGTTCTGTACGAGGTTTCATCAATCAAAACTCGTATTTGGTATACCCGGTTAAGGTCGGGTCCTAAACCGGTTCCTATCTAAGAACCGATTCCAACATGTTCCGGTTTTTTAAAGAATACCGTTGTGCCTTGTAAGTTTGTAAGGACAAAATTTTTTCTTAATTTGAAGAGTTGTGCCTTGTAAAGTTCTTTTAACATTTCCATTTGAAATGATTTTGTTTAGTTTTATTAGATTAATATTATGTATATAAATATATATCTAATAACATCTTTGCATATATAAAGTCGTGAATTGTTTAAAAATAAAAAATCATTTAAACAAACATAAATTCCTTATTTATTTCAAGTATATTATAAAAAGAAAAGGTTACAAACAACTAATAGAACATTGAAATCAAAGATTCATCATTTGTCTTAATATATTGGTATTGTCCTGTTGTGAATGACTGGTGTTAGCTTTTAATGCGAGTTATTCGTTAGATAGGCTAGAGAAAAGAGGCATTCGTCAACATAGGAAGGCCAACCGAGCTCCTTTGGCCGGTGATAGGCCTCCTTTAACTTATTCTTCATGTACTTTTACTTCAAGTGATGTTTCATCTTCGAGAGTTGTTTGATCTTGAATGCGACCAATCAAGTCCAAATGACCTTTTAAGCAAATGCATATCTCTAACGACTCGGGAGTGAGTTTTATTCTTCTTAATGACAATACCCTACCACTGAGAGAAAAGGCAGATTCTGAAGTTACTGTGAAAGCTTGGACGGTTAGTAAATCACGGGAAATGGCGGCAAGAACCAGATACTTGGATTCCTTTGCTTTCCACCAAGCCAAAATACCAAAATTGCGATATGACTCAGCCATCCTATCAAATGAGTAATCCGTACCACTATACTAGCCGAGTTCGCTTGAAAGGGTGTTACCCCTTTTTCGTTTAGCCGTGACATTTCGAACGGTGTTCAATATGCTAACCATCAGATCTTGTACTATAGAATCACTAGAACTTGATAAGGCACAAGGGTTGCCCCGCGTTTTGGCTAGCAAGAGGGTTAAGTGGTTGTTCCCCTACGCAACCCGTGTTGCTGGGTACTTGAGGGATAATCATAGAGTATGGGGTAGAGTGTTAAAATCTAGGCTTGTCTGAGGCTGCATGTAGGTCGAATGGCCACCATAGTTTGCCGTTATCTCTGGCCGGCTGGCCGTATGGGATGTTCCTCCGAGGAGCCCCATAAAAGGTTGGTTGCCATTTTCATGCAATGATGTTGGAACAATTGTCGGTGCTTGAGTTGTAGCCCAGACATCACTTGAGGCTTGAAGAACAGGCTCCAGGATGTTTAGTGCAGGTGGTGTTTGGGGAATAGAAGAGTCACCTTCGTAGGCCAGTCGAACTCTCACTCCCCGCAGCCTTTCTTCCCATATATAGTTAATGACCGACTCCTGCAAACGAGGGAAATTTTCTTTATCTCCTTCGGGTGTTAACGCAATCATATCGTTTATGGTCGGCGAATCCTTCAACCTACAAAGATTAGTTACAATCAAAAAAAAAATTAGGGAGTATCTCACTCACTAGTGAAGTAAGACTCTGACCCACGGTGGACGCCAATTGTGACACCCGGCAATTTCAGGTAAATTGTGACTCTTACATTCTTTACATTTCACATTCATATTTAATTATGTTTAATTAGATGAGCTGAACACAAACTACTGCGAAACGATAGTTCGTGGAACTATCGAATCGTACATTGCACATTGGTTTTGGAAACCAAGTGTGGAAACCACAACACTAACACAAAACACTAATTCGGGGAATTATTGAATTGTGCATTACACGTTGATTAGGATTAATCAAGAGTGCAAACACTTCGTAAAGCATAAGCACTAACGATCACCGATAATTCGAGGAATTATCGAAACACACAAGAGTCTCACGAACGTTGGTGATCAATCAAACTAATGTGCTATTATATGATTATGTGCTAAATATGCATTAGATGTTTAGGGTAAACGTTAGGAATCAAGCACGAGTGAAATCGAATCGACGTAATTGGAAAACATGAAAATGGATCCGTCGCGGTACGCGAGGACCCAAGGCGAACGGCTTCGCGATACGCGAAGCAGTTGCGGGGACTCTGAGTCCTGAATCTCTCCGCGACACGCGGCGAAGATTTTGATCGGCCTTCGCTGTACGCGAAGGCCATGCATATCAAAATTTCTTATAAAAACCAACCTCTTTCATTTCATTCGGTTCTTCACTCATTTCTCCGAACTTCCACTCACTTTTGCGACCAAACCCATCTGAAATCAAGCTTCAACCTCTGTTAACACCATTAGAAGCCATTGTTGGTGATTTGAAGCCATTGGAGCACCAAAGGGAGTTCTTGGAGGCCATCAAAAAGCAAGACGATCTTCATCAGCCATTTGTAGCTTCTGTCCAGATCAAATCCATCCACTTAAGAGCGTCTAAGGTAGTTGTAAATGTTTACCTAGTGTTAGATCGCACATGCAATGGGTAAAAACCCACATGCAACTCCATACCGTTATTGTGCACGAATGTGTTGGTGATTTGATGTGTATTTGTTTTAGATTTACTGATTTAATAGTTTAGAAGCGCTAGATTCGAGTTTTGTTTAAGTTATGTTTGATTTGGTGATGATTTGGGCAAACTTGCCATAAAATGAAACTTTTATGTGCAAGTCTTGGATTCGTGATAATCTAGACATATTAGACATGTCTAGATGTTGTCAAATGTATATTGGAGTGTTTAGAAACACATTTGGGTGTTTGATTCTATCAAAAACTTCGTTTTGTATAAACTTACTATAATAGGAAACTTTTAAAAATCAAAAGAGGGCTTTTGATGTTTTTGAATGATTTGATGAACTTGGATTCTTGAAATATGTTTAGAAATGATTTTTAACATATTTGGAAACTTGGATTTGTGAAAACGGACTTTTAAACGGACACTTTCCAAATAAGGAAACTTTATTTGGGCAAAACAACATAAATGGTGATTTATGCGCAAACGATGTGTTTTAAGTGTATAATCGTGTTTTTACAAACATACTTAAGTGATTTGTTTTATGAAATGGGGTTTCATAACCACATTTTCCTAGATTGGAAACTTTCTAAAAATAGTAACTTATGTGATTAGAGTCATATGATGCATTTTAGTGTCTTATGTGCATTAAGACACATAAACACAACAATCGTGTCACCAACGATTCGTAGAGTCAACACAAGTCAACACACACACTCGGTTGAGCATACCGACACTTGGAGTTGTATGGATTACAACACACCACAAAACACATACTCACACCTATATAGTTATAGGTGCATACTAGCAGGTGCTAGCTTTCGCAGACGGGAACACACTCATAACCGGAACTGCTCTATCATGTGAGTTCACGGCCCCTTTTTACATTTTCTACCTTTGGGGGAGAAAACATTGCATACAACTGTTTTTGAACAACTTACACACTCTTGGTTTTTTTGTACATGCTAATATCGTATATGCATATGTGTGGCATTCATCCACAAACTGATAAGTCCGCATTAAACACACCTCGAACCGTTAATGGCACGTTGCGCTTAGCGTGGTAATTCTGAATAGTACTATTTGGGCCTGACAAGCCCCACTGTTGCGAGCCGTATGGCCACCCCCACTAGAGGTCGGAACAGTGCATAATTGAACAAACAACATTTGCCATATCTTGTATGGATACGGCGGGAGGCAACATGTTAGCTTCGGTTGCGAACCTGCATATGGTATAACTCATATTGACTAGCTATCAATGGATATTGCATTGTATTGAAAAGTAGACCTGCAACATTTACTTTAAACATTTGGATGTTTACTGCTTATGATAAACATGTGCTCTCACCAACCTTTGTGTTGACCTTTTACTCGCATGTTTTCTCAGGTAGCTAAGGCACGCACATGGATTAGGATGCTAGGCTGGAGTCGCATGCATCTGCTTAAGTGTCTTAGGAAGTCTTGAGAACATTATCATTTGTCTTGTTGTGTATTGCTAAACAATTTAAATCGCTTCCGCAACTATTCTTACTTATCCTTTTGAAACTGTTTTAAATTAACGCTTCCGCAAACTATGAATGATTGAACTGTTTTGTTAGCTTATACTTTACTTCCGCAACTCTGATATTACTAAACTGTTTTATCCAAATTATTGGATGTACGTGCGTAACCAGACATATAGGTCTCGCATGTTGTGTGACCGGAGACTGCGATCCTGACAATCTGTTGTTGCTCGCGCCCCAGAAGGGATGGGATTTCTTGGGGTGCGACAAATTGGTATCAGAGCCAGGTTATTGCGAATTAGGTTTGCATTTAGTGAACTTAGTCTATAACCACTAGTCTCTGCACAACACATAGAGCTTAGTATTGTGATACTAGCATACATGATTGTACACACTCTTATTACGCGCACTGTAGCAAATGGCGTCACCATCGTCACCGCATGTGGCTGCACATGATGGGGAGGAGCCGATAGCTCTACATGTTTCTTTACAGTACCTACCGCACACACTACATTAGTCATTAGACAAACACTAACACTTATTCTCACTATGAAGATCATGGCTGGAAGACGTGGAGGACGCAGGAATGCAGGTAGACGTGGAAACATCAACCTGACACCAACTAAATTGAACGCACTCATTAACGAATGAGTTGAAGAGGCGCTTGCTGCACGGGAAGCTACCCGCAATCAAAACCCACTGAACAAAGGTGATGAATCTGTTCATAATCACCTTGCATTACAATCACTCGTTTCCAATTCAATACGTTTGCCCGATACTTAATTCCACCTTATTCTTTGCATATCTCAGGAGCAAATCCTAATCCACCACTCTGCACGTTCAAAATGTTCCTGGACTGCAAACCTCACTCATTCAGCGGCACTGAGGGAGCCGTTGGGCTATTGCGTTGGATCGAAAAGGCGGATTCGGCCTTCGCTATGAGCAACTGTAGGAACGAAGACAGGGTCAAGTTCGCTGCTAGAACCTTTGAGGGAGCTGCCCTCATGTGGTGGAATGCCAATGTCCAGAATGCAGGGCTCGATGCAGCCAACGCCCTACCTTGGGACGACTTTAAGAGGATGTTGAACCACGAATATTGTCCTCGTGGTGAGGTGCAGAAACTGGAAACGGAATTCTGGAACCATAAGATGATTGGTTTCGAGGTCAAGGCTTACACAGCTCGATCATATGAACTAGCAAACCTGTGCCCGGAAATGGCAACCCCACCTTTCAAACACATAGAGAAGTACATTGAGGGGCTACCGCCTCAAATTCAGGGCAGGGTGCTCTCTGCTGATCCCATCACCATGCAACAAACCGTGCGACTTACCCACAAACTCACTGATTCGGCTGTTGCACAAGGACTCTTGCCACCCCGTGGTGCTGTGACCACAACCAATGACAAGAACAAACGCAAATGGGATGACACCCTGAACAAGACTTCCATTCTCCAACCACCACCACAGCAACGTAAGTTTGGGTCATCTCAGGCTTACGCATTACCTATCCCAACCACCCTGAACCAAGGAGGCTATGCAGGAAAACAACCCAAATGCCACAAGTGCAACTTCCACCATGCACAAGGTCAGTGTGGTCGCTTTCAATGCCAACGCTGTGGAAAAGGGGGACATGCAGCCAACAACTGCAGGGGTGAACTACTTGCAAAGACCCCACAACCGCAACAACAACAACTTGAAGCACCGAAGGGCTGCTTTGAATGCGGGAAACCTGGGCATTTCAAAAAGGACTGCCCACATTTGGAGAACAACCAACAAACAACAACAATGGGAACAACGGCACGAGGGGACGAGCCTTCGTGATTGGGGCCAAGGAGGCCAGGAGGGATCCCAACCTTGCAACTGGTACGTATCCTTTGAACGATAATTACGCTTCTGTATTGTTTGATACTGGAGCTGAGAAATGCTTTATATCTAAGGATTTTAGCGAGATACTTGCCATAACCCCAATACCCTTAGATGTTGAATATACAGTATAACTAGCTGACGGTAAATTGATTGTAACTAAACACATTCTGAGAGAATGCACACTAGAGCTAGCTAACCACAAATTTAAGATTGACCTTATGCCAGTTACACTAGGCAGTTTTGATGTCGTAGTGGGCATGGATTGGTTGTCTGAAAACCAGGCTGAGTTCATTTGCCACGACAAGGTTGTGCGCATACCTCTCCCTGGCGAAGAGACTCTGGACATCAAGGGCGAAAGGAGTGACACTCCTCTGAACATCATCTATTGCATGAAAGCTCACAAATGCTTACGAAAGGGATACACAGCCATTCTGGCACTTATCACCGACAAGACTGAAGAGGAGAAGAAAATAGAAGATATCCCAGTCGTATGCGACTATCCCGACGTATTTCCTGAGGATCTACCAGGACTTCCACCGCCTCGACAAGTGGAGTTTCGCATAGGCCTTGTGCCGGGAACAGCGCCCATCACACGAGCACCGTATCGACTTGCACCTTCCGAGATGCAGAACTGTCCAACCAACTTTAGGAGCTGTTGGACAAGGGTTTTATTAGACCAAGCTTCTCACCTTGGGGAGCTCTGGTCTTGTTTGTAAAGAAGAAGGATGACACGTTTCATATGTGCATTGACTACCGTGAGCTAAACAAAGTAACAATCAAGAACCGTTACCCCTTACCTCGGATCGATGATCTGTTCGATCAACTGCAAGGATCAAGTTACTATTCTAAGATCGACTTGCAATCTGGATACCACCAGCTGAGGATTCAAGAGGAGGATATCCCCAAGATAGCTTTTCGCACTCGGTATGGCCATTATGAGTTTTTGGTCATGCCATTTGGGCTAACCAATGCACCTGCAGTATTCATGGATCTCATAAATAGAGTGTGCAAACCTTACCTGGATAAGTTCATCATTGTCTTCATTGATGATATTCTTATCTACTCCAAAACCTAGGAAGAACACAAAGAGCATCTTCAATTGGCTCTTGAATTGCTACGGAAAGATAAGCTGTACACTAAACTCTCAAAGTGCGACTTCTGGATTCGAGAAGTCCAATTCTTGGGACATGTTTTTAATGAACAAGGGATTCATGTGGATAAATCTAAGATGGAAGCAATCAAGAACTTGGAAGATCCAAAGACCCCAACTGAGGTGCGACAATTCCTAGGCTTGGCAGGCTATTATCGGCGATTTATCGAAGGATTTTCCAAGATAGCCCAACCACTCACAGCTCTCACCCACAAAGACAAGAAATATCTCTGGACTGACAAACAAGAAGCTGCATTCCAACTTCTCAAGCAGAAGCTCTGTAGTGCACCTATCTTATCACTCCCTGATGGAACAGACGACTTTGTAATATATTGCGATGCCTCGATACAAGGGCTCGGTTGCGTGCGGACGCAGCGAGAGAAGGTGATCGCATATGCTTCTCAAAAACTGAAATTCCACGAGAAAAACTACACCACCCACGACTTGGAACTTGGAGCCGTGGTATTCGCACTCAAGATTTGGAGACATTACCTGTATGGTACAAAGTGTACGATATATACTGATCACAAAAGTCTCCAATACATATTCGAGCAAAAGGAACTGAACATGCGACAACGTCTCTGGCTCGAGCTTCTAAACGACTATGAGTGTGCTATCAAGTATCACCTGGGGAAGGCCAATGTGGTGGCCGATGCCCTGAGTCGGAAAAATACCTCGAAACCCAAAAGGGTACGAGCTTTACAACTCACCATCCATCCCAACCTCCCTGAACAGATACGCAGTGCCCAGGTGGAGGAACTTAAAGCCGAAAACCTAATGGTAGAGTCATTAAGGGGAATGGAGCAGCAACTTAAGGAAAAAGCTGATGGCTTTCAATATTTCATGGAACGTGTATGGGTTCCACTGCACGGAAACCTACGAGACCTTGTGATGGACGAGGCTCACAAATCACGGTATTCCATTCACCCAGGATCTGATAAGATGTATCATGATCTAAAGATACTCTACTAGTGGCCACATATGAAAGCTGACATCGCTACTTATGTAGGCAAATGCTTGACATGTGCCAAAGTCAAGATCAAGTACCAGAAACCATCTGGACTACTCACACAACCCGAAATCCCCATGTGGAAATGGGAACAAATATCCATGGATTTCATTACCAAATTACCCCGTACTCCTAGTGGATGCGACACTATCTGGGTAATTGTGGACCGACTGACTAAATCAACACATTTCCTCGCAATCAAGGAAAATGACAAGATGGAGAAACTAGTTAGAACCTATGTCAAGGAAGTAGTTTCGCAACATGGAGTGCCAATCTCCATAATTTCAAATCGAGACGCCAGATTCACTTCTAATTTCTAGAAATCGTTGCAAAAGTCGCTTGGCACGCAATTGGATATGAGTACAGCATACCACCCACAAAATGATGGCCAGAGCGAACACACTATACAAAACACTTGAAGATATGCTACGAGCGTGCATAGTAGACTTCGGCAACAGCTGGGAAACTCACTTACCATTGGTGGAGTTCTCCTACAACAACAGCTACCACACCAGCATCAAGGCAGCGCCTTTTGAGGCACTCTATGGCAAGAAATGCTGATCACCGATTTGTTGGCCGGAAGTGGGCGACAGCCAACTTACTGGCCCGGAAATTGTGCATGAAACAACCGAGAAAATCGATCAAATTAGAAACCGCATGGCAGCAGCTCGTGATCGTCAAAAGAGCTATGCCGACAAACGCCGAAAACCTGTCGAATTTCAGGTAGGAGACAAAGTCCTTCTGAAAGTTTCGCCATGGAAAGGCGTCATTCGTTTTGGTAAACGAGGCAAACTGAACCCACGGTATATTGGACCTTTCGAGATCCTGAAGAGGATTGGTCCGGTGGCATACCAACTCAACTTACCAGCCGAACTCGACGGAGTTCACAACGTGTTTCACGTCTCGAACTTGAAAAAGTGTCTATCTGACGAAACACTTATAGTTCCACTCGATGAGATCCAGGTGGATGAACAACTACGGTTCGTGGAAGAGTCGGTAGAGATCATGGACAGTGAGGTCAAACAACTCAAACAAAGCAAGATTTTTATCATTAAAGTCCGATGGAACTCGAAACGCGGACTTGAATTCACGTGGGAACGTGAAGATCAGATGATGCACAAATATCCCCATCTCTTCAAGCAGACAACGTCGAACGTCGACACCAGCAAATAAATTTCGGGACAAAATTCCTCTCAACAAAGGGATGTTGTGACAACCAGAAAATTTTTGTTTCTCAAACACTTTTGCTTCTCAAACACTACCAACAACAACCAAATTTCGGGACGAAATTTCTTTCAACAAGGGGATGATGTGACACCCGGCAATTTCAGGTAAATTGTGACTCTTACATTCTTTACATTTCACATTCATACTTGTTGCATTTCATTTAATTATGTTTAATTAGATGAGCTGAACACAAACTACTGCGAAACAATAGTTCATGGAACTATCGAATCGTACATTGCACATTGGTTTTGGAAACCAAGGAAACCACAACACTAACACAAAACACTAATTCGGGGAATTATTGAATTGTGCATTACACGTTGATTAGGATTAATCAAGCGTGCAAACACTTCGTAAAGCATAAGCACAAACTATCACCGATAATTCGAGGAATTATCGAAACACACACGAGTCTCACGAACGTTGGTGATCAATCAAACTTATGTGCTATTATATGATTATGTGCTAAACATGCATTAGATGTTTAGGGTAAACGTTAGGAATCAAGCACGAGCGAAATCGAATCGACGAAATCGGAAAACATGAAAATGGATCCGTCGCGGTACGCGAGGACCCAAGGCGAACGGCTTCGCGATACGCGAAGCAGTTGCGGGGACTCTGAGTCCTGAATCTCTCTGTCACACCCCCAATTTTCAACTAACGGAATCATACCGTTTGGGAACGTGACAAACCAGGATCTCAGATCATTAGACATAACGAAGACCTCTATATGAATTTTCAAATCATACTTTGGTCTAAAATGTAACATCAAAGTTTGCGGAAGCGTTTTAAAACAATAACAAACATAACAGTTGTAAAATGTAAATTACAATGCAAAGTTTTCAAATGTTCAAATCCAAATAACTATAATGTAAAGACATGCATGCGACTCAATCTCCTAGTCCATGCCTGCTTTCTTGTGCACCTTAGCGTCCTGAGAAAACATGTAAATCAAGTCAACACAAAGGTTGGTGCATTATACAGGTTTAAGCATTCACAAATGTTGAAACCACAGTTTGAATATAAAGTTTGCAGATAACATAATCACACATGCATAGTCATGATAGCTAGTCATTTATACTATTTACATAAGTGGTCGACACCGAAGCTGACTAGTGCATGCTATCGCATGTTTTGCCTTGCCACTATTGTCTAGCACAAACAATAGTAATGTGTGTTTGGTCAGTTAAACACCTGCGTAGATCCCATCTACCAAGTGAGGTTTGTCAAACCTAATAGATCTATTTCCAACTACCACGCTTTGCGCTACGGCAAACTAAACGGTTCGAAGTGTAAGGACTTGTAAATGCTATGTTGTCACATAATGTAAACAGTTAACTCATGCAAGTGATATGTATCTAAAAGTGTTTGTTGCACATGTTTTCTCCCCCAAAACAGTTTAAAATAAGAAAGGGGCCGTGTACGCACCTTTGATTGTAACAAAATGATCAAACACTCGTGAACTCGCGTAGATAATCCTCTACGAAGAATCTGTGTTTAAACAATAACTTAATGTTATTCAGGATGTCGTTTTATGCTTGAAATCACATACGTGTCAACACACGTATGTTAGAGTGTTAGGAATATGCATACGTATGTACGCGTGCCTTTGAAATCGTTTAAATAAAACCCTATATGATTTTATTTAAATAAACGTAATTATACGCGATTACGTTTTTCGGGTTAAAATGTAAATTTTATAATTCTAATATGTTCGGAATGAAATTCTGGTTTCAACGCAACTGAAACGAGTCGAATCGGAGTTAAAACGAATGAGATATGATTAAAATACTAAAATAGTTCAAAAATCAAAAATAGGTGGAGGCCGGGTTCGAACCCGCGACCTCCAACCCCTAACACCCACACTCTACCATATCAGCCCTCCGAACATTTGCAACAGAAAGCCCAATTTAATTGTTTTATGCATAACCCAACTGGTTCCCTACTTTGCTAATCTTAACCGAACCAAATAGCATCAAATTGACCCACGAATTTAACCCACTCGAGCCTGAAACCATGGGGCTTTCGTTCCCAGGACTCAGTCGAGTCTATCCATGGTTTTAATTCGAAAAATTAAACATCATAACCCAATTAATCGGGTCTCAACATGTTCGAACTCAATCCCCTCATTCTCAATCCCAATCAATTGAATTGATGATCAAAAGTTTATAAATTCATAGGGTTTCTGTTACACAGAGGATTTCGACCCTCCCCCTAATGTTTAATTCGAAAATCCAACCCAATCATATCGAAATACCCAATTTCGTTATCTTTTATAAACCCTAGAACTCGAACTCGACCAATTCGTAGTTCTATAATGGAATTAGCATAGCATTAACATTAATCGGGATCTTCTGAAGCCACCCATGCTATTTAATTTGATTTTTGAATACTTCTAAATAGAAATCCCCAAAACCGTTTTGTCATATAAACCCTAGAATTGAAATCATTCAATTCGATGTTAAGAACTGAAATTAGAATATGGTTATCAATGTACAGAGCATTTCGAAACTCTCTGTATCATTTGATTTGGTTTTTAAAACCGTTTGAACACTAATCCCCAATTCGTTCTAGATGATGAACCCTAGAACTGACTATCGTACAATTCGATATTAGAAGCCGCAATTAGCATATGGTTATGCTTAGTCGCATGTTTCAGTGTGTATAGGGATCGATTGTTACCTGATTTGAGATCGAATTGGTGAAGATTGACTTTAAGCTTGAGTTCGGCCACCCCACGATCGGATTCTCCTCTCTGGAACTCTTGAGATCGAATTGTTGTGTGAGAAAGACTCTAAAGATGCCGATTTATGTTTAGGAAGGTTCAATTGCGAGAGTTTTGATCTAATCTTTCGAATTTGAGTCGATTATGGACGGTTTCGACTTTTGGCTTTCATTCTAGTTTAATTCGACTAATAAATGTGACCATAACGCTTGATAGTTGTTACTGATCATCAAGTTAGTGATTATAACTGATTAATTTAAGTTATTACATGGTTTTAATGTCCAATTCGAATTCAATTGCCACTCAAGTCCGAATTTTGACTCATAAAAGTCAAATTTGATACTTCTACTCCTTTATAAGTTAAAACCTTTTAATTTAGGTATTCTAGACTTGATTTTACTTAATTCTAATCCCTTAGATTTGATTTTGTTCGATTACATAACATTTCGGTTTACAAAGTTGAACCAAAAATCCCGAATTGTCACTAATTGGGCCAATTGAACTATTATTGGCTAGGTTAATCCTTTTGGGCCTCATAAATACAATTGGGCATACCTTCTATCCATTTGGGCCTCATAAGGTACAATTGGGCCTACCTTCTATCCATTTGGGCCTCATAAGGTACAATTGGGCCTACCTTGGGCCTCATATTTGTGATTTCGTTACTTTCAGGTAACGAGGTTAATTCGAAAATACCGGATTGTCACATCATCCCCTTGTTGAAAGAATTTTCGTCCCGAAAATTAGTAAATGTTAGGAGTAGTTAGGAAACTACTTACGAGTTTAAATTGAACGTGTTTGTGTGGTTTGATCATTCCGTGTGCTTGTGTGTACTCACACACAAAATCTAATGCTTGCAACATCACTACTAAGTGTGATCGTTCAATGTGACTGTTTGCGTGTACACTAGTTAGTTCACCTAACTGTGACTGTTTGTGTTTGATCATACTGTGTTGTGTAACCTCACACATAGTGAGTGTCTGTAACTGTTTGTACTATGCACCCCGCACATAGCAAAATGTGTGTAGCTAATCATGTATGTACTACTATAACATGTAACATATGAAATATAGCACATAAAATGTAATGTAGCACAAATGTTTGTAACAAAATCAATTGAATAAAAGTGTTTGTGCTTACAGTTTGAAGTCTGAAGTGTTGATGTGTGAAACATCACGTCATCTCCTTGTTGAAGGAAATTTCGTCCCGAAATTTAACGTGCGCTCTCAGTGTTTGTAGTTGTTGTTTTGAACAGATGAGGATATTTCTTCATCATTTGATCTTCTCGTTCCCATGTGAATTCAGGACCACGTCTTGAATTCCACCGGACTTTGACTATTGGAATCTTGCTTTGTTTAAGTTGTTTGACCTCTCGGTCCATGATTTCAGCTGGTTCTTCAATGAATCGTAACTGTTCATCTACTTGTATTTCTTCCAACGGTACAATCAATGTCTCGTCAGAAAGACATTTCTTTAAGTTCGATACGTGAAAGACATCATGAACTCCACTGAGTTCATCTGGTAATTTGAGTTGATACGCAACCGGACCAATCCTTTTCAGGATCTCAAAAGGTCCTACGTAACGTGGGCTAAGCTTCCAGCGCTTGCCGAATCGTATTACACCTTTCCAAGGTGATACCTTTAGAAGAACTCGGTCTCCTACTTGAAATTCCTACGGTTTACGACGCTTGTCAGCATAACTCTTCTGTCTATCCCGGGCCGCTGCCATACGGTTCCAGATTTGTACTATCTTCTCTGTCGTCTCGTGCACTAATTCAGGACATGTTATCTGACTGTCACCGATTTCAGCCCAACAAACTGGTGAACGACATTTACGACCATACAAAGCTTCAAACGGTGCTGCCTGAATACTTGTACGATAACTGTTATTGTAAGAGAATTCCATTAACGGTAAGTGATTTTCCCAGCTGTCACCAAAATCAATGACACACGCTCGTAACATATCCTCGAGCGTTTGAATTGTACGTTCACTTTGACCGTCGGTCTGTGGATGATATGCGGTACTCATATCCAAACGAGTTCCCAATGACTTATGAAGTGACTTCCAAAAGTTGAAAGTAAATCGAGCATCCCGATCTGATATTATGGAAATTGGCACACCATGTCGTGCTACCACTTCCTTGATGTAAATACGAGTCAGTTTCTCCATCTTGTCTGTTTCCTTGATTGCTAAGAAATGTGCAGATTTCGTTAATCGATCGACAATTACCCATATCGTATCACAACCACTCGGTGTACTGGGTAACTTAGTAATGAAGTCCATCGAAATCTGTTCCCATTTCCACATCGGTACTTTTGGTTGTTGCAGCAAACCAGATGGTTTCTGATATTCAACTTTGACTTTTGAACAAGTCAAACATTTGCTAACGTACCTAGCGATGTCAGCTTTCATGTGAGGCCACCAATACAGTGCCTTCAAGTCATGATACATCTTGTCTGAGCCCGGATGGACTGAATACCTGGACTTGTGTGCCTCATCCATCACGAGTTCCCTTAAACCTCCATACAAAGGTATCCGCAGTCGATCAATGAAATAACGAATTCCATCAGACTTGACATCCAACTGTGTTTCCATCCCCCGTAAGGATTCATGTACCAAATTATCCTTTTCTAAGGCTCCCATCTGAGCACTGCGTACCTTGTCAGGTAAGTCAGTATGTATTGTCATCATAAGTGCGCGAACCCGTCTTGTTGAAGTGTCTTTTCTGCTTAAAGCATCAGCTACCACAGTAGCTTTTCCCGGGTGATACTTAATCGCGCATTCGTAGTCGTTCAATAACTCAACCCATCGTCGCTGCCTCATATTAAGTTCCTTCTGATCAAAAATATGTTGCAAACTCTTATGATCAGTGTAAATGGTACACTTAGTTCCATACAGGTAATGCCTCCAAATTTTCAAAGCAAAAACCACTGCTCCTAACTCCAAGTCATGAGTAGTGTAATTCTTTTCGTGTGGTCGTAGCTGCCTTGAAGCATAAGCAATCACTTTATCACGTTGCATCAATACACATCCCAAACCCTGTGCAGATGCATCACAATACACCACAAAGTCTTCCGTCCCTTCTGGTAAGGACAGAATCGGTGCACTGCAGAGTTTCTGTTTCAATAACTGGAATGCAGCTTCCTGTTTATCCGTCCAGTTATACTTCGTTCCTTTGTACGTAAGAGTTGTAAGTGGTTGAGCGATCTTTGAGAATCCCTCAATGAATCGTCGGTAGTAACCCGCCAAACCAAGAAATTGTCGTACCTCGGTAGGGGTCTTTGGTGCTTCCCAATTCTTAATCGCTTCAATCTTTGCTGGATCAACATGTATACCCTTTTCATTGACTATATGACCCAAGAATTGTACTTCTCGCATCCAAAAGTCACATTTCGAGAACTTAACGTACAGTTGTTCTTGTTTCAATAACTCTAGCAACAATCGGAGATGTTCAGCATGCTCCTCCTCAGTTTGAGAATAGATGAGAATGTCATCTATGAAAACAATGACAAACTTATCAAGATAAGGTTTACAAACACGATTCATCAGATCCATGAATACAGCTGGAGCGTTTGTCAACCCAAATGGCATGACCAAGAACTCATAATGGCCATAGCGCGTCCTGAATGCTGTCTTCGGAATATCTTCTTCTTGAACTCTTAGTTGATGATAACCCGATCTGAGATCAATCTTCGAGTAGTAACTCGAACCTTGCAACTGATCGAACAGATCGTCAATTCTAGGTAACGGATACCGGTTTTTGATAGTAACCTTGTTAAGTTCCCGGTAATCGATACACATACGGAAAGTCCCATCCTTCTTCTTAACAAACAAGACTGGAGCTCCCCACGGTGAAAAACTAGGTCGTATAAAGCCCTTATCCAACAACTCTTGCAGTTGTGTAGATAACTCTTGCATCTCTGACGGTGCAAGTCGATAAGGCGCCCTAGCTATCGGTGCTGCATCTGGTGTAAGGTCGATTCGGAATTCCACATGTCTGATAGGCGGTAATCCCGGTAAGTCTTCTGGAAATACTTCCGGAAATTCACAAACTACTGGAATGTCTTCAATCTTCTTCTCAGCTACCGGCTTTTCAGTTATAAGTGCTATAACTGCCGTATGACCTTTACGCAAACATTTGTGTGCCTTCATACAAGATATGAGACGCAGTGGCGTACTGCTCTTCTCACCTTGTACATACAATGTCTCTCCATTCGAAAGAGGTATACGAACGATCTTTTCATGGCACATTATTTCAGCCTGGTTTTTGGACAACTAGTCCATGCCAATGACTACATCAAAACTGCCTAAGGCAATAGGCATAAGGTCAATTTCTAATGTTTGACCCATCAAATCAAGGATACATCCCTTAAGAATATGTTCCACTATAATTAACTTGCCATCAGCTAATTCTACAGTGTATGGACTATCTAAGGCAGTGGGACTAACATTTAGCAACTTAGCAAGTGAACTAGATACAAAACTCCGATCGGCACCAGTGTCAAATAACATAGAGGCATAGTGATTATTTAAGAGGAACGTACCCGTAACAATGTTGGGATCCTCCCGTGCTTGACGTCCTCCAATCACAAACGCCCTGCCCCAAGCACCATTGTTGTTGTTATTGTTGTTGTTATTGGTGCCATTGCCGTTACCGTTGCCATTGGCATTGTTATCCCCGCCTTTCTTGAGTTGTGGGCAATCCTTTTTAAAGTGCCCCATCTTACCACACTCGAAACAACCCTTCGGTGCGTTGTTCTGATTATTATTCTGATTGTTGGAATTGTTTTGCAGCTCTCCACGGCGATCCTTAGCTGCATGTCCAACTTTACCACACCGTTGGCACTTAACTTTATCACACTGATTTCCCGCACGATGAAATCCACACCTGTTACACTTTTGGATGTTTACCAATATAACCTCCTGATGATGATGACTGCTGACCACTGTTCGAATTGTGGTAAGACTTGTGTGAATCTTGCTTCCGGTTCTGCTGAAACGACTGTTGGTTGTAACCCTTGGAGTTGTTACCTTCCCACTTCCTCTTGTGATCTCCCACCTTAGTAGCTGATGTTCGTTTAGGCAGAGTTCCCTGTAACACTGCCTGATCAGTTAGTTGGTGCGCTAGCCGAACAGCTTGTTGAATTGTTGTGGGATTTGCAGAAGTGACCAATCCCTGGATCTGAGGCACCAATCCCCCGATGTACCTCTCTATCCACTTGCTTGCGGGAGTAGCCATGTGAGGTAGAAGTCTGGCTAGTTCATGGGATCGAGTCGTGTACTCCTCGATGTTTGAGCCCTCCATCATGAGGTGCCAATACTCCTCCTCCAGTTTCTGCATCTCACTGCGAGGACAGTACTCCTCCTGCAGTAAAGTCTTGAATCCATTCCAGGTTAAGGCATTGGCCTCACCCAATCCCAAAGTCTGAACATTCGAGTTCCACCAAGTCAATGTTGGACCCTCCAATGTTCCCGTAGCATACTTTACTTTACTCTCATCAGGACAGTTGCACATCTCAAACACTGACTCAGCCTTCTCAATCCATCGAAGGAGTCCAATGGCCCCCTCCGATCCTTTGAAGTTATGTGGCTTACAGTCCAAGAACATCTTGAACGTGCACGCCTGTGGGTTCACCAATCCCCTAGCTGGACCATGTGGCCCTGTATTGTGTGTCTGAGCGTAGTTCGCGATAGCCTCCGCGACCCTGTTATTAATCAGCTCATTGAGCTCAGCAACCGTCATGTGAATGTTCTCCTCAGCCATTATCTTCCTAGTTAAAAGAAGTGTTAGAGCGTTATCAAAGTCCAAGGTGACATGTGTAAACAATACAACAAACAACAAACATGTAATGTAAAAAAAAATCAATACAACTGTTGGCAATAAGTAATAATTTTCAATAGATAAAATCTGATTTGAGTACAATACTTTTAAAATCAAAACAAACATCCAATGTAGGGACACAACCCGCCCCTAATAAGTTTAAACAAAATAAAGAAAATCAGTCATCCTCAATAGTGGATTCAGGATCAGAATCAACAGCTGGTGCTGGTTCCTCCCCTTCCTCCTCTTCATCCTCTTCATCCTCCTCCTCATTCTCCGAGACCACCAAGTCTTCCAAGGCTTCAAGTCTGCCTTCCAGAATCTCAGCTCGATTCTCAGAAGCTTGAAGACGATCAGTCAAATGGATGATCTCATCTCGCATCGCATTAACCAGGTGGGCAAGGTTATCTTGTCTTTCGTTCGCATCCCAGAGTTCCCGAACATTGTACTCAATCCTATCATTTGCCCAGTACAAGTCCTCACGTAGTTTGGAAATCTCCTCAGAATCAGTCCGTTGCCTCTTAGGCTCAGGAACATCCAATGCAGGTGGTGGATGAGTAGAAGGTCCCTCAGCAGGAATCTCCTGAGTACCCTCAACTGGCTCCTCCTCCGGATCCTCATCCGGGTCCTCATCCGGATCCTCCTCCGAATCCTCCTCAGGGTCTGAGTCATCTCTCTCAGATGGTGGAGGAGATGGGATAGGTGGTGCTGGTGATGATGGTAGTGCTGGAACTACCGACTCCTCATCCTCCGAATCATCAATGTATATGTATGGTGCTGATGATGAAGATGCCATGCCTGTTACATAATACCATATGTAAGTGCAGTGCCATGGTATGTGTAAGCAAGTCTATCACACAAGGCCATATGTAATTTCTAAGTGATATGTGTAAATATGCTGTCTAATGTCTAACAGTTATAGTCTAAGTCTACAAATGCAAACCTAGTTCGCTATAACCAATGTCTCTGATACCAATCTGTCACACCTCCAATTTTCAACTAACGGAATCATACCGTTTGGGAACGTGACAAACCAGGATCTCAGATCATTAGACATAACGAAGACCTCTATATGAATTTTCAAAACATACTTTGGTCTAAAATGTAACATCAAAGTTTGCGGAAGCGTTTTAAAACAATAACAAACATAACAGTTGTAAAATGTAAATTACAATGCAAAGTTTTCAAATGTTCAAATCCAAATAACTATAATGTAAAGACATGCATGCGACTCAATCTCCTAGTCCATGCCTGCTTTCTTGTGCACCTTAGCGTCCTGAGAAAACATGTAAATCAAGTCAACACAAAGGTTGGTGCATTACACAGGTTTAAGCATTCACAAATGTTGAAACCACAGTTTGAATATAAAGTTTGCAGATAACATAATCACACATGCATAGTCATGATAGCTAGTCATTTATACTATTTACATAAGTGGTCGACACCGAAGCTGACTAGTGCATGCTATCGCATGTTTTGCCTTGCCACTATTGTCTAGCACAAACAATAGTAATGTGTGTTTGGTCAGTTAAACACCTGCGTAGATCCCATCTACCAAGTGAGGTTTGTCAAACCTAATAGATCTATTTCCAACTACCACGCTTTGCGCTACGGCAAACTAAACGGTTCGAAGTGTAAGGACTTGTAAATGCTATGTTGTCACATAATGTAAACAGTTAACTCATGCAAGTGATATGTATCTAAAAGTGTTTGTTGCACATGTTTTCTCCCCCAAAACAGTTTAAAATAAGAAAGGGGCCGTGTACGCACCTTTGATTGTAACAAAATGATCAAACACTCGTGAACTCGCGTAGATAATCCTCTACGAAGAATCTGTGTTTAAACAATAACTTAATGTTATTCAGGATGTCGTTTTATGCTTGAAATCACATACGTGTCAACACACGTATGTTAGAGTGTTAGGAATATGCATACGTATGTACGCGTGCCTTTGAAATCGTTTAAATAAAACCCTATATGATTTTATTTAAATAAACGTAATTATACGCGATTACGTTTTTCGGGTTAAAATGTAAATTTTATAATTCTAATATGTTCGGAATGAAATTCTGGTTTCAACGCAACTGAAACGAGTCGAATCGGAGTTAAAACGAATGAGATATGATTAAAATACTAAAATAGTTCAAAAATCAAAAATAGGTGGAGGCCGGGTTCGAACCCGCGACCTCCAACCCCTAACACCCACACTCTACCATATCAGCCCTCCGAACATTTGCAACAGAAAGCCCAATTTAATTGTTTTATGCATAACCCAACTGGTTCCCTACTTTGCTAATCTTAACCGAACCAAATAGCATCAAATTGACCCACGAATTTAACCCACTCGAGCCTGAAACCATGGGGCTTTCGTTCCCAGGACTCAGTCGAGTCTATCCATGGTTTTAATTCGAAAAATTAAACATCATAACCCAATTAATCGGGTCTCAACATGTTCGAACTCAATCCCCTCATTCTCAATCCCAATCAATTGAATTGATGATCAAAAGTTTATAAATTCATAGGGTTTCTGTTACACAGAGGATTTCGACCCCCCCCTAATGTTTAATTCGAAAATCCAACCCAATCATATCGAAATACCCAATTTCGTTATCTTTTATAAACCCTAGAACTCGAACTCGACCAATTCGTAGTTCTATAATGGAATTAGCATAGCATTAACATTAATCGGGATCTTCTGAAGCCACCCATGCTATTTAATTTGATTTTTGAATACTTCTAAATAGAAATCCCCAAAACCGTTTTGTCATATAAACCCTAGAATTGAAATCATTCAATTCGATGTTAAGAACTGAAATTAGAATATGGTTATCAATGTACAGAGCATTTCGAAACTCTCTGTATCATTTGATTTGGTTTTTAAAACCGTTTGAACACTAATCCCCAATTCGTTCTAGATGATGAACCCTAGAACTGACTATCGTACAATTCGATATTAGAAGCCGCAATTAGCATATGGTTATGCTTAGTCGCATGTTTCAGTGTGTATAGGGATCGATTGTTACCTGATTTGAGATCGAATTGGTGAAGATTGACTTTAAGCTTGAGTTCGGCCACCCCACGATCGGATTCTCCTCTCTGGAACTCTTGAGATCGAATTGTTGTGTGAGAAAGACTCTAAAGATGCCGATTTATGTTTAGGAAGGTTCAATTGCGAGAGTTTTGATCTAATCTTTCGAATTTGAGTCGATTATGGACGGTTTCGACTTTTGGCTTTCATTCTAGTTTAATTCGACTAATAAATGTGACCATAACGCCTGATAGTTGTTACTGATCATCAAGTTAGTGATTATAACTGATTAATTTCAGTTATTACATGGTTTTAATGTCCAATTCGAATTCAATTGCCACTCAAGTCCGAATTTTGACTCATAAAAGTCAAAATTGATACTTCTACTCCTTTATAAGTTAAAACCTTTTAATTTAGGTATTCTAGACTTGATTTTACTTAATTCTAATCCCTTAGATTTGATTTTGTTCGATTACATAACATTTCGGTTTACAAAGTTAAACCAAAAATCCCGAATTGTCACTAATTGGGCCAATTGAACTATTATTGGCTAGGTTAATCCTTTTGGGCCTCATAAATACAATTGGGCATACCTTCTATCCATTTGGGCCTCATAAGGTACAATTGGGCCTACCTTCTATCCATTTGGGCCTCATAAGGTACAATTGGGCCTACCTTGGGCCTCATATTTGTGATTTCGTTACTTTCAGGTAACGAGGTTAATTCGAAAATACCGGATTGTCACACTCTCCGCGACACGCGGCGAAGATTTTGATCGGCCTTCGCGGTACGCGAAGGCCATGCATATCAAAATTTCTTATAAAGACCAACCTCTTTCATTTCATTCGGTTCTTCACTCATTTCTCCGAACTTCCACTCACTTTTGCGACCAAACCCATCTGAAATCAAGCTTCAACCTCTGTTAACACCATTAGAAGCCATTGTTGGTGATTTGAAGCCATTGGAGCACAAATGGAGTTCTTGGAGGCCATCAACAAGCAAGACGATCTTCATCAGCCACTTGTAGCTTCTGTCCAGATCAAATCCATCCACTTAAGAGCGTCTAAGGTAGTTGTAAATGTTTACCTAGTGTTAGATCGCACATGCAATGGGTAAAAACCCACATGCAACTCCATACAGTTATTGTGCACGAATGTGTTGGTGATTTAATGTGTATTTGTTTTAGATTTATTGATTTAATAGTTTAGAAGCGCTAGATTCGAGTTTTGTTTAAGTTATGTTTGATTTGGTGATGATTTGGGCAAACTTGCCATAAAATGAAACTTTTATGTGCAAGTCTTGGATTCATGATAATCTAGACATATTAGACATGTCTAGATGTTGTCAAATGTATATTGGAGTGTTTAGAAACACATTTGGGTGTTTGATTTTGTCAAAAACTTCGTTTTGTATAAACTTACTATAATAGGAAACTTTTAAAAATCAAAAGAGGGCTTTTGATGTTTTTGAATGATTTATGAACTTGGATTATTGAAATATGTTTAGAAATGATTTTTAACATATTTGGAAACTTGGATTTGTGAAAATGGACTTTTAAACGGACACTTTCCAAATAAGGAAACTTTATTTGGGCAAAACAACATAAATGGTGATTTATGCGCAAACGATGTGTTTTAAGTGTATAATCGTGTTTTTACAAACATACTTAAGTGATTTGTTTTATGAAATGGGGTTTCATAACCACATTTTCCTAGATTGGAAACTTTCTAAAAATAGTAACTTATGTGATTAGAGTCATATGATGCATTTTAGTGTCTTATGTGCATTAAGACACATAAACACAACAATCGTGTCACCAACGATTCGTAGAGTCAACACAAGTCAACACACACACTCGGTTGAGCATACCGACACTTGGAGTTGTATGGATTACAACACACCACAAAACACATACTCATACCTATATGGTTATAGGTGCATACTAGCAGGTGCTAGCTTTCGCAGACGGGAACACACTCATAACCGGAACTGCTCTATCATGTGAGTTCACGGCCCTTTTTTACATTTTCTACCTTTGGGGGAGAAAACATTGCATACAACTGTTTTTGAACAACTTACACATTCTTGGTTATTTTTGTACATGCTAATATCGTATATGCATATGTGTGGCATTCATCCACAAACTGATAAGTTCTCATTAAACACACCTCGAACCGTTAATGGCGTGTTGCGCTTAGCGTGGTAATTTTGAATAGTACTATTTGGGCCTGACAAGCTCCACTGTTGTGAGCCGTATGGCCACCCCGACTAGAGGTCGGAACAATGCATAATTGACCAAACAACATTTGCCATATCTTGGATGGATATCACGGGAGGCAGCATGTTAGCTTCGGTTGCGAACCTGCATATGGTATAACTCATATTGACTAGCTATCAATGGATATTGCATTGTATTGAAAAGTAGACCTGCAACATTTACTTTAAACATTTGGATGTTTACTGCTTATGATAAACATGTGCTCTCACCAACCTTTGTGTTGACCTTTTACTCGCATGTTTTCTCAGGTAGCTAAGGCACGCACATGGATTAGGATGCTAGGCTGGAGTCGCATGCATCTGCTTAAGTGTCTTAGGAAGTCTTGAGAACATTATCATTTGTCTTGTTGTGTATTGCTAAACAATTTAAATCGCTTCCGCAACTATTCTTACTTATTCTTTTGAAACTGTTTTAAATTAACGCTTTCGCAAACTATGAATGATTGAACTGTTTTGTTAGCTTATACTTTACTTCCGCAACTCTGATATTACTAAACTGTTTTATCCAAATTATTGGATGTACGTGCGTAACCAGACATATAGGTCTCGCATGTTGTGTGACCGGAGACTGCGATCCTGACAATCTGTTGTTGCTCGCGCCCCAGAAGGGACGAGATTTCTCGGGGTGCGACACCAATGTTGCTTCAAAGGTTCTTGGATCCAGGCTATGCTTTGTATTCCTGCTAAGACACAGCAAGGAACACTGTTAGTCTCACCACGTGAGGGATCTCCTGTGGTCAAGACTCCGGCGTGAGAATAAGTATAGGCTTTTGAGAAGGTTGTGAAAACAATAGAGAAGGTGCAGAAGATGAAACCATCGTAAAAAGATTTCAAATTTCTTATAAACAGAATCATTTATTAGCTCGAATAGTTCACTAACAACATCATTAAGGATTTAGCAATTTAACACACAAACATATCAAAATTGAGGAGCTCTGGATCACTCACTCATTTGAGAACTTTAGTTTTTACTTTGAAATTCAAATGAGTTCGAACCCACACTTCCATACTTCTTTTTAATGACAGATTTTAGAAGTTGAATAATTTATAGTTTGAATATTAACGATAGATTTTAGATTTTAGAATCTAGCTTAAGTAGGGCTGTAAACGAACCGAACGAACACGAACGAGCCCTTGTTGATGTTCGTTCGCTTAGCTTTTAACTTGTTCACGAATGGTTCACGAACGCTTACCGAACTAAAATTCTTGTTCGTGTTCGTTCATTAAGGAATTTAGCTTGTTCACGAACGGTTCACGAACACTAACGAACGCATATTATTTAAACAACAAAAATCAACATTTTTAATCTCAAAGCAATGGAGATAATCATTTATAAATATATAAATTAAGAGATTATAGTATTAAACTAAAAATAACTTAAGTACTAAAAATTAAAAACAAACAACACATTTAACGAATAAATATAATAAATGAGCTTAACCGAACATAAACGAACATGTTACCGAACGTTCACGAACATAAATGAACGAACACGACCTCTGTTCATGTTCGTTCATTTAACTAAGCAAACGGAATTTCTTGTTCGTGTTCGTTCGTTTATTAAACGAACGAACATAAACGAACTTCTCGCCGAACGGTTCACGAACTGTTCGCTGAATATTCGGTTCGTTTACAGCCCTAAGCTTAAGCTTATATTTTTGGACATAAAGTCTTAAATGGATTTTCGCTCAAAAAAGAAAAACTTAAATGTACTATTAATACATTAAATTAGTGTAAATATATAAAGAAAAAAAACTTTTCAGGTGGGGCGGAGTTTGATCAAGTCCAAAGTATAATCCAACTCTAGTATCAGTATCATGAAGGATCACAAGATGATTGAGTTTATTTTGGCTTGCATGACCTTGCCGTTAAAAAAAAATCTATCTATTTTAATAAATAAAAGTTTTTAGGGACACATGTCAATTTTTTAGGGCACATCAACTTTAATTTCTCGTCTCTATCTCCTATTAAATACATCTTATATTAAATAATAATATTAACTATTAAATATACTATTTTTAGTACATTAAAAATGTATTAATATCAAAAAAAATTTAAAAATCAAATTATTATAAAATATAAAATTTCTTTTTAAAATGAATTTTTAAAGAAACAAATTTTAAATGTATAAAATTTTAATAACATATTATATTTAAATGTTATCTTATAGTGTTCAAATTTTAATTGATAACTATTTATCATATTTTTTTTATTCAACCTTTGTAATGCATAAATACAAACATAGTTTTTTTTTATATATGAAACAAATGGTGAATTCAAAATGCTAAACTAAACAAGATGTAATTAATTTGGATTTTAGACAATTAATTACTCAAAGGGGCTAATTCTGACTACCATAGGAAACAGAGGGACAACTTTTGTAACTCAAAATGTAATTCCAGCTCATGATCCAACTCCACCAGCACGAAACTTGACACCTCCGTATCATCAACGCGCATCGGGACAGGAGGGACGAAGAGGAGATCCACAAACGAATTCATACACAAACGATTCCAATCATTTGTCATCTCCTTCATCATCCCTCCAATCACGCATCTCCCTTTTCGAAGATTCAATCTCCAGCAGCTGCTTTTCTCCTCAATTTTCCTTTGGTTTTTGGAAGTTTTTGCAAGTTTTTGAGATGGATCAGTTTGGTGTTCTAGTTGAGAGTATCGGCTTCAAAGCACACGGCAAATCATCCGCTCCATTGGCCGATTTGAAGGCCACAAACAAAGCCAATGATAATCTTAATGGCTTCCCTCTAGATATTGGAATCAACCAATCTAGATCGACTTACAAGTCCAACACTGCAATTGATGCTTTTGATCTTGATGGAATTTTTACATCCAGTAGTAGTAGTGATCCGAAGGTACCGATTTCTGGTTTGGATGATGTGTTTGGGGGATCTGGTTATGGGGACTCGGTTTTTAGGGCTTCTAGTTCGAATAATTTCATTGATGATGATGGTGTATTTGGGTTGATGAAGACGAGCTCTGGAGCGAGTGATGTTGATCATTTTGATGTGCTCGGGAACAAGGTTTCCCCGGTTATGAAGACGAACTCGATTGATGATTTACTTGGAAATTCTGGTGGGATAGGGGTTGAATCGAATAACGCTAGAGGAAAGCAAGTAAATGCTTCAAATTATAACGATTTAACTGGAAATCTGAATGCAAATGTGATGAAATCCGTTGGTGTAAAAAAAAATTCAGTTACAAAGCAAGAAACTGCTTCCAAACCTGCAGATCTGCTATCAGATTTTGGTGTAAATAGTTCTTCACTTAATGGGTATGCAATAATGGCTTTTGCTTTTAGTTCTTTCCTTTTGTTTATTTGTTTGCATATCATTATTTGAGTGTCCTTTAGAAATTAATTATACATAATTACTGATAATGGGCATGATAGTAATAAAAGTTTGCACTGTAAGGCTGAATTATAAATTTTACTACCAAAAAAATTTATTCGGTTTAAATAAATAGCATAGTTTTAGTTTGATTAGGAAGTTATTCAAGTTATTGCATTTTATTTGTTTATGTTAAATTCGATGTTAAACAACCACTTTAAATTTTGCATGTGCACATAATTGATAATTATCTTTGTAGTTTTGTTATAGTCAGTTGGCTGATCAGTAATATCAAAACCTGTTTGTGGCAAGTTGGGCCAGAATTTGTGCATCTCTGAGTAAATTGATTGAATTTGTGCATTTCTGAGTAAATTGATTGTAATTTTTTGTTTCCATTTTTGGTATCTAAAACCATCCATTATGTCAAAGCTAAGTAGTATCCATTGGCATTTTTGTACTTGTAATAATACATCATTGGTCATAAAGCTGATATTGTCTTGTTCATTATGTGATTATAACTGTAAAGTTTTAAAATATTAAACCTGGTTGAGATTCGTGATTGATGGCTGTTTGGTGTTTGCTTGATGAAATGTTCAAACTTAATGGATTCCATAGCGGTACCAAACAATTTTATTGAAGTGTGCATGTTAGTGATGAGGGCAACCCAACCATACATAAAGTAACCTTTTTTAACACGAACCTATTTTGGCTGGCTATACAACCTGTCGGCCCTGCTCATTTTGCCACCTTTACAAGCTTTTTATGAATCAATTTGATCCATATATGTGAGCCATGATGATGTCCTTGTATTCGGTGATTAAGTTTATAGGTTCACAGATTTTATATTTTTTGTGATATATAAAGAAGGAAATCAACAGCAAATCCTGCTAGTCAATCAGCCAGATCATATTCAGCACCAGCAGAAGATCCATTTGTATTGTTTGAGACTTCCCATGGGAGCAGCTATAAAGTTAATAATGAAACTGCTTCAGAACCTGCAGATCTGCTATCAGCTTTTGGCGTAAAAAGTTCTGCACTTAATGGGTATGCAATAATGATATTTGGTTTGAGTTCCTTCCTTTTGTTTATTTGTTTGCTTGAATCATTATTGAGTGTCCTTTAAACATGAATTTATACATAATTATTGATAATGGGTATGATATAGAACCAAGTTTGAATTACAAGGTTGAACTTTAAATTAAAGCACTTAAAAATTTTATTCACTTCAGATGACTAGCAGGGTTTTAGTTTGATTGGGAAGCTATTCAAGTTAATGCATCTTGTTTTGCATGTTAAATGTAATAGCACAACCACTTCAGATTGTGCCTCTACGCATAATTTTTCCTCTGTAGTTATGTTACAGGCAGTTGGCAATTTGTAAGATAGAAACCTATTTATAGCATTTTTGAGGCATTTCAGCTAGAATTTTACCTTTTTGTGGCAATTTGAGCCAGAATTTGTGCATCTTTGAGCAAATTGACTGTAAATTGTTCTTCAAATTTTAGTATCTAAACCATCCCATTAGGGTTAAAGGCGAGTAGTATACATAGGCTTTTTTGTACTTGTGATATAACACATCATTGTTTGAAAAACTGATCTTGTCTAGTTCAATTTATGATTATAGTTTTCCATTTTTAAAATATTAAAAAAGGCTGAAGTTCTTGATTGGCGTTTGCTTTATGAAATGTTTAAACTTAAGTAATTTCATAAAAGGTACCTAACAATTTATTCAAAGTGCATGTTGATGAGGGCATCCCAATCCATATTTAAAAGTAACCTCTATTTAACCCCTACCTATCTTGACCTGCTACCAACCCGCTTGCCTTGCTCGTTTTCCCACCTTTACGGGCTTGTTATAATATGATTCATATTTATGAGCCATGATGATGTTCTCTTATACAGTGATTAGTTTTCCATCACCGATTTTATTTTATTTTTTTGATTTTGATATATACAGAAGGAAATCAGAAGCAAATCCTGCTGGTCTATCAACCAAATCATTTTCAGCTTCAGCAGAAGATCCGTTTGTAATGTTTGATAGAACCCAAGGGAGCAGCTATAAAGAAAATTATGGAGCTTCTGTTGTTGATGACTATCTAGATTCCCTTTTCAGTCCAGGCACTAGTTCAAACACCACATTAGGCCAGAGCTCTACCACTGAGGTTTAAACAATTTTGCCATAGATATTGTACAATATCTAGGGGGTGTTTGGATAAACAAATACTGTTAGGTTTTACATGTACATGACTGACCTAGGATTCAGTTACGGTTACAGTAAATGAAAGACATCTATGCTCGGGCGTTAAGAACTTGACGGATGATCTATTCAATTACTTAAAAAAAAACAATACGAGAAACAGTCTCATCAAAAGAACAATAAAAAACTGATTTGAATCAACCCAATAATAACACCAAATCTGTAAAACCAACCTGATTGGAGACAAAGTGAGGCTGCTGTCCAAGGGGTGCTGGCACTGCCAGGTGGCTACCTGGTGGTCTGTGGTGGCTGGAATCAAGCAACAGAAGTAACCTGCTACTGTTAGTCTTCTGATCAGTGGCAGAAAGAAGGGCAGCAGTTGGCTGCCTCCCCTTGTTCTGGCCTGATCAGAACTAAACACCAATGGCTTCTTACTTGCTACAGTGGAACTGTGCGGGAACCCTAATCAGAGATGGTGGCCGACTCTGTTGTAATCCTGATCTCCATTCTGTTCAGTTATGGTTCAGCAAACTATTGGACAACATTTTTTTTGCTGGTGGCCAGAATCTAGCAATGGTGGTGGTGATTTCGGTGGCTAAGAGCCTGAGCTCTTATATTAATTGTTAGGTATCACATACACGCTAAACACTTGCACGAAAGCTGCAAACAACACAAAAGAATTAACGTGGTTTGTTAAGTGTGACCTATGTACATGGGTTGTGACTAGAGATGCACAAATCGGTTAACCGGTCCAAACCGGTTTCTATATTACCCGAACCGATTAACCAGTGCTTAGGGTTTACCGGTTTTTCCTAAAAACCGGTTCGGTTATTAACCGGTTTTTTTGACACACATAGGCTAACCGATGGAACCGAACCGGTTATTAACCGGACCGGTTAACCGCCCAAACCGGTTCAAAAACCGGTTTTGAGACCTATTTTTTTTTAATCCGTTAATCCGTTTGATCCATCCGTTAGACTTAGAGTGTTGAACCGTAACCTTGAACCGTTTTTTTTGTATTATACGTTTTCAACCTTAAACTAATAACTAATAATTACTAAACCCTAATAAACCTTAAACTAATCAAACTAATATTAAACTAATAAGTAATAACTAATAAACCTTAAACTAATAATTACTAAACCCTAATAAACCTTAAACTAATCAAACTAATATTAAACTAATAACTAATAAACCTTAAAATAATCAACTCATAATTACTAAACCCTAATAAAACCTTAAACTAATCAAACTAATATTAATCTAATAACTAATAAATCTTAAACCTTAAACTAATAATTACTAAACCCTAATAAAACCATAAATTATAAAGATTTTATTAGGTTTTGATTATTTTAAGGTTTATTAGTTATTAGATTAATATTAGTTTGATTTGTTTAAGGTTTTATCAAGGTTGTAGAAGGCGCTAGTCGGGCGGCGAGGTACCGCCCAGGGATTAATCGGGATTAATCGGCGCTAGGCGGATTGGAATTTTTATATGTAATTTTACAAATATTTATTATATACACACATTAATATCAATAATTTAATATAATACTTCAAATATATTAAAAAATAAACTTAAACATACTAAGTCAAGTACTTCAAATTACAAACTTAAACACAAAATTTAGAGTTTATAGATGAATTACGATGTTTAGTGCCAGGGTTCAATGTTTCAGATGTTGGATTTGATGTTTTAGAGACATATTACGTATTTGGGGTGGAGAAATGTCTCGAATAATCATTTATCTGGGTCCTTTTTACTCGAAAAAAGCCAAAAAAATCAAAAAAACCAAAAAAAAAAAAAAAATAGGCCGCCTAGGCCGCCTAGGGGGCGCCTAGGCCGACTAGGCCCCGCCTAGGCCGCCTAGCGCCTAGGCACCGCCTAGGGCAAAAATTACACTGAAGCCATGCGCCTAGCGCCTAGGCGGCCGCCTAGGCCGATTTTTACAACCATGGGTTTTATTAGGGTTTAGTAATTATGAGTTTAAGGTTTAAGATTTATTAGTTAGTTTAATATTAGTTTGATTAGTTTAAGGTTTATTAGGGTTTAGTAATTATTAGTTTAACGTTTTGATTAAATAAAAATAAATGAACTTTATTAAGTAAGGATTTCAAATAGCATATTTCATTAAAATAAATTAATTACACAAGCTTTAAAGTTACAAAATTAAATACAAAATCGAAAATAGAAATTAGTCTTCGCTTGGTGCTTCGGATTGTAGTTCCGGACTATTGGTCCGCATTCTTCATCCATTGCTTGTTCTTCGTCGGAAAGTGGGAAAGTCATTCCTTCCTCAACTTCAACATCGTGTATTGTCGCTTCTACCTCAAGCTCGCCTTCAAGTAGTGTGTGGTCTTGTACACGTTCCATTGCGTCCAAATGGTCTTTCAAGCAAATGCACATCTCCAATGATGCAGGAGTAAGCCTCGTCCTTCGTATCGATAAAACCCTGCCACTAAGAGAAAAAGTGGACTCCGAAGCTACCGTAGAAGCTTGGACGCTTAGTAAATCACGGGCCATGGCAGATAGAATCGGAAATTGGGTTTCCTTTTGTTTCCACCAGGCCAAAATATCAAAGTTTTCAAATTCTTCCGGCGTAAGACCGGAAATCCAATCTGTCCCTAGGTACCTTCCTCGTTCGCTACTTGCGCTAGTACCTCGGGCTCGTTTAGTTACATTTTGTCTTAAGGTGTTAAATAAATCAAAGTTAACATCTTGGCTTCTACTCGAACTAGAAGCCGCATACATTGTTTGTTGTATGTTAGATGTTTCACCATATTTTTGTAAATAATGATCAAACATATTTTGAAAAAATATGTTAAACTTATTTTTAGTGTTTGTTGCAAAGTTTGGGTCTTCCAAATCCAAACCCAAAGCACTCACTATTTCATCAACTAATGTTTCAAACGCCGTCACCATTGAAACATGAGTTTAATGCCGTCGCACAAGTAAATACGGCCGGCATTTCTTGAAAGTATTTCATTAGTTTTAATTTCATTGGAAGTAACATTCCCGTACATATTTCATTATCTTCAGCCGTCGATGGAAATTCGTTAATTTTTCTTGTCATTATAAATAATTATTGAAGAACCAAACAAGACGTGGGATAATAAACTCCCGATAAAATTGTTGTTGAATTTTTAAAAACTCCAAATAAACTAGTAAATTCTCCTATGGCGTCCCAACATCGCCTATTAAACCGTTTAGCCTTACGTTCTTGCACTAAATTATTATGAAATACTTCCAAGGTTTCCCTTTGTCGTAAGGCGCTGTTAAACATACGCCAAGTCGAATTCCATCTTGTTGGTACGTCCCAAGACAGACCTAAAAAGAGGGAGTTCGTATCCTCACATAATTTTTGATATTCCAAATATCTTCTACGGCTTTTCATAAAAACATCCTTTTAAACATATTCATTTCAGGAACCGCAAGAGCATCACTCACAACCAAGTTAATAATGTGAGCAACGCATCTTGTATGAAAAAATGCACCGTTACATATCGGTTTATATTTAAGTTTTAATTTTTGAACAGCATTCGTATTATTTGAAGCGTTATCAAAACTTATAGAAAGTATTTTATCTTGTAAATGGAATGTTTGCATTATTCCATCTAACATGTAAAACAAATTATCCCCCGTGTGAGGACACGGAAACATTTCGAACGCAATCGTACGTTTCATCATTTGCCAAGAATCGGCATCAATCCAATGCGCGGTAACGCAAAGGTACGATTCGGGCAAACCGTGAGGTGCCGACCAAACGTCCGTTGTTAGGTTAACACCGGTTTTTAAGTTTTGAAAACCTAAAATTAATTCTTGTTTGGCTTGATGCCAACGTTTCAAACAATCACGTCTAATAGTAGTTCGACTTACTTGATGATAACGTGGTTGTAGCGGCTTTTGAATCATCTTCGTTAAGCGTGGGTTGTCAAAATGATTGAATGGCAAACTTTCTTGAATCACCAAGTTCCCCATCATTTCACGAACCATGTCGGGATCGAAATTCCAAACCCCGCACTCTTGAGACATTTGTACTTGATCGTTTGCGGGATTATTTTTGACAACAACACAATGCTTCGTCAAATGGCTTCTTAAAGTAGAATTAGATTCCGGTTTAAGAAAAGTACCGCAACTTTTGCACCGTGCCTTATCGACACCGTTCGACATTTCACATAAGTCGAAATGTTGAAATAGCTCTTTGTTCCTCGTTGTAGTTTTTATTCTAACAACGGTTGGTTCGTTTGAAGTGGAGGCACCAACACCAACGGAACTATGAGCACTTCGTGAGCTTGCCATGGATGAAATAGAGATTGATTAAGATTTACGAACGTAATAGAAGAAGAGATTGAATCTAGATTGAGTCGAGAAGAAGTAGGGGATCGTTTTTTGAGCGTTTTTGATCGTTTTCGAGCGTTTAAGAATATGAGATGTTGTAAGATGTTGTGTGATCAAACCAAAACAATCCTCATCTATTTATACTAACGTTTAGGGGCAAAATGGTCCAAAAAAATGTTAAAAACGGCTAGAAAACGGCTATTTTTTTTTTGGGTTGATCGGTTAACCGGTTAATACCCGGTTAACCGGTTTCAACGGATATATTTTTGGCTCCAACGGCTATATTTTTGAACCCATAACCGGTTAACCGGTTTTGCTTTAACCGGTTCGTACCCGGTTTTGCCCAAAAAGCTCCCAACCGGTTTAAAACCGGCGGTTTTACAATGTAGCCCAAACCGGTAGGAAAAACCGGTCCAGAACCGGTTTGGAACCGGTTCTGAAACCGGTTCGGGTCGGTTAACCGGTTAAAATGTGCACCACTAGTTGTGACTAGAGTTTATATATTATTAGGTGCTCAAGAAATTATAAGTATAATGAGATACATTTATAGAGATCAATTAGGGTTACTAACCTAACCTTCAAGCTAATCCCAACGTGAGTGACGACCCATTAGGGCCATTCGGCTATACAAGCCTCCACACTCAACAATTGCTAATAATCAATTTTCAGATTATAGATTGCCTAGTAGCTGCAATGAAAATAGTTATCAAAGGGTGTAAGATTAATACATAATCACCCATTTTATTAATCTATCTTGAGACTTCCACTTCCATATTGCAATAGACATCATCTTTTTTCATAAGAATGTTCTTTTTTTATTAGTTTATGCATTTATTTTTTAACCATTTATATTTATCAAACTCTCAAACAACTGATCATGCTAGTATTACAACTTCAAAGATTAAGCACATTCAAGCATCATCTTCTGTACCTATTTATTGTATATGATTTTGATTATTAGAATTACATAATAAATTTAGTAAATACTTTGAACACCCTTTAGTGTGTTAGAAATCATACACTTGGTGTCAAATTTTTAAAAATTTTTGTGTTTCAGGATTCAGTCTATGATGATCTTTTCAATAACAATGTTGTTCCTAAGCCAAAGAACAAGGCTTCATCTGTGAGCTCAAACAACACAAAGCATGCATTCTCAAAGGCAAATAGCACTGAGGACTTCTCTTACCTTTTTGGAATGGGAGGTAACATCACTTCTTAACACATCTTTAATATATATATGAGCCTTTTCTTGTAGGTGGCAAATTTGACTCATTTACATACAAATTTGACTCATTGGTTAAACAACTAAGAGATTTACTTCAACCAAAGCTTGTCAAATGGGTTAATTAGGTTAATTTCATGTTCATACTGAATGGAGGGCAAGCCTTGGAGCAACTGGTGAGGTTCTGTTTTGTGACCTTGAGGTCATGGGTTCAACCCATGAGAAACAACCTCTTGCACAAATGTGTAGGGTAAGGCTGCGTATATCAGATCACGAAGCGATCCAACCCTTCCCTGGACATTCGCAAAGTTGAAGTTAAGTCAAGCACGAGGCATAAATGCCTTCTATATCGCTTTATAACAAATCTAAATTTTAATTGTAATGATATAATTTCTTGCTATATTACAAAAGCAAGAAAAGCATGCCTAGTAAAGTCCCACCCTTATTGGAAGCTACATGTAGAGTCTAGGGAGAGTGGGACTAGGGCAAACATTTTTTCTATCCCATGTAATAGAGAGAATGCATCCAACTAAGACCCCAAGCTAGGGAAAATCTTTTTTTGCATGTGAACTATATTAATTTAGATAACATAAAGCATGGCCTGGAAGACAAATAGCAGGACATAAAGTACTAACAATAATAATGGTAGCAATTAATAAAAGTTCAAAGAAACAAGAAAAAGTAGCACGATCTTCTTGGAAGCACCTATTCTCTCCTTTAGAAAAATCTATACAAGATATGATGAAGACAAAGTTAAGACAAAGGTAAAATTGAGACAAACATAAGCGTGAGAAAAGCTAAATGTAAGGAAAAAAAACTAAGGTCTTGTGATTAAAACCAAATCCATACAATCCTCCAAAAGTCCATAACCTTCAACCGACGTCGTCTCCACAAACTCCATGTTCTTAGAGTGGTGCAAGTCTATCAACTACTACCTAATCTGCTCATCCCATGTTTGTTTGGGTTTGCCTGTGCCCATTCTCTCTTCCACAAATTTTACCAGAGTTGTCATTTGTATCCTCTACGCATGATAAAGCCATGGAACCTCCAACCCTTATGTTATCTGAGATACATGACACCCTCAACTTTCCTTGAACCACTATATTTCCAATCTAATCCAACCTTGTGTGACCAAACATTCATGTTAGCGACCTCATCTTTGTTTTCTATGTTTTTCATGCTTATATCTTCTTAATGGCCCAACAATCGATCTGTATAACATATTTGGTTAAACTGCAACCTTATAAAATTTCCCAATTTATTCTTGTTGGAAATTGCTTGTCACACAATTCTCCTGTGGCTGCTCTCCTCTATATCAGCATATCTAGGCTGCTAGGTCTGGCATGGTATATCACTGTCTGCGTTACCATCCCTCTGGACAAATGATTCTTAATACTTGAACTTGGTTGTTTGCAGGACAACTTAGTCCTCAATCGTGATTTGGTGTTTTTCACACATCGTCGTCAAAAGTGCCAAGTGAGTGCGTAAGTGCGTGCGTATAGGCACTTAGGCGAGGCGAGGCTAAATCGAATTTCAAACATCTAGGTGTTTAGGCATAGTTCCGGCAAAGATTCGGGCCAACTTCTGCAAACTCCGGCCAAAAACTAGATTGACACGATTATGTCATATTGTATTTGAGTTAGGAGTTCTCTAGAACCAAACTCTCTTTCCTCAGGGAACAGAGGTAATGGATGCCTACGTCGTGCCCTCTCAGACCCTACAAATAGCAATGTTAAGAGTTAAATTTTCTGGATATGATTGTTTGGTTGATTTTCTTTGAAGTAGCTATTGCTTCTATTTGTATTTTTTAAAAACCGATGAAACCATTAAATTTTGGTGATAGGCATTGTTGTAAAATTTGGCATAGTCGGCCGATTAATCGGCAAATAATGGATAGTCGGCTAGGAACCGATTAGTTTTTGGCTAGTCAGCCAAAAATCGGTAGTCGGTCAAAATCGGGTCTAGTTGAAAAAATCGGCCGGAAATCGCTCGGCAATTTTTCAAATTCCGGCTACTTTTTCGGCGACTTTTGGAATTTTGGCAAAAAAAACAGGCTACTTTTTAAAGTTCAGGCTGATTTTTGGTAAAATTCTATATATATGTATATAAAATTTAACATTTTTATTTAAATTATATAGGAAATTTGGATGTATATGCGTATAATTTTGAAAAATTACATATAAGTTTCCAATTCGATTAATCCCTAGTCCCTACCTTGTCACTCGACTAGCGACTATCGATTTCTACAAGGTGAGCGGAACAGTCAACAGTGAATGGACGAGTGGAATGAGGGACTGCTACTTGATCGGAAAAAAAAAAAAAGAATAGTAGCCCCCTAGAACCTGCAAAGTCATTATCATTATCAATGAAATCCCGAGCAATTCTCAACCAACATATGCGATTCATTCCTGGAGGCATGCTACCAAATTCTAAAACTTTCTATATATGGTTCCGACATTCTAAGAGGCAAAATGCAAGCTATATACTCAAATTTTCTCCTTGCCTACACCCCTCATCTCTGACACAATCTTAAAAAATAATATTGGCTCCTCTCGTCTACAATTGCAACTCATCAAATAGATCATTTTGGCTAAACAATATTTTAAAGCTAATGCTCATATGATTTCAAATGGAGTGGGATTCTTAGTTAGCAGAGAATTCCAGGACCATGTGGTGGAAGTAAGAAGATACAATGATCGGATCATGATGCTCAGGATGGTGATAGGGGAGGAGGCGATAGCAATAGTGAGTGCTTACGCACCACAGGTTGGGTTGGGAGAGAATGAAAGGAGGGAGTTTTGGGATTGCATGGATGAGAAAGCTTGTATAGGAGGAGACTTCAATGGTCACATTGGGAAGGAGGAAGACGGGTTTCCTATGATCCATGGGGGTTTTGGTTTTGGACCCCGGAACGAGAATGGGGTCACACTTTTGGAGTTTGCGATGGCGCATGACCTAGGCATCATAAACTCCTTTTTTAAGAAGAGAGACTCACAGTTGATCACATACAGTATTGGAGGACTGGACACTCAGATTGACTACCTCATGATGCGCAGATCTGATCATGGCTGGTGGTGGGACTGCAAGGTATTCCCGGGAGAGATTGTGGTGACGCAACATAAACTCTTGGCAATGGATATTGTTATGCGTAGGGGGTTCGTAGATGAGAAGAAGAACCCTCATATTAAGTGGGGCGCCTTGAGGGGAGAAAAGACAACGTTGTTCAGTAATAAGGTACTCGAAGGAAGGCATATCAGTATATGCGAAGACGCAAATCGATTGTGGGATGAAATGGCGCGAAAAGGTGACTGGAGCAGCAAAGGAGACATTGGTGATGACAACAGGTAACAAAAGTTGGCAGAGGGAGTCCTGGTGGTGGAATGATGACGTGTAAATAAAGGTTTGAGAAAAACAACAAAGGTTCAGGGAGTTGGCCAAGCGTACAGAAAGCGCAGAGAGGGCACGACTGCAGACGAGGTACAAAGAAGCGAAGTGGGACTCAAAGAAGACAGTTTCAGGAGCTAAAAGCAAGGCTTACATAGAGATGTATAAATGCCTTGAAACTAAAGAGGGAGAGCATGCCATGTTCAAGATTGCAAAGGCTAGGAAGCGAAAGAGCCAGGACCTGGGAGTAGTGAGGTTCATAAAGGGAGAGGATAGACGCGTGTTAGTAAAAGAGAGTGAAATTAAAGATAGATGGCAGACATACTTTCACGATCTTTTCAACAAGACCAACTATCAAGAAGAAGGTGGAGGGAACACGAACACATGAACAACTCGAAACAACTGCTACTGTAGACTTATCACCAAAGAAGAGGTTCTTACAGCTCTTAGGAGGATGTGTAGGAGGAAAGCGGTGGGACCCGACGATATTCTCATTGAGGTATGGAAATGTTTGGGGGATGAAGGATTGGGGTGGCTGTCAATGTTGTTCAACACTATACTCAAAACTGGTAGCATGCCAAACCAGTGGAGAAGTAGTACTTTAATCCCTCTATACAAGAACAAGGGTTACGCCCAATGTTGCGAAAACTATAGGGGGATCAAGTTGTTACAGCAAATCAATTTGGATTTATGCCAGGAAGATCGACGACGGAGGCAATACACACTATATGGAGATTAATGGAGAAATACAGAGAGGAGAGGAAGGACTTACATATGGTGTTCATCGATCTTGAGAAGGCACATGACAGGGTACCAAGACAGGTGATTTGGGATACCTTGCAGAGCAGATGTATTCCTCAGAGATATATAGAGGCAATCAAAGATACGTATGCAACTACTAAAACTAGTGTGGGAGCATCGGTGGGGATACAGACTTCTTCCCAGTGGAGGTGGGACTACACCAAGGATCGGCATTAAGCCCATTTCTTTTTGCGGTTATTTTGGATGAGTTGTCGAGGTCTATTTGGGCTCATATCCCATGGTGTATGCTTTTCGCGGATAACATTGTCTTAGTGGCAGAAATGAAATACGAGCTAAATGGCCGTTTAGAAGAATGGCGTACCGCTTTAAAGCAGAGAGGCTTACGCATAAGTAGGACAAAAACTGAGTACCTACATTGTCATTTTAGCGGGGCAAACGAGGAAGACAAAGATGATCAGGTGACTATTAGGCCAGGAGGTTCCAAGGACGACAAAGTTAAAATACCTAAGGTTGTTTCTACAAGGAGATGGCGGCATTGACAGTGACGTAGCTCAATGGGTTCAGGCAGGTAGGAAAAAGTGGGGAGCAGCAACGAGCATCATATGTGACAAGAAGTTTCTAGAGAAACTCAAAGGTAAATTTATAGAGTGGCAATCAGGCCAGCCATGATGTATGGCACATATTGTTGGCCGATTAAGAAGAACCAGGCAAGAAAACTGGAGACAGCAGAGATGAGGATGCTGAGATGGATGTGCGGACACACAAGGCTTGATCGGATACGGAACGAGGTTTTTCGGGAAAGATTAGAGGTGGCAAATATCTCGGACAAAGTAAGGGAAGGAAGATTGAGATGGTTTAGGCATGTGAGGAGAACACAGTCGGCACGTGTTCGAAAGGTAGAGTTTCTCACGATGGACGGGAAAAGAAGAAGGGGACGACCGAGGTTGACATGGGATAAGCAAATCCGCCGGGATTTGACTGAGCTACACCTCTTTGAGGACATGATCTATGATAGGAATACATGGAGACGTAGAATAAAGGTACCAGATACTTAGATCCTTACTTAGGTTTATTGACGTAGGGGTCGTGGACTGTAGCCGTATCATTTTGCTTGTTTTTGGGATATCTGATATGAGTTTATATGTGAAATTCGCATGCTTGCGGGATGGTAGTGTTACTTGTAAGCATGTTGGCTTCTTTGTTTGTTTGTGACAGGATACCCCTTGTTGGTTTGTTTGCTTAACTTGCTGATTCATATGTTTAGTGCTTATCTGTTTCGTTCAAAACATTGGTGTTTCTTGTTTATACTTTATGCTGCTGGTCGTGGTTATATGTTGTATTGCATACTGCTGTTAATATATATATATATATATATATATATATATATATATATATATAAAAGAAAAAAAGCCGGTCCTTTGAGCCGGGGACTCGAAGCAGCCTCTCTATTCTACTTGTAGATAGGGGTAATTTGTGTCTTTATCTTTTCCCCCCAGACCCCACTCTAAGTGAGATTTCCACTGGGTACGCTTGTTGTTGCTCATATGATTAATTATAAATCAAAAAAATGTTTGTGGGTTGGCTGTGCCGTCTCAACTTGCCTTGTTTTGACATCTACTAAAAAGTGGCCCACTTTAACCCAAACAATGTGACATGTTACCTAACCCGTTCATATTGCCTCCTTTAATTCGGCTCTTTTTAACTGTGGTTGATTAATGTGACATGTGTTTTTGTTTGTTATATTCAAAAGTTGCCCCTTCATCGAGCGAATTCAAGGAAATTGAAGGGGAAAGTGAAGAAAGACGAAAAGCAAGATACAAGCATCACATGACAACCCGAGACCGAATGGTATATAGCATATTCAATTTCTTTCACCCACAATTGATTGTTTTTGCATCTGATAAGTAACTACTTCTTGTCTTCCATAGTAGAATTGTTTCTTGCATGATGATCTATTTTTAAAGATGCATCAACATAATATAAAAATCAATTTTGTAACTTTTAGATTCCACTAAATTTTAGATTATGATCTTAATATAAATTATAAGATAGAAATGTCATCCGCTAGTTTAACAACTTGGAACCTGCTCCTATGATTTTTTGAGCAAGACCTGTAAAATAATTCTACACAATTGCATATGTATGTGAATAAAATTCTCTCTTTGGAGAAAGAAGTGAAATGCTAAATGGTTACTTTAGTGCTAGATATTCTACAATACAAAGTTACAAACAGGCAAACATATCCATTATAGTTTCACTAAACAGTGGGGTAAATGTGTTGCTTTTTTGTCTAAGTTGGATCATCTGGCAAATCCATTGCTAACGTGGTATTTTTCAAATCTGACTTTTTATACAAAAATAAATGCATAATAATTAAAAAAGTTGACTTGCTTATCCGGTTTGCATGTTACCAGATGACACCCAAACTTGAATACCAGACAAAAAGCCACTTTTTAATGACATTGAGACACAAAATTTTGTAAAATGTCTCGTTTGGGACAAATGCTAAAATAAATTGGGATTCTACTAAAAAAACCCCATAAACCTGAAAAGCAAAGCTACAAAACTGATTAAAAATAAATTATTGCTACCTTAAAATATCACCTTATATGAACAGGGATAGTTAAAAGCAGGGATTTATTGTTAATTCTTTAGTACAGTTCCTAGGTTGGCTTTTCTAGCACTTAGGTGTAATGAGCATGTGAATGACACTATGAGATTGTCTAGCATGCAAATTTTAGTTTGATTCCTTCTTAACTGTACCATTTTATTTATATATGATTAGAATAATGCACTGAATGAAAAGAACAAGCGTGACCTTCAGGCACAGCAAGAGCAAGATGAGAAGCATGTAAGTAGTTACGCATATGAAACCTTTTGTATTCGTAATTTGAATGAAATTGCTAGTGTCTAAATTATTTAGATTACTGTTATTATAATAGTCTTTATACTTGTAACTAACTAATTGACTATTCATAGAGTGAAAAAAAAGTCTGTAGGTCAACCCAACGTGACACATACTGATAAAATACGTGTTTCAACCCATCATTTTTTGGCAACTCATCTCTGGTACAAAATCTGTTGGTACAGATTATATAAATAAAAGCTAAACCTTTTTTTTTTAAACAAGTTAATGTGTTTAATAAACAGCTTTCTTTAAAGCTGTCATTTCTTCTATTATACGTACTCAAATCTATGAATGCTATCGTCGCTTTTTACATACTTACCTTTACCATTAATTTTCAGATGGTTGCTGCAACACTAGATGGTGATATAAAGCGTTGGGCCGTAGGAAAAGAAGGCAATCTGCGTGCACTATTATCTTCATTACAACATGTATATTTTTTATCGATCATTTGTTTCTAGTATAAACGTTTTAAATCTAATACTGCCCATTATATTCGATTTTCAAACACTTGGGGCTGTTTGGTAGCATCTGAATGGGTCTAAATAGGTCTGGTTCAGATTAAGACCTTTTGCTTGGCGAAAAAAAACCACATCTAAATGGAACCAAATGTCTGAATGAAGGTCTAAACCATTCAGACTTGAGGATGTGTTTGAATCATTCAGACGTGAAGGAAGGGAAGGGCGTTGGGGCTGGGCGGCCGCACCACCGCTCGCTCGCTCGCTTGCTTGGTTGTGGTTCATTTAGGGAGGACCGAAGGACGACCGATCGCACCCATCGCACCGCCGGTTGTGGTTCATTCAGGGTTCGAGGTTGCTTACCTTCGAGCCGACCAGGCGGCGACAGGGGGCCATTTACCTTACCTTCGAGCTCAAGCTCGTCATTTACTGATGCTTGATGGTTCGCACCACGGGGGGCGGCAATGGAGGCGTCAACGGAGGCGTCAACGGAGGAGGCGCCCGACTGAGGCGAGGGGGCGATAGGGGCGACGGGTGGGGGCTGAGGGTGGCTCTAGGGTTTTTAAAAAAAGGATTTTTTTTTATTTTTATTTTCATTCAGATGTGTAACCAAACAGCCTTAATCGGTTTAGCACTAAATGGTTGAGACCCTCTTAACTATTAAGACATCTTAACCATTCAGCACTTAATGGTTTAGACCCGACCAAAAGGCCCCTTGGTTTTGATAGATCTTTAATTAGTTTTAATTCATTTGTTAACACTTTCTTTTGTGTGCATTTATGCATATATAATTTTCATTCTCTTTTCATGTTATAATATGTGTTTAAAAAATGTAGATACTTTGGGCTGGATGCGGGTGGCAACCAATTTCATTGACTGATTTGATAACATCAACAGCAGTTAAAAAAGCTTATTACAAGGCAACGCTGTGCGTTCATCCGGACAAAGTTCAGCAGAAAGGCGCGACTGTTCAACAAAAGTATATTGCAGAGAAAGTTTTTGATCTCTTAAAGGTAAGCTAGCTGCCATCATATATTTCCGGTAGTTTTTGTTGGAATGGGTAGATATTTGAATGTTAAAGGATATTTTTTCCTTGTGTTTCTAGGTAAGTCGTAATGAAGGAAGCGACTTTCACTTTTTCTTGCACCAAAGTCGCTAGGGAGGCAACGATCACCTTTTTTACACCAAAGTCGCTGCCCCTCTAGCGAATTCGGTACAGAAAAGATGTAAGTTGCTGCCCTTTTTAAGCAGCAATTTACCTAAATCACAAGAGTAAGTTGCTGCCCATTTGCGGTGCACGCATATAATGTATATATGTGTGGGCCCTTAAAGGGCAAAAGTAAAAGTGCACTAATTTTAACGTTATTTTAATTATTTTGTGAAAGTAACGTTAAAATTATTGGGATGATCAACTTCAAACGATAACTTTGAGCCGGAGACTCTTTCGGAGCAGTCTCTCTATCCCAATTGGGATAGGGGTAAGGTTTGTATCTATCCTTCCCCCCAGACCCTACTAAAAGTGGGAATATACTGGGTAATGTTGTTGTTGTTGTTACCTAAATCACAAGAATGAAAAAAAATATATACCTAAAAATCCTTTACTATTTTAATATTCACCTATTCAAAAAAAATTATTTTTGGTATAAATAATTAATGAAAAAATGAAACCATATTTCACTTGGTACTAGTGTTTTTTTTTTTAAAATTGATTATCAGTTCCTTTTTTTATGTTTATGGGTTCAATGGACAGGAATCGTGGAACAAATTCAATGCTGAAGAATTCAAAAAACATTGAGGGAGGCGAAGCAACAAAACAAGTTTCAGGTGGTGTATAATATGGTTGAGTTGTTTCTTGGACATAAGATTTAATCAAAGCAATATGAGTTATATACTTGATTCATGTATGCATAAGTTTTATATTAATTTTTGTTCAAAATGGATGCATCCATTCATTCAGTTGGTGTTGTATGTCGACACAAATATTTATTAAATACAAACTAGTATTATACCAGAAATCATGGTACATCAATCAGAATATTAAATTTTATAAAAATGGCAGATAATTGGAAAAAATGTAAATTAATTACGAAAGTTGATTGGCTAGCACACTACTAAATTTTAAACATTTGTAATACATATAATCCTTATATAAGGGTAATTTGGTCAAGTATGTAGAGGGTAATTTGGTGATTTAAGGACTATATGTGCTACAAATGTATAAAGTTTGAGACCATATGTGTGATTTATGAAATCTAGAGACCAATAGTGAAATACTAACAAACCACAGATATCATATTAGTAATTTACTCTTTTCATAACATTTGGTAATTTTATCGTTAAATATATCATGAGTTAGGTAAACTAACGTCAATTTAAAACACTCTAAAAAAATTAACGAAGTGCATACAAATTCTAAACAAGACTACGCTACCTATAAATATTTTAATCCAAGTTCATTACACTTCAAGTCTTAAAAACAAATGATAATCTCAAACTCCCCTAATAATCTATATACTAATTTATGAACCAAGACACTACTTCATAAAACTAATAAGATAAAAACAAAACTAATACATTAAGTCGATGGTCAAAGTTTAGAAAAGAACAAAACGATGTAAAGTAAGAAACGATCGACACTGGTAACAAAAGTTCAACTTAATTTCGGGACGAAATTCCCTAAAGTAGGGGAGACTGTAATCCCTAAGGTTTTTACTTTTCTATTTTATTATAATTATACTCATACATAATAAAACAAAGTTTATAACATGTTTTGGATAGTTGTATTCGTATACTCAAACACATATACACGAAGATATATATACTTAAATGAAATACAACTCATAAATATATTCATATGTAAATTTTATTAAGAAAAAGAATAGAAGATTTAATTAATTGAAATTAATTATGTTTTTTAAAATTTAAGGTTATAAATGTTATAAATAAAGTGTATAAGTTTTTAAAAATGGTTTTAACTTAAAAAGTCAAACTACAAAATTTAACAGGCCAATCTTACAATTTTCAAGACCTAAACATAAACATAACCTAAAAAAATCTTTGGATTATAAATGAGAGAAATCCATAACTATACAGATTACCAAATTCCATCTTCATTTGTCCTTCTCATTCGGTCTTTAGTTCATTCATCTTATACCAACTATCCATCTCTTAAGAACTAAGACTTAGGTCGATCAAAAACGTTGTAGACTTCGTGATCACACCTAAAACTCATATCCTTGCCATCTTATTATCCAGCTTACATTATATACATATCCTAACATATGACATTGTGTTTTGTAAGACTTATATGTAAAGGATAGCAAGTAAGAAGCTCTACAGGTTGGATTCTTAGTTTTCACATAAGATAACTTGCGGGTGACTATTTAGCCAACATTTCCCCATCCTCGAACTAACATTTTGGACCACCCAAATATTCTAGACATACTAGTATGCTAATGAGAAACTACGTTCAAACGGTGCATAAAACCGAGCCCAAACGAAGCAAGAATCACAAACAAAAGTTTGAGAACGTAACCATTGACTCACACCAAGATCCAAATTTTAAACCTAATTCTCGATACCATGAATGTTGGATTACCCCTTCCATATGATAGCACTCTGAAAACGATGAATGTGGGCGAAAACCGTACGCAAAACGGAGTTATAACGAAGCGGGAATCGCGAAAACAAGTTTGATGTTTGTTGACGATTGCAAAACGCGAATTCTATAAAAAAATCATCTCACATCGCCCAAGAAACCAATATTTTCCTTCTTTAAACACCTATAAATATCTTTTCTTGGTTCTTTATAGCTTGCAACTCCTAGTTGAGAATAAACAAGTAAAATAACCAAACTTTGGTGGTTCTACAAGTGCAACACCCATTGGGATGTTGAACGTAATAGTTTTATTTTATGCTCTTGGCGAGAAGGTGCTACGATTCGAGATCATCTTGTCTGTAAAGTTTCTTTGAGGTAATTTTCTTTCTCTTTTTCTTCTTTTCATTATTCATTTATTTATTTTTTATATATCTTTAAACTGAAAAGAAAAAAGTTTAGATTGTACAATCATGTTTTAGATGTAAGAAATGAATTCATTTGAATAAAATCTGTAATTTTATGGTCATAAAATATATGCTCTTTGTTTCTTTATGTATGTATGCTTTCAATTCATGCTCTTTTTTAAGACAACCGCCCATTTATGAATATTTCAGGAATATATTTACTTTTGGAGCTTTTACAAGCAGCCCATTTTGTATTCTTTGTAAATTTAACAACCATTAATAAATTAGGTGCAAAAAATAAATCATATCAAAAATTCTTTTACCGATTTTAGCAAAATATCTCGCTATGCTGACTTTATCAATTAATTGAAGATATGACAATAATCAGTAAAAAATATAGTTTAGCTGCTAAAATTAATAAACGATTAACCAGGAGTTATATTGGTTTTTTGTTTTGTCAAGTTTGCCCTATTAATAATATCTGTTAATTCATTATTTTGCAAGTTTTTCCATGGTTTTTGACTAAGAAAGGCTTTTGTTGCCTTAAAATGGACGCCAAAATCCATTAAAGTGTCTAGCATGATACTTTGTGAATTTGTCTAAGCATTTCTATGTGAATTTATCTAAGTATTTCTAGCATGATATTTTGTGAATTTATCTAAAATGGATGCCAAAATCCATTAAAGTGCCAAAATCCATTAAACTGTGGCAGGTGATAACAAAACTGTTAATCAGTTAGATCAAAAGTTTTGTGGTTGTGGTTGTGGTTTTGGGCTTGTGCCATTAGCATTAAGGCTTTCTAATGGTGATAGGAAGGATAAAAAGTCCTCACCCTTTAGGCCAAAAAGGGACATTTAAGATTTCTAAGTTGAATTTGCAAATTATTCCAATATTCAGGAGACTTTGTTGAATTTTAACTTATACTTCTAACAAGAATCGTTCGTCTGTTTGTATACTCGGATGGTATGGGGGCCTGTTTTGCTATACATAATAACTCGTAAGGGTGGTCTCTTTTGTTTGTTAAATGTTATGGGGTGACATTACAGTTTCATATAGTTTAAGGAATTTGACCAAATATTAGAAATTGAAAACAAAATTACGCATCATGAAATTGTTTTATTGCATACATTGGTCATGGAAGTTAAAAAAGGGGAAAAGGGTATTATATTGGTCAACTTATATATTGGTCAACTTATATATTGTTACAATTTTGACCAGTTTCTAAATTGAATTCTTGTTTTTCTAGGCTCCAACTTCAAGCAGACTGCTGGAGCAGACTGTATGTTATCTAATGAATTGTATGCATACACAAAACTGCATACATCATGTTTGTTTACTAGGTCCATCTGGTTCTGCATGTTTTCTTATCTTAAAGCTTGAAAATGATTCAGGCTACTGAATGACTTTTATGTCTCCATTGAGGTCATTTATTTTCATATTCTGAAAAAGAATCTGAATATATGATGATGCTATGTAATTGACTTTTTGAAATTGCTTTGGTTAAAAACTGATTCTAGGTACTAACTATGATGATCAAGCATTTAGATTTTCATTTTGTTGTTTGATGCATATGGCCTCTAAATTCCAATGGCGAAATGTGTTTTATATGATGATACATTATTATAATGTTATGTATGCAGATGTCTGAATGCATATTCCGAATACGTAATGTTAGAATTTATTTTTGATTGTTAGTTATGTGTTTGCTTTAACATTTTATAAGTGTTGAGGATTCTAACACTATTTGAGGGTTCATAATAAACTCAGATAGTAGTACTTCTTCTCTGCAATTCATATTTGTATGAGGTACCATACATTAGATAGTACAAAGAAAGTGGTATCAGCAATTCATATTTCCATGAGGACCCCTTGCTTCAGGATATCAATTTATTAAATTTATCTTACAATTTGTTTTCATTTTTTTCTTTTGAATTTTGCACTTGCAAGGCATTTTTCAATTTTTTCGGTGCACATAATTAGGTATGATTATGGGATTTGAATGATAATTTCAATATGAGCTTTTAGATCATGAAGTAAATAATTTCAATATGAGCTTATTGGATCATGATGTAAAATACTAATGTCTAGGATGGTAAATGGTTTTCTGTTTCCAAATTTTGACACAATATTGATACTTTTACAACATTGAAATATTTATATTATTGTAGGTAAGACCCCTCTTACTCATGTTGCAAGAATGCAAGGCAAATGCATTTCCCCACTGCTAAATACCTTATTCAACATGGTTCAAACACTATTTGATGATTCATAATGAATTTAAACAGTTCAAACACTATACATAGATGAAACTAAACGTGTACATACATACATAAACTGTACACTTTTAAGAAACTGCACACTTTGATGACTAATTAAGAAGAATGAACTGTTCTCACATCTTTTAATAATCCACATAAACATAATTTGGTGGCAAACTAAAATGCATAGTTACATAGATAAATAGCAAAACTAGAGGATAATATAAAGAATTAATAGTTCAATCGGAGACTTAATACTCTTAGGAATGTATGTCTTATCTTACACTATTTATGTCATTATTGAACCAAGAACTCAGACAAGTCATGTTGTCACACCCCGAGCCGGCGGGTTGGATCGACTTCCCCTTCGGGCGGAAGGTTCCCGGGACGCGATATCGGGAATGATAATCGTGATGATCAGATTGTTTACAATGCACATGATATAAAATGAGAAACTGCTAAATGAAAATAGAATTACAAAGTTAAATTACATTAGTTTTGTTCATAATTTAACAATGTAAATCTACTATCAACATCATAAATTTCTATCTTGTATCTGCACAAGATATACAAAATAATTTGTAAAATGATGTTTCAAAAGTATGCAGGTCCAAAAATACTAGGTCCTCTATCCGGCATCATGGTCCAAAAGCATTAACTTCTTAATTGATATGTGTCGTCACCTGGGAAGTCATGCAAAAAGATCAAGTCAACACATGGTTGGTGAGTTCATGTAGTTTTATAAAAATGAGTTTGAATAACCTTTTGAATGACAACCTTAACCTCACCATTAACCACCTATACCATCCAGTTCAATATGCTTATATATAGGGCATATGTAGGGTCGAACTTACCGCCCGCCCAGCCACCGTCCCACCACATACCAAGCCACATGATGTATTGTTCCTGGTGATAATTAAGCTTTTCATCCCACATCATTGATTCCATAACATTTGATTCATAGCATTTGATTACCCTGAAAACGTTTACCCTGATCCCCCGAAATGACAACCTTAACCTCATCAACGACCACCTATACTATCCAATCAAGTATGCTTATATATAGGGCATATGTAGGGGACAAGCCTTGTCCCAGCCACCGTCCCACCACATACCGGACTGTTTAGCATATTGTTGTTAATGATAATTAAGCGTTTCACTCCATTCACCTTCATCTTAGATTTTGAATTTCCACAAATTGAAATACCTCTGATTTCTTGAGTTCACCATGTCATACCCCACCTTTCGTCATCTGAGATGATGTCATTCGTCACTCTGATATGGTTGCGGAAGCATAGTGATGATGTCTCTGAGATGAGGGGTGACTTACTTGATCCAATATCATAGCACACAGATTAACTTAAAGTAAATACATTACAAAGATGTCGTAATCACAACCAACATTACATTATATAAACTAAGTTTATTACATTATTTAATTACAACAGTTTAAAGTGCTGCCTCACCCGGTGGGTCACTGTCTCCCTGCAAAATGTTTTAAGTTTAAACGTCAGCACAAAGCTGGTGAGATCATACAATTCAAGTTCAACAATATGATATGCGATACAAGTTCTCACAATGTTCAGTTCAAGATAACCATGGGACCCGTATCTAGTTCCTTTCGAATTGTTCTGTTCTTGTTCTATAAAGATACTACCCGTCGGTAAATATCTTGGTGCCTCATTGTCTTAATGTCTATCACTACATTAAGAAGTTCTGGAAACAGATTACAATCATTTACACCAAGGGGAGTTGCAAGCTCCCGGCAAATGGGTTGTCAGCCGATAGTACTATCATTGTTTTCTGTTCGGCCCCACATGGGTTCACTAGATACAGTTCAGAAATGAGGACTTATAAGTTCTGTGATAGTGTTATGTTCTATAGGCAAAATCCCATGAAATCCACAAGTTCTTAACAATCACATGAAATCACGCAGATAACAGTGATACATATCATATAGTTCTAAAAAGTTCCACAGTGCTACCCCGATGTTTATATAAGATTAAAAAGAAAAGGGGTTGTACGAAACTCACCTGATAACTCAGAAGTAGCAGAATGTCACACAACTAATAATAAAGAGGTAATTCTGCATTTATTTATGTTTAATGAGTTATTTAGGTTTTAACTTGCTGATTAGATCTTTCTAAACATCCAATGTCAAAGACAGTGTCTTACCAATCATCAAACTGGGATTATGTAATTAGTTATTTTAATGTTATATCATACAATGTATGATAATGTAGGAACCTACATTGAATTAGATTCCTAATACAAGGTTGATGACACACTTGATTAATCAGAATAATTTCAGATTAATCAGAATAATTTCAGATTAACCAAATAGTTAATGTTGTTGATTTAAATGCTAAAACAATTTCTAGACAGATTAATGGATTGGGAATGATTAATCCTTGTTATAGATTACCCAAATATCATGAAATATCACAATGTAGTATTAGAATAGGTTTAATAACCATGTTTAACATACTAATCTGACTGTTATCATAAACATCAGATAATCGTTCCAATGAGTATGTTAATGATTGTGATTAGTTTGAAACACTTGGATTTAACCTTGCATTTCAAAGATTAATCAAACTAATCACCTACATTTTCATAATCAAATGGTTTAAACCATTATAATCATGGGTATGATTTCATGCAAATCGGGCATTACAACGGATCAAAACAAAGATTTACCCGTTAAAACATCGTGTTCTTCGTTTATAATCAATCCTAGCCATCATCTAGGCAATAATCAACAACCCTAACTATCTCATTACGTTCAAAATCAAGATCTAATCACTCATTAACAAACTAGAAGGTTAAAACGAATCATTACCTAATCAGACGGAGTTTTGAGCGTAGAACAACGATTAGTACTTGCAGATAAGTTCCCTGGCTTCAACCACACGATCAAATGGCTTTAAAACTGAGATTGGATGGTGAAAAATGATGTTCTTCGCCTGTGATGGTGTTCTGGTTCTTAAGATGTAAAAAGAATAAACTTTGCATGAAATCTGATGAAGAAATCTGATCCATTGCACCGCCTCACCCGTCGCGTACCGCGACAAGGAACAAAACAAAGCTTCGCGTACCGGGAAGAAATCCGGAGAAATCAGATATTTTTGGTCCATCGCGTACCGCTAAGATCCCTTATCCCATCCTTAGCGTATCGCGACGAGCCCAGAAGTTCAATACTTAGAAATTTTTCTTCGTTTTTCGATTCCGGACAATCCAAGACTCCATTTCGCACATGGTTTTCGCCCACGTTCATCATTTCTCGCATACTTTCCATCTGTAATAATTACAATAGTTGAATCAACAAGGATTTCTTGAACGAACACATGTGCTCATGTCATCAATGACATAATTTACAACTACAATTGTCACACACCAAGCAATCATAATTACCCCAAAGCACTTGTAGAAATATAATATTAAATGGTTAATTAAATCAATAATTAATCATTTAAATACAACTAAGACATGATGATTGGGCCATATTGACTCAATCAATTAAACTTAGTTGTTGGTGGTTGTCCAAGTTGTAGCGTCTCACATGTGGCCCATATCAGGCATGACCCAAAATGAGTCTACCTGCATGCGTCGGGACTTTCATGATGCCCATATCAGCTTGACCCTTTGGCTCTGTACATGTCGGTACTTTAGGATATCCTTTGATTCTTGATCGTCTTTGTTCTCTTGATTTCGTTTGATCTTTTTAATTATGCACATATAGCTTGACTACAAGAGTCTACTATTGTGCCGGGACTTTCCGTGTGTTACACGTGGTCTTGATTTACTGATGTCGACGGAGCTTAGCTAATAAACTAACTAAAAACCGACTCTAAAATAGACACAAAGTAATAAATCTAGACTCTCTAAAACCTAAGCTACCGACAGACAAGTGTACCTATCGTGTGCAGCAAGACAAAAGTAAGTCCGGATATCGAACCCACAGACTTCTACAGACTGTACTAACTAGACTCAAAGACTTATCTATACACAATTTGTACTTAAATAAAATAATAATAAGGAAGGGCGTTTTCTACTAATCAACTAAAATACTTAATAAACACCTGGAAATAAAAACAGACGAGCAACCAAAAACTTAATCAGAGAAGAAAAGAAGCACTACCTAGGCTTGAATCATATACATGCTTGACAAGGTTCTATCGGGGATGGAACTAATGTGATACCGGGATCTTTAAATACTAAACTCCAAGGAAACCTAGAGCACCCTCAACCCTTCTCAAGGATAGTCAACTAAGGATCCTAAAAGCCGTTAAACCACCGGTTAAATGGATTCCCCTCACAGGTCATCCAACTACTTATGAAGTATCCGCTAGATTATCTACCTCACAGCACGATAATCTCAAAACATATAAGAAATAACTATTAAACAATCTACCTCACGGCACGAAAGTCACAATTCACTCAAATGCTAGGGATAACTTGGGTTTTCCTATTGGACTCGATAAACATGATTTGATAGACATACTAGAAAGATCTTCTCACAAAGGCTCTAACTAGAAATCCAACATCCAAGACTTATCGACAACTTCTCACCTCACGGCTATTGAAGCAAGTTGCACATCTTAACTGTTTAAATCTTGATAAGACATTCCTATGAATCACTCGGCCTAAGCAACTCATCCACTAATCAAAAACACACAGTAATTGATTCTAGCATGCACCTATTTTGCGACAGACAATCGCCAAGACACATGAGGAACATAATATCAATCATTCAACCATAAAAGATACACATACACATCCAATATTCAAAACCAAATCTTTAAATCATAAATCCATCACATCAAAATGTTCCAACACCGAATTAAACCAAAATCAAACATGCATAATCATCTAACCTAGATAGTTCTAAGAGTTTAGCCAATAAACATCATATGTAAACAATCCATAATCTGTTTAAAGTAAGAAAACATGAGAAACAAAGTAAACCGATCACGTTACACCCTTTGGATCACTCGTCTAGGGCTTCTCGATGATCCAACTCTACTCCAACCTTGATTCCCTGCTTCTAGTCGCCCCTTAGGTCGTCTCTGATCGTCCCAAAATCGAATACCCTAGCCTCCAGCCGTTTCAGAAAACATAAACTCGAATTTCTGAATTTTTAACCCTGTCGCGTACCGTGACAGGCTCCTCTGAACCCTTCGCGCTACGCGATGGGTCTCGCTACCCGACAAATTAGTCGGGTCAACCCACAATGATTACTGAAGGGCAGACATGTAATTTCCACCTGTCGCGTACCGCGACAGGGTTTGAAGTGGGTGTCGCGATACGCGACATGTCTATTTTCCAGCTTTTATCTTCTTTTGTCTTCGGATTTGTTCTCGACCCACCGGGAGCTCTATTTCTTGATCTTTTGCACCAAATACGCATGTTTATTACCTGCAAACATGAAATTACCAAATTGTGAAGCACCAGCTAAATCAGTTCCAAAACCAAACAAAATTTATACAGAAACTTGATAAAAACAAATGGAAAAACAGATGTGTTTTGCAACACATCATTTACATACAACTGACATCCACCTTAACTTATGCATTAATGATTTCATTAGATCTTAATGATTTCATTATTTCAATGATTCACACACGGTTATGATTTCCTTGATTCTCTTGATTCTGATCTTTAGAATTTCATGATTTCCGCAATGATTACAAATTCCTGAATAGGATCCTTAGTTTTCTGATCACACACTGATTTAGATTCCTTTGAATTTGATCTTTAGCTTTAGTTCTCTTGGTTACACCGTGAGTTTAGATTCTTTGAATTGAATTTGATGGACTAAGGGTTGTTTTAGAAGAATTAAGGCATTACTCATAAGAGTAATTAATTAATTCATTAGTCAATTCTGCATAACAAATACCTAGACAGGAGTCTAAGAGTATAAACATGTATATAATAAGCATACAATAAGTAAAAGCATTTGCGTAAAACAGATTTAAATAAAAAGGTTTACGCATGTTTCTCATCCCCGCGTTTGAAAACAAAAATGTTTAGAAAAGGGGCAATGAACTCACCTGTGTTGCTGTGCAAATGAATTATCACAAAATGCGCTCGTTACTTGTGGCTTATGTATCTTCAATACCTGAGTTTTTTTAAGAGGATTTGCATACGATAAGTATCTATAATAGACGCATTTAGGGTTTGGTCTCGGTGTGCAACTAAGTGTCCTATATGCTAATGTGTTTCTAAGATTCCATCTACTAGTCTAACTCATTACCCATTAGTAACCCTTATCCCACGATTACTCATTTAAGTCTTTAAATAAAACATTTTCAAGTTACTTCGTTTATTTTAATTTAACAAAACTTACAATTTTAATTTCTTTTATAAAAAAAAAATAATTAAACTTAAAAGAATTATACTTCAACATGATGGGCTTGTGTTAATCTAATTTGATTAACCTCAGGCCCATTACTAGTCTTTGCGTGTCCAATGATTATTGATCAACCTCTTTGATTAACTTGTCCTAGATAATTCAAGTGAATCATCTAGGTTAGTTACGTATCTTTATGAATTTTCCTAAGGTTTAGTTGATAATAATTGAATCAACACTTAACCCCTTAGGTTATTGTCTTGATCCTCATGATTTCCCAATATGTTTTGACCCCGAATTGACGTCCACAACCCTTGTTTATCTTTTATAACATGATTTATGCAAAACCCTTGATATTGAAACTCCAACTATCCTTTGTTGATTTTAATCCCATTAGGTAGATATAACCCAAGTTTGGCCCTTAGGAGTTATGTGTTGATTTCTTATAAAAGAAAACCCTAATAGGTCTTCTCATGCACACACACAAAATCAACCCATGCATGCAATACATGAATCCCATGCACTCATACCCTTTTAACCAACTTGCAAGATGGTTGACCGAATCATATCCTTGACCGATCGAACGAATCAATTGGCCGGCTGAACTATGCTTGGGGCCGAATAGGATAGGGCCGAAGGGGGTTGGCCGAAGAGGAGCCTCGGTCGAATGAGCTGGGCCGACTGAATGAAGAAGTGGCCGAATGGGATCTGCCAAAGAAGGACGAATCCCGACCGAACCAATCATGACCAGCGAATGAAGGGTGGGCCGAAAGAGTGTTCTGGGCCGACAGAAGCAGTATTGGTCCGACTGAAAGGGAGTTGGGCAGACTGAGTGCTGCTTCGGTGGTTGTCTATTCGGCCGAATGGAGTTCAAAGCTCATTTGGTGAGCTGTGTATGTCTCATTCGGCTATGCCGATTTCAATTATGTGCAACCATAGATCTTCAAACTAATCGACTAGTTTTGAGGTGAGGCTTGTTCCTACAATATCCTAAGGTGATGTGGTGTGAATCCTATGGATTAAAATGGGTTAAAACCGGCTTGAAAAGGGTCCGAGCCAAAGGGTTTCAAAAACCCTAAAACCAAACTTAAACTCGATCTTTACCTCAAATCGGTTGGATCCAAGCTCAGATCCTTTGTACTTTCGTGATCTACAAGTGATAGTGGTCGTTTTGACACAAAAAACGTTCGATTTCGTGAAGAAACAAGAGAGATATGGAGTGTGGTTCTAGAGAGAGAAAGTAGAGAGAGAGTGGGTAAACGAAAATGGGGAGTGAGGCTGGTTGGTGGTGGTAGGGATGTGCGTCGGGGCAAACCCGGCCCGGACCGGACCAAACCCGGACTAGACCCATTTAGTTCCGGAAATGAAACCCGTGGACCGGCCCACAATATAGTTTAATGGTCTCGGGTAAATCGGGCCAACCGGGTCGGTCCACTAAATGGGTCGGGCCAAACCATTTTATTCCAAAACAATTCAAACATAAAGTTCATTTGTAAGTTAACTAATCAATTGCTTGTAACAATATCGTAGAACTAAGTTAACTAATTACTAACCAATATGAAGTTGAATCCATGAATCACAATATACTTGCCAGCAAAAAGTATAAAACAAAATAATATTTCTTACCTTGCGTCGACGTTGTTCGTCACTTTGTAGGGTCAATTGAAAAGAAAAGAAAAACGATGCAAAAAATTAGGTTAATATTATATAGTAATGAGGCATCACAAATAATTAATATGGGCCATACCACGTATTAGAAATTAGGAACGGACAAATGGGCCTTGCAAAAAAAAAAAGAATTAATATTGGCATTGCCGCATTTCAAAGGATGAGAATAATCTCCAATTCGGCTATTCTCATAATCCACTCGGTTTAATCGGCCCTTTCGATTCCAATAGTATTTATCAGGTTTGGGACCGGACCGGCCCATAACCGAAAATTTGGTGAATCTTAGGATCGTGAACCATCCCATTGAATAATTATATGGGTTCAAATGGGTCGGTCCGGTTATTTTTCTCGGTCTAATCGGGTTGGCCGTTTTATGCACACCCCTAGGTGATGGTGGTTGTGGCATTAATTGCCACATTAAATGGGTTAGAAATACCCGGTTATGTTCGGGTTCGTTCGGTTTTGCTCGGTTTCGCGTAAAACGTCGTTTTCCTTTCATTTTCATAACGAAAATTCTCGGTTTTAAAACAAGAGTTTGTAAAATTATTTTAGGCAGTAATTCCTAGTAAATTAACTAGATATCTTCCATTTATTTTAAATTTTCAAAAATATTTAATTTACTGTTTAGAATCGAATCGTACAGTCGTCGCGCGTATTCATTCGAATCGTCACCCGTACGAACACGAAGATAACTACATTTTTCAATATGGTTTTCTAATTATTGGATATCATTCAGAACATTAAACTTTCAGATATATTCGTACAGATCGTCACCTATACGAATAATCCGTCGATTTAGCATTCACGTAACGACATCCGTTGTTGTTTTGTTCTGTAAAGCCTCACATACAAATATACATAATAAGATCCTAACAAACAATCACATGATGGTTCTGTGTTTCCAGATAATTTTCTAACTGAAGAACCATGATTCTGAGTTTAATTTCTGAAATGATTCCGAATTTGTTCTCTGATAACATGAAATGATAATGATACATGATATGAATGTGACATACAATGAAATACGTATAATTTGTACCTGATTACTGTTCATGTAACTGTTGAGATCACTGTTCCAGTAACGTTTCTGGCACTGATGTTACACATGTATTTAGAGCAAATACGCATATTCAGTTAACTAATTTAAAAAAATTTTAAATCAAATTTATTTTTGTAAAAAACAGAACTATATAGGTATGTGTAACAATTCTGCGTGTGTGCATCACTGCATCCTGCTAAAGAGTTCAGCGAAGACGGTGTATACACATTAAAAGTTGTTTTTCGTAAAATGTTGCATAATGAACGAAATGCATGTATTTATTAAATTAAGGTAATTTAATTAAAAATTAATAATATCATACTATTCATTTATAATATATTGACTTATTCATTTCTCCCATACATAAATTAGTATTATGGCTTGAGTGGAATGAAGAAAAGTTGGAAGATTCTAACAGTCGTCGAAAACGTGTGCTCGAACAATGGAGGTGACTCATGGATTTTTTACTCAAAACATCTATGTTTATGACCAGCTTTTATGCACGGAGGACACGCAAAAGGAAAGCTTAAGGACCAAATACAAGGAGGCTAAACGAGAGGCAAGGAAGGCAGTGTCGGAAGCTAAAAACAAAGCATACAAGGAGATGTATAAACGCCTCGAAACTAAAGAAGGAGAGCATGGCATGTTTAAACTTGCCAAAGCAAGGGAGCGGAGGAGGCAAGACATAGGAGTGGTGAAATTCATAAAGAGTGACGACGGTCGAGTCCTGGTGAAGGAGAATGACATAAGGAAAAGATGGGAAACATATTTTAGTGAATTATTCAACAAGGACATGGAAGAAATCGACAACTATACGATCATAGGGGAAGTAAGAAACAACTGCTATTGTAGACACATTACTTGGGATGAAGTGCAGAGAGCCCTTAAGAGGATGGGAAGGGCGAAAGCAGTGGGACCTTGTGATATCTCTATAGAAGCATGGAAGTGTCTAGAAGACGAAGGGGTTACTTGGTTGACATCGTTGTTCAACAAGAAACTCAAAACCGGTCAGATGCGAGACCACTGGAGAAGCAGCGTTTTAGCTCCTCTATATAAGAAGAAGGGAGATGCTCAGCGTTGTGAAAATTATAGGGGAATTAAACTTTTGAGTCATACCATGAAACTTTGGGAAAGAGTGATCGAAACAAGACTAAGGAGAGAAACCCAAGTGACTGAGAACCAGTTTGGATTCATGCTAGGGAGATCGACCACTGAAGCAATACATGTTTTGAGGAGGCTCATGGAAAAATATAGAGAGAAGAAAAGAGATTTACATATGGTGTTCATCGATCCGGAGAAGGCGTACGATAGCGTACCACGTCAGCTAATCTGGAACAGCCTACAACGTAGAGATATCCCTTGAAGATATATAGAGATGATAAGGGATACGTATGAGGATGCTAAAACGAGTGTTAGAACCCAGTGGGTGATACAGACTTCCTCCGTGTAGAGGTAGGACTATGATGTGTCGTTATTTACACATCATTTTAGTATTTATTTTATATTATTTTATCTTATTTTATTAGAATTTTATTTAGTTTTTATTAGATTTTAATTAATTTTTACTTATTTTAATTTTTAATGTTAAGTTTGTAGGTTTCGCGAGAATAAACGTTCGCATTTACGAAGAAACCGAAGCTCGGAATAATTTTTATGAAGTGTGGAAGCGAGAAATATAATTTTTAGAAGTTCCGGGGTTAAAACGTGGCATTTCAGGGAGTTTCGGAGCTTAAAAATTGAATTTCTGAAGTTCAGGGGGTATTTTGTTCATTCTAGAAGTTGGGAGGCGCCTGGGACACGTGGCAGAAACAGCTTGCGCCACCTAGCCCTAAAATCCACCCAATGTATGCCGGATACCCACGACCCGGCGCCCAGACCCGCGTGCGGCCAATTCCCTCTCACACCAAGATCCACGCGTGACCCGGATACCCAGCCCCTGACCCGCGTCCCTTCCAGCGCGTTGACCGGCTTTGTGGGCGTTGACCCGCGTTGACTGACCCTTTGACCGAGCCTTTGAACCCCTTTTTAGCCCATTGAACCGGCCATGAACCCATAATCGTGAACCTTTTGCGAATTTTCACCTATTTAAGCCATTTAAAACCCTAATTCGCAAATTAATCACCCAAGGACGGCTGAAAACGAAGGAGAAACATATTTTTGAAGATTTTGGAGTTTCGGGATCGATTCGGACGCTCGGGGGAGGCTCAGATCGCGTATACAAGTGCTCGGAACGCGTTTTCGGGTTTGTTTATGCATCGTAGTTGTTCTTTTCCATTTGTTCTTGAATTTTATACCATGTTTAGATCTGATTTCATGTTTATGAATATTTGGATGATGATTCTAGGCTAAATCTTTAATTCTACCTAGATTACAGATGATTATTGGATGATTTTTCGGTTTTTCGGGTTTGTTTGATTGAATGAATCGCTGCTTTTGATTTGAATCTGATTGTGAATGATTGTGAATGTTATTAAACTATTGGGAATGATCTGATTACATGCTTAAACTATTTTGTGGATAAGGTTTGATTCGGTTTCGATAAAAACTCGATTTTCACATGATTTTAGGCTAAAAACTTGGTTTTAACCTAATTGTGATTTGACTAATCATAGTAAATCATAAGAATTTCATATAATCAGATTGTAATCAGTGGGATATACCACCTTAAAGGCTAATCAAGCAACGAGGTGTTGGGATATCGTGGTTTAAATGGGGTTTTTCAAGTGATTCGCATGATCATTGGGTTATTTGTTGATTGTTTATGCCATGTATTTCAAATTCATAATTAATCTAAATTAGATTGATTCATTTGTGCTTTGGTACATTGTGGTTGTTGAGATTGACCTAATGATTTGACCATAGAAGTCATAAGCATTGCCCGTTTGGAGAGACCGACTTGGTGATCCATTCTTATATCCCGGTAAGCTTTACACAACCAGTAGGATCTTTCTAAGTGTTGGATTGTCTGAACATGAGATCTAGCATTCCTTAAGTCCCTGAATTGGTTGTATCATTAGATCCGGTGTCATTCAAGCAAACACTCCCGATAACTGCTAGATTCCTTTAAGATTCCTAGTTTAGGTAGAATCTCCTCCGTATTTGGTTTTCTCGTTCTTGAGGTGTGAGTTGACTTAGTTAGTTTTCTTAATTTCTTTAATTGTTTAAAGTCATTTTCGTAAAACAAATTCCGTTTTCCAAATTTAGTAAGTTTCTTATTTCGTTAGGATTACAGTTAGGGTTTATTAGCCGATTCCGTGTCCTTAGGTTCGATATCCGGACTTTCCTTAGCTATACTTCATACGTTAGGTACACTTGCCTGTAATGTGTAGTTCGGTTTAGGTTATTTCGATTTATTACTCGATAGTGTTGAACCATCATTTTCTATATATATAAACCGACACATCAGACTACACCAAGGTTCGGCTCTGAGCCCGTTCCTTTTTGCAGTTATCTTAGATGAGCTAACAAAGTCTATTCAGGAAGACATTCCATGGTGCATGTTGTTTGCGGATGATATTTTGCCGGTGGCAGAGACAAAGGAGGACCTAAATGCGAGGTTAGAAGAATGACAATTGGCCTTGGAGAGTAAAGGACTACGCATCAGTAGGTCCAAAACGGAGTATCTTCGTTGTAACTTTAGTGGGACCAACGAGGAGGAAGAAGACGAGCATCACGTGAATATTGGAGGGCAAGAGGTGCCAAAGACAACTAAGTTTAAATACCTAGGATCTTTCATCTAGAGTGATGGAGACATTGATTGTGAAGTCGCTCATCGTGTGCAGGCGGGTTGGAACAAGTGGAGAGTAGCTACAAGCATATTATGTGACAAGAGGTTTCTAGACAAACTAAAGGGTAAATTCTATAGAGTAGCAGTTAGACCGGCCATGACGTATGGAAGTGATTGTTGGCCGATCAAAAAGATTCAAGAGAGGAAGATAGAAACAACAGAGATGAGGATGCTAAGATGGATGTGTGGGCACACAAGACTTGACCGAATAAGAAACGATGGGGTGGCGTGCATCTCAAACAAGGTAAGGGAATGAAGATTGAGATGGTTCGGCCATGTGAGGAGAAGAGGCGTGTTGGCCCCTGTTCGAAGGGTAGAGCACTTATTTGTGGATGGGAGGATGTGCAGGGGCCGACCTAGGTTGACATGGGATGAGCAGATTCGTCAGGATTTATTAGCGTTACACCTCTCGGAGGACATGATCAGTGATACGATTTCCTGGAGACGTCGAATAATGGTTAGGGATTATTAGGTACTTAGGATACAGGTTAGAAGCCATAGCTTTCTAGGAATGCGTGATTGTCATGTTGGTATGTTTGCTCGATGTCTTTTATGCCTGTTGCAGTGATGAGTGTGTTAGCTTGTATGTGGCTTTGGTTTGTTGCTTACTAGGTGCTTTCGTTAGTATGCTATGTTGGTTTATTGCTTTATTGCCTTTACTGCTTCACTTCCTATACATGCTCTTGTATACATGTGCCTATGTGTATCCGTTTGCCTTTTGTTCTTGTGATGTGTCTGATGAAAATAATAATAATAATAATAAAATATATATAAAAAAATAAAAAAAAAGGTTTTACATGAGCCGAGGGTCTCGTCTGAAGCAGCCTCTCTACCCTTTTGGGGTAGGGGTAAGGTTTGTGTTCATCTCTCCCTTCCCAGACCCTACTTTTAAGTGAGACTTTACTGTGTATGTTTGTTTGTTTGTTTTGTTATTCGTGTGATCGGTTTATTTTTTTTCAAGATCTTTATGATTATAACTACTTTTTTTATTTGTGTATATTAATTTAATGGAGTTTTGTAAAACTCACGGTATAGATATACCACACTTAAATGCATACATAAAAGAAAACTATTGAGTGCACTATCTGTATAACAAAAAACAAAGTTAATTAGCAAAAAAAAAAACGAACAATGTGTCGCCATTGCCACCGCTGCATCAATCGGGTTTCCGACTAGTATATATATAGGGAAGGTATATTTTACAAAGGAGGAAAACCATAAAAAGTGTAAGAAGCAACAAGAAAGAGGCATGTGTATATTGGGTTAAAGGGTATAGATGTGTAAATAAAAAATGAGGTTGCACATGCAAGTCACATGCAACTTTATCCATTTTTTTAAACGTTCGTAACTATTTTACACGTTAACATTTTTTTAAAAACAGTACACCATAAAATTAAGTGTTTTTTTACCTTTTTAACGAGTATAATATTGCTATATTAAAAAAATTAACAAAACTAGATATTTATGAAAGTTGCATTTTTATAGCGTTTTTGAACACTACCAGCAGAATATAAAATACCACAGGGAATTTTATGGTGTTTTTGAATACAAAAAACACTTAAATTTAAACATGGTGTTTTTTAAGATTCGTTTTATGGTATTATCGAATAAAATATATTGAAAAACATCATAAATCATATTTATGCTTGATTTTATGGTGTTTTTGTAGAATGAAACTAAATGTTTTATGATATTTTTGAGCACTAAAAAAAATAATAACGCTTAATTTTGCACTTGGTGTTTTTAAACTACATAATTTTACATAGGGTCATTTTATGACGTTTTTTATGAGTATCTGCTGAATAAAAACACGGTATGTATTTTCAAGATAAAACACCATAAAACATTGTTATTCGAAGAAAATTGTGAACATAAGAAAAACATATAGAAAAACACCATAAAGCATCGTTTTTCTTTTTGTTTATTCATTAAAAAACACAATAAAACAAGTAATTTTATGAACATTAAAAAACCATAAAATGTTTATTTTTCATTCACTTACGATAAAACACCAAATTTCACAAAACACCACGTTAATTTACAAAATAAAACGAATGTATGTATTCAACAACATGTACATTTGCTGAATGAAAACACCATGTGTATTTCCAAGATAAAACACCATAAAATATTATACTCTGAGAAAATTTTAGAAGGGACATAAAATAAACACCATAAAACATTTGTTATCCTTTTTGTTTATTTAGTGAAAAACATCATAAAACACTTAGTTTTATGAACATTCAAAAAAGCATCATAAAACGCTAAGTTTCATTAAACTACGAAAAAACACCATAAACAACCATATTTTTAAAACGTATTAAAAAACGCCATAAAAACACACAGTTGAATACAACACCCAATTAATTGTTTTTTAATGTATCAATATTATACTTGTTGAAAAGATAAAAAAAATATTGATATTATGGTGTAATTTTTTTTATAAAATAATTATGTATGAAAAAGTTATGAGCTTTTGAAAAAAAAGGAGAAATTATAAAAAGTCAACAATGATTGCAATACATATTATACCATTCCAGCCATTTTAATTTCTTTTTAAAATCTCCTTTTGATGCGGCACATTTACAGCCCTTCAAATCCAAGATTAATGATTGAAATTCCTTCATACACTTTTTCGAGTTTTACTCCTTTGTAGCCTAACCACAATCTATATATATACAGAGGTAGGTTCAAATACGAACAGAGAGTTTTGTAAAAATGGTAGGAACCACTCATGTGTTGACACATGTATTACTATTTAATAATAATATGAGGGTAATTTAGTAAGTTTAAAAATAATGTAGATTTAATAATCCCTATATTATAGGAAGATTCTTAAGCAGTTACATATGAATTTTTATTCCAAAGATACACCAATTTTATGCGATCAAAAAGTTTTAACATCAAATAAAACTTCATAATCGTGTTTGAGTATTACGATTCAATAAGAAATACTGAATAGATGATTTCGTAGAAACACACGATACAAAAATATTGGTATATGCTAATATGTACTAACATAAAAAATTATAATATTCTGACAAGATTTTGTACTAATAGCACGAAGCAAAACAAACAAGATTGTTAGCAAGTATGTGATTAAGTATATGTGTTGATGTATGCAAACATGTATTAATAACATTTATTAGCACACAACAAAACATGCAAACAAAAATTGCTAACATGTGTATGATTTTGTATATGTGCTAGCATATGATAACATGTACTAATAACACATATTAGCATAAAGAAAAATAAGCAAACAAGATTGTTAATAAGTATATGATTATATATATGTGCTAATATATGCTAACATGTACTAATACCACATATTAGCACATGGCATAAAGTCAGCCGATTGATTCCTTGAAAATTGTAACTCACAGTGTATCATTTAAATGAAGCGTGATTTTAGCAAATTTGGTTAATACAAATTCCTTTTAATTTCTTTTATGCCCTTATTTCCATTATAAACAACATATTAATTACAATCTTGCCATTAGTTCTTTTATGACCATTGATGATAGCATATTAAAGGTTCATATCGTTTCTCATTATTTTTACAAAACTATCATTTTGTACAATAACCTTATTCTTGCTTTGATTTTACTCGCATTAGTGCATTTTTATGTGGATCTTAGCAAAAAAAGATTAGGTTATTTAAGGAAAATATTCAACCAACTCCTATTCTTCTACCTATTAACATGAAGATTTCACAAAGCCCACTAGAGTTTGCAGGGAGAAGTGCAAAGATTGTTTTTTTATATCTTTGGCTCAAATCTGTTCGGTTCTCAAGCTAGTTTGGGTTGGATCAATAAAAGTCAAAGTCAGGGTTTTTAAATAGTTTAGATTGAAAAAAATGCTTCTAGGAAGAAGTAACAGGGTTGGATCAAGTTTGGAGTTGGTATTAAATTGACTTAATTTAGTTTATACCTGTTTAGAATCAGTTTTAACTTAGTATGTTAGGAACCAATCCTAAACTGGCGGTTAAATTTGGGTTGAAATTATTTTCAACCCAAACTGGTCTGAGAATCAAGTCAACAACAGATTTGGTTCTAAGAGGTTTTTTTGTCCACATCTATACATGGGTTAGTATACGTCATCACACTTCATGAAACAAATGTGAGCTATATATCCTTTGCACGTAAGCATGAACAGATAGGCACAAAAATAAACAAACTATAAGATTACGGTGGTCTCCTACACTGGATACAACATACCTCTACAAATATTACAAAATTTATCAAGGCCCCTCGTGAACACGCACAATTAGAGAAATCTACAATCCTTATGGAATTCTTGAAATAAATAAATAAATAAATAAATAAATAAATAAATAAAGGGTCTTTAGTGAGCCCTTATGTCGTGAAGATAACGGGCTACTTGTTGAGCCCCAAGAAACAATGCATCAGCAGCAAGAACCACCCCAATCTGGTACAAATAATTTTGGATATTATATAGTTTTATTATTTAATGATGGCAGTATTTAACCCTCTAACCTGGTTGATTTGAGTTAAGAATGAAATTTATTAGCTAAAATGAATGGGTAAACTAGGTCGAAAGGCGGCCAAGGTATATTATTAATGCATAAACAAATAAACAAACAAAATTACCCAGTATATTATCACTCTTTAGTAAGGTCTGGAAAGAAATGATACAGACAAACATGAACCCTATTACAGTTAGGTCTGGGGCGGCCAGGTTTTATTATTAATGCATAAACCCCCTAAATCAGTTTATCCAAAGAATAATTTACTATTAAAAACCATTTATTCTTTGAGAAAAAAGAGGAAAAAATGAACAAAAAACCAAACCCAATCCGTTCCTTTTGCCATGTGTAACTAGTATGTAACTAGAGTTAGATAAAAAAGCTTAAAACTCGTTACCAATCGAGCAGTAAAGACCAGTCGGTAAGCCCAACCCTCCTTGGCGGCTTGAGCTCTTTGTTGATCTGTCCAACTGCATAATCAGCAAACTGAGAATGTAAGCAGCTAACTGGCAGAAAGTAAGCATATGTTGGCACATTTGATCAAAATGTTCATTTACGCAATAATTTATAGCTAATGAAGGGACAAATTAAGTCTCAATTTTTTTTAGAAAAATAAAAAAAAGAACGGTGTGTTTCGTAATTACCCAAGGAAGCCTGAAAGCCCGCCGATTCCAGCTAACTTAAAGGGCTGAGGACCTTCCCTTTCAAGATCCTGCACCAAAACGACTCAATTACTCTTTACTAAATTGCGTTTGTAGTTTAGATTGCCGAAAAGATTTAGGGTAGGTTATAAATTAGAAGTTAGATATCGCAAAAACATGTATAGTTGCAACTAGTGGCGGAGCTTGAATGGTTTTATATATTGAAAAAAATTGCTTGAGGATATATGAATACAAAAACAATTTAGATGGCTTTAAACCCTTTTGATCCGTTTCCTTCCCTATCACATGACCCACTAACTTACCAATTAATAAGGAAACAAAAACTGTCAACTAAACATGTGAACTAGAAATTTAACATATGGAAATAAAAACCAAATACAGTAAACAAGATAAACATGACATGCATGCAATTGACCATGCGTATGAACCGTCCACCATGCAGACGACCGCCTACTTGACTCATATTCATAGCATTACAAAACTTCAACTAGGAACTTGATAAAATCTTCATGAATGCAACTGCAACTTGCTCATTAGTATCAGTTTCTTCCATCTCGATGTCTTCTATTGACATCTTCTCACAAATAAATTGACATTTGGCTTGAGCACGAAATACCAATAGATAGAATTATTATTTATATCATATTAGGTCATTATGTGTAAATATTATCTCAAAATAAGAGATATGAATGAGTTGTAACCTATATATTCAAGATGAATGAGAAGGAGGTTTTCATGGGAAAATTATAATCGTTCATGGTATCTAGAGAGCCAAACCCTAATTTCCTATCTCTCCTGCTTGACGATCAACCAGCCCAACCTCCATCTCATTTTTCTTCTTCTTCTTCTCCCTCAGTTGCATCTCGATTGTGTTTCTCCTCTGCCCGCATCATGGAATCCAAAATCCATCTAGTCGTCACTGTCTCCAACATCAAAAACTTTGTTGCAATTGTTCTTGAGACCGAAATTGGTCAATATGGTTCCTGGTCCGAACTATTCCTCATCCACTGTGGAGATTTTCAGGTCTATGACCACCTTCACCCTAAACCTCCTCCAAAAATCGTTGTTAATGCGGATCAAGCCAAACTTGCAGCCGAATCACAGCTATGGGGCCACTTGATGCCATTGTCTTGCAATGGATCTATGGAACAATCTCTAATGACCTCCTCCATACCATCCTAAAACCAAACCCACCGCCTGCGATGCTTGGATGGCTCTCAAAAATCTTTTTCAAGATAAAAAATCTTCTCGTGCAATCTATCTCACCCAAAAATTCTCTACTAAATTTCAACAGTATGTCAGACCTGTCAAGCTATTAAGATGATCGTTGATCAACTTGCGAACGTCATAAAACCAATTGATAATCGGACCTTGGTGCTACAAATGACCACTGGTCTTTCTGATCAGTATGAAGGTATTGCCATGCTTCTTCAACAGACCACTCCTCGATTTTTACGAGGCTACATGCAGTTGTGCATGGGAGAAACCCATAAAAGGAACAAACCCGACAAGCTGCTCAACAATCTGGTGCAGCTCTTATTGCTATTGCCCCGAAACAAGGCACCCCCACACGTTCCGATTATACTTATATTGAACGTGGTCGCGGCAGGAGCTGCGGGGCGGGCATGCCCGTGGATGGTAAAACCATCCCTGTTCATGGTCACAACAATCAAACTCTACCTAAACCTTTCCCACCTTTACACCTACACCAAGTTCTTTACTCTCCTAAATTAATTAAAAACTTGATTTATGTACGTCAACATGCAAAATATTAAACTGTAATGATCAAACTCAATAACTAACTTAGAGGATTATATTGATAGATAATTACAGATGGGAATGAGTACAGAAGGGAGATGGTAAAGGAATGATCATAAGATCTTACATAAATTCTCTACTTTCATTCTAATAATAATTACTTTAAATAGGTCTCAACCAATTCTGTTAGCCAGAATATGATGTGGCACACATGATGTAATCCGTGAATTTCTTTGGTTGCTCTTTAGTCCTTTCACTTTTCCTTATTGATTTTGTTTGTATTTCTTGTAATTGGGCTGAAGTCTGTTGCTCTAGTAGGACTGGACTCATAACAATATCTTCCCCTTTTGCACTCACCTTGTCCTCAGGTGAATTTTAGGAAATTGTTGGCGCAACTGAGAGGTGTCTTCCCAAGTAGCTTCGGTATCCGGTAAACTTTCCCAATGAATTAAGCTCTGATGAATTTGTTGGCCACCTTTGGACACTGTTCTCGTTTGGAGAATGGACCGTGGTTGAAGAATTATAGTAGCAGTGTCATCCGCTAAATGCAAGGGGGTGACTTGGGTGGTAGGGGTGCCCATACATTTTCGCAGCAAGGAAACGTGAAAGACGGGATGAATGCGTCCTGTGGCTGGCAATTCTAATTTATAAGCAGCCTCCCCTATCTTTTCCAGCACCTCGTAGGGACCAAAATAACGATGCCCAAGCTTGTGGTGTCGTTGTAACAGGACTGATCCCTGCCGATATGGTTGTAACTTAACAAAGGCCCACTCGTTTACGCAAAAATTGACTTGACGACGATTTTTATCAGCTGCCATCTTCGTACGACTTTGTGCTTTGGCCAGATTGATTTTATTTTTTTTTTGGATAAAGGGCATTTTGCCGGGAAAAATATATAGCACCAAGAAAAATTAAAAATCAAAGGGGGCATTCCCCCTGCATACAGCCCAGTTCTTAAAACAAACTTTAGGAACCCAAAAAATAGGCGGGATAAATTTCCCTATCTCACCCCACCTATACAAAAACGGGTGGACATAGCTAATGTTTAACCCAAAACAAATATACAACATAACCCTACTAACAAACCAATACATATGGATAACAATCCTAACAAAACACCTAAGACAAGGATGCACAATGTTCCTCACAAAGACATGGGGGTAAGGACCATTTTGCATCATTTCCCAGGCGTAAGTTGACCCAAAAGCCCATATGTTGAACTAAACTAAGCAAATGACCAATACAATAAACATGAAGAACAATGAATACAACTGAAGATTGTGTTAGGTATTACGTGTACGCGGCTGACCCGAGGACTCGGTTAGGGCTACAGTAATTAAAACACACCTACGGCTCGGGCCTTAAGAACTTGACGGGTGATTTATTTAATTACTAAAACGAAACCAATACGAGAAATAAACGCAGCGGAATAACAAACTGATTTTAATTAACAAAACCCAATGAAATACCCAAAACTGTAAAATAGGACCTGATTGAAGAAACTGTAACTATCCAGAATCTAGCTGCACAATCAGGCGGCTGCCTGGTGGTCTGCGGCGGTGTCTGGAAGAACAGCAGCAGTCGGCTGCCTTCTTTCTTCTGGTCGGCAATCACCAAACTGCACCAGCAGGTGCTTTGGTCTTCTGGGCGTGAATATCAACAGGGAAAATCCTGCTGTTCTTGTCTTCTTGGGCAGTAATAACCAAACAGCAGCAGTCGGCTATCAGAATGCTAGGGCCGGCTGCTGTTGTTGTCTCCTTGGATGACGGCAGTAACACAAACACAATATATATTATAAGCAGTAAAAGAGACACGCGATTTAACGTGGTTCGGTCAAGGTGACCTACATCCACGGGCACTAACCAGGTTTTCTTCTTTTTATTACTTTGTGACAAAGATTACAAGTACAAATGAGAGAGTATTTATAGATTACAATTAGGTTAAACCATTGCTACATTACCAAAAATAGAGAATGCAACAGCTGGCCTGGATTAGGGTTAGGGCCGGCCAGTCCCTAACCCCCTTCTTCCTTCTAATTGCGATCCAATTAATTTATCCAGTCGTGTTTGACCCAACCTGATCAAAAGCCTACGACCCATAACAGATTGGCCATAGTAAACATAGTGATATACTCAATGTACCAAGCCCAATTGCAACAAACAAGCAGCCCATTCCAATCCAAACTAAAAATGATGAGATCCATCAAAAGCCTCCCAGATCAAGCAAACCAAATTCACAGCCCATAGGACACATACACAAGCACCAAGGCCAACATACACAAGTGCCAGCAGCCCTGCCAAGCCCCAACACCATAATTGGCAACGGTTGCATGAGAAGCTAAATTCAGAGGCATGACAGCAGCAACAACGGCATACACAGCCCCCATCAGCCAGTACCCGACATAGGTCGCGGGCCCTGCAGCACACAACATCCCCCAATCTCGAAGGCCCTATTTTCTGCAAACATAAACCCGGTTCCCATTTCTGAATCAAAATTGGCACATTGTTCACTAACCAGGGCCCGTTTGCTAGAACATCCTCCATGCCCTTCTCACTATTAAATTTAAAATAGTAATACCCAACAGTGCTTTTGGATATTATATCTATATCGTAAGCCCTCCACAATCTCTTAAATGTTGAATTAACAACATTGAAATCCATTGAAGTCCCTAAGAAATACCCATATAAGTATAAAGAGAACTTAGAAGCCGAATAAGACAGCTTACCATCTTTATGTTTATCCCAAACATTGGCATTGGCTGATCCATTTCCCATAGGCCAGCTAGAGTTTGGCAGGTTCTCTTTTGCCTGATGATTCTCCAACCCCTGTTCCTGAGCTCCAACGATCATCCCTGCAGTTCTTTCATACCCTGTTCGCACTCCAGGCACAGGGTACTGGCCATGGTGCTTCAAGACAGTCCTATTCCCATTCTCACAATACATACCTGCTTCAAGTTCTTCCTCTTCATCCGTAACTGAAGCTTCTTCCCCATCCAGACACATGTCCGTATCCACAGGAGCTACCGCATGTTGCCCTATTTCAGGAGAAATCGAGAATTCTTCTTCCGCATTGATCTGACAATGCTCTCCATCCTCAATTGCTTCATTCGTAGCCATAATCAGCCCATTGCCGACCACTTTTAGTCCAACCAGCACATCCGACTAGTCCCCGACTTGGGTTTGTCGAATTGAGTTCAATTGCTTCCGCCATTGTGGTCTCCTGCTGTTGAATCGATTTCCCTTCCACAAATATATGGATATTCAAATCCACAAACGATGCTTTATCCTTTTTAGCCGATCGAGTTGTTACCACCTCCTTCTGCTTTTTCGATTTCAAATTCACAGCTAATCGGGGGCAGCTGCGCTTCCCTGCTCCTCCTTCAAGTAGTGGATATTCCTTGGGGTCAGGTGGTTCATCTAGATCCATTTTGTCAGTTGAAGGTTTCATAATCCCTTTGAAAACCTAGAAGATTACCGGTGAGAAGTCCCCTAAGGCCGACTAGGCCCGACTATCCGATTAGGCCGATTAGGCCGATTAATCCCGAATAATCCCGATTAACCCCTAGTCCCCACCCCATCGACCGACTAGCGACTAGCGATTTCTACAACATTGATTTCAATGTAGTGCCATGTAGTTGATGCATTTCTTTCCAAAATGCAGTCATAAATCGCGTATCACCATTGTAACGATAGAAAGGGGGTGCCATGTAACCTTACAATTTCAGCAACAAAAGCTTTAGCAAGCGTCAGACTATTAAAGTTAGAAGGTAACGCAATAAAATGACCATACTTAGATAGGCGATCCACTACTGCCATAATAACAGTTTTACCTTGAGAAACAGGTAAACAAGTGATAAAATCCATGGCAATATCCTCAAACACATAGGAAGCGGGTGAAGGAGACCGCCAGGAGACAAGAAGGATGCTTTTGTTTGCTGACATACCTGGCAACTTGCAATAAATTCAGTAACATCAGCCTTCATATTTTTCCAATAAAATGTGGTTGCTAATCGTTGATAAGTATGCGTAATGCCCAAATGACCCCCAAGGTGAGTGGAAGGATATTCAACAAGTAATTGTTGGCGCAGTGTAGAATCCGATGGCACAACCAGACGGCCTTTGAAGAGGAGGCCATTGTTAAGTGAATAGTCAAAAAAGCACCAGGATCTCGTTGAACCCGCTGGTACAGGGAAGTCAACTCAGGGTCAGAACGAGCAGCTGCTGTTAAATCATTTAACAGTCGGAACTGGAGCTGAAATTGCCATGAGATGGCCCGAAGGGACCCTGGACAACGCATCTGCAGCTGTGTTTTGTTTGCCGGCTCGATAAACAATGTCAAAATCGTATCCCAACATCTTACTAGCCATTTTTGTTGTTCGGGTGTTTGGATGACTTGATCTTGAAGACGTTTAAGTAACTGTTGGTTAGTGAGGATAGTGAACTTATGGCCCAATAGGTACTTACGCCATTTAGCAATGGCTTGAGTAATGGCATACATTTCCCGGTGGTACGTTGACGCTTGTTGCATGCGAGGACATAGCTTTTTACTAAAATAAGCAAGAGGGTGGCCGCCTTGGGATAACACAGCCCCTATACCCGAACCAGAAGCATCAGTCTCGACGGTGAATGGTTTAGCAAAATCAGGAAGATGAAGAATAGGAGTGGAACTCAAAAGGTTTTTGAGGTTGTTAAAAGCATTCAAGGATATTAGTCATATTAAATAGTTCATAAGTATCATAATTAGTCATATTAAATAGTTCATAAGTATCATAATTAGTCATATTAAATAGTTCATAATTATCATAAATTATGTATTAATGTTGAGTCTGTTGGTCTTTCCTAAAGGCTTTACATCTTCTAGATCTAAGCCTATATATTCTCTTGTATTCTCACATTATAGTGAATCATAATAATACAAAAATTGTTACCATTTTATTACAACACAAGTACATTTAACTTGGTATCAGAGCAAGGTGATACCGTCCGATCGTCATCCTCGCCGTCATCTACGATCGGGAATTTCTCAGCCGTCATCTTCAACCGGCTCTTCTCACACCCATATGGCTCTCCTTGCTTCATTTTCTCAGGTTGACAAAACAACCCACAACTCTCACAAGTTTGGATTCAAGCTTTCTCCCACAAACTATGGCTATTGGAAAGCCATGCTTGAACCTTTCACCAACAATCTTTTTGGCTACATTGACGGTACAATACCATGTCCACCTGCAACCATCCCTGCTGTTGGCCCTTCTGACAAGGATGCTGTTCCACCATCACAACCGAATCCTAATTTTACCACATGGCTGTCGAATGATGCTCATGTTCGTATGTTGATCCTATCTACAATATCTGAAGCCTCTTTTCAGCATGTTCCAGGCAACTCTACATCTCGCGATCTCTGGTTATCATTAGAACGTGCTTATGCCCCCCACACTGCATCTCGTGAATACACACTCAAAGGTCAACTGTTGAGGATTGAGATGAAAGCTGATGAAACAGCCTCGGCTTATCTGACCCGTGCCCAAGAGTATGCTACTGCCCTAGCAAATATTGGGGAGCCTATGAAAGACAAAGACATTGTTATGGTTGTTGTTGCAGGACTCCGAGACGAATACAACAGTCTCAAATCAACTATTCTGTCCCGACAACATCCCACAGCCTTTACCGAACTGCATGGTCTTTTGGCAGATCATGATTACATGATCAGGAAGTCTCTGCCAACTGTCCCCACCACTCAAGCATTTATGGCAGCCTCTAACTTGCCTTTGAATGGGGCTGTGACTTCTGCCTCTTCCCAACCAGCCACTGTTCAGGACATTCAGCAGCTTATGGGACAACTTGGTCTTCACAATCAGCCTACAAAAGCAGCCACAATTCAAGCTTTTTACACCAACCGGGGCGGTATGGGTCGCGGCCGTAACTTCAACAATCGTCGGGGTCGCGGTTCCTCTAACACTCGCAACACCGGCAGTTCAAACAGGGGTCAATTCTCATGGGCTTCAACACAAAACACTGTTTTTGGCACCTGCAACAGATGTGGTATTGATCACATCCCCTCACAATGCCCAAACCGGGATCCTGCTACTATTAGGGGACGCCAACCGTTTGCCAACTATGCTGATTCTCGGTCTCAGGCATCATCTTCGTCTTGGCTTCCTGACACAGGATCCACAAATCATGCTGCTCCAGATCTCTCGGGGTTTGAGTATGCTGAACCCTATTATGGTGAGGATAACCTTCATGTTGGTAATGGTACTGCTCTTCCAATTCTTCACATTGGTTCAAAACGTTTCTTTTCTCCTAATAAAACCTTTTCCTTAACTGATATTCTTCATGTTCCTCAAATAAAAAGGAACCTTCTTTCTGTTCAAAAATTTTGTCATGATAATGATGTGTTCTTTGAATTTCACTCTACTTTTTTTGTTGTGAAGGACAAATTTACACGCACTACCCTCCTCACGGGTCCAAGCAATGATGGGCTCTACTCCATTACTCTTCCTCAAGTTAAACCGGTTTCCAAAGTTGCTTTCTCATCCGTACGTGCTTCACCACACACATGGCATCAACGACTTGGTCATCCACATTCGCAGCTTTTACAGTAAATGATCTCTAGATTTTGCTTACCTGTTTCTAATAAAAAGTTTGGTTCTGTTTGTGCTTCTTGTCTTATTGGAAAATCCTCCAAGCTACATTTACCTTTATCTGATTATAAAAGTTCTCATATTTTGGATTTAATTGTGTGTGATGTATGGGGTCCAGCCCCTGTTTCTTCGTGTGATGACCACTCTTGTTTTTTATTGTGTGTTGATCATTATTCTAAATTTATGTGGTTCTTTCCTCTTAAACGAAAATCAGATGTGTTTGATACGTTCAAGCATTTCTTACTCATGGTTGAACGTCAATTCAACACAAAGTTAAAATCTGTACAGACTGATTGGGGAGGCGAATTTCGTAAGCTGTCGCCATTTTTCACTTCTCTTGGTATAGTCCATCGACTCTCGTGTCCACACACGAGTGAACAAAATGGTCTTGTCGAACGTCGACATCGACACGTGGTTGAAACCGGTCTTACCTTACTCGCTCAATCTAAAGTTCCACAACGTTTCTGGCATTTTGCGTTTGACACTGCGGTATATTTAATTAACCGTATGCCCTCTCGCACCAATGACAGTCTTTCACCCTTCGAACACATCTTTCATCGCAAACCTGATTACTCATTCCTTTGAGTTTTCGGATGTCAGTGTTTCCCTCATCTACGAGCCTACAACAAACATAAGATGGATTTTAGATCTATTCCTTGTGTTTTTCTAGGTTACAGCACTGCACACCATGGGTATCGGTGTTTTGATCCCACTTCTGGTCGGATGTACGTTGCCAGGCATGTTCGCTTTAATGAATCTGCCTTTCCATTTGCTGTCTGCCAAACACAGTTTCCACCAGCACCTACTCCACCATATTTCTCCTCTTACCCTATACCCACAAATCACCCTCCATCTTCATCAGTCCAAACTTCACCACTCTCTCCTAATCTCCACATTGACCCAACTCCAACCTCACCTCCACCCATACCACCAGACTCTCCAACCACCCCTTCCACCACCCACACATCAATTCCATCCTCCACATCAGCCTCTACTAACCCCTCCACCTCCTCTCAAACTCCACCACCACCACCACCACCACCACTACCTCGTCGTCCCCGTCCATCAAATCTTCGTCCCAATCCTAAACAGCCCGAGCGTTATACTCCATCTTCTTTTCACACCTCTTCCTCGGATAGCGAACCAACTTCTTTTACCATTGCTAACAGGAATCCTCGTTGGCAAGCTGCTATGGCTGCTGAGTACTCTGCTCTTATGAGAAATGGCACCTGGTCTTTGGTTCCTCGAGTCCTAGGCACCAATATTGTTGATTGTAAATGGGTCTATAAAATTAAAAAGGATCAACATGGGACTGTCACGCGTTACAAAGCGCGTCTCGTTGCAAAGGGGTTCCATCAACAACCGGGCATTGACTATAATGACACGTTTAGTCCGGTTGTTAAATCTACAACAATTCGGGTTGTTTTGTCACTCGCAATTACAAGGGGCTGGTCCCTTCGGCAATTAGATGTTCAAAATGCCTTCTTGCACGGGGATCTTACAGAAACTGTTTATCTCAGCCAACCACCAGGTTTCGTTGACCCACAGAAACCGGATCACGTGTGTCTCCTACATAAGTCACTCTACGGGCTCAAACAAGCTCCAAGAGCATGGTTTAATCGTCTATCCATGGCCTTGATTGCTCTCGGTTTTAAGGGTTCAAAAACAGATCCATCTCTTTTCATTTACTCAGCACATCGCACGCTTCTGTATATGCTAGTTTATGTTGATGATATTATTCTTACCGGCAATGATCCTCGGGCCATTGATCGTGTTGTTCACAGCCTAAGCACTACGTTTGCCATTCAAGACATGGGTCATTTATCTTACTTTCTTGGCATTGAGATTATCCCAAAAGGTAAAGATTTGGTTCTTTCTCAGAAAAAGTATATTTTGGATCTGCTTCGCAAGGCCGGTTTATCCGAGGCCAAGCCAGTTTCGTCTCCCCTACATACTACTGCTAATTTGGCCATTGGTGACAGTCCACTTTTTGATAACCCGGTTAAGTATCGTCAAATTGTTGGCGCTCTTCAGTATGTTACACTCTCAAGACCTGACCTAGCCTTTGCTGTCAACAAAGTGTGTCAGTTTATGCACTCTCCTACTCAAAATCACTCGTCTGCCGTTAAACGCATCCTACGCTATCTTCAGGGCACTTCTGATTTTGGACTTTGGCTTCATCATAACTCGGGTTCACACCTTCAGGCTTACACGGATGCTTATCTGCAAGCGTTCTCAGACGCAGACTGGGCTGGGTGTCCGGATGACCGTCGATCCACCGGGGGATTTGCTATCTATCTTGGCAATAATCTCATTTCTTGGGCTGCTCGCAAACAAAAGACTGTATCTCGGTCATCTACAGAATCTGAGTACAAGGCTCTAGCTGACACTGTTGCCGAACTCACTTGGTTAGAAACTTTGTTACGAGAATTGTGTGTTCCAATGAATACTGCTCCTACACTATGGTGTGATAACCTAGGTGCTACATACATGTTAGCTAATCCGGTGTTTCATGCTAGAACAAAGCATGTAGAGGTTGATTTTCACTTTGTTCGTGAGAAGGTTGCTCAGAAGAAACTTAATGTCCAGTTTATTTCTACTACGGATCAAATTGCTGATATCTTCACAAAACCGCTGCCTTCACAACGATTTCTGCTTTTACGGTCCAAGCTACAGGTCGCTCCCCGACCTTAGCTTGCGGGGGAATATTAGTCATATTAAATAGTTCATAAGTATCATAATTAGTCATATTAAATAGTTCATAAGTATCATAATTAGTCATATTAAATAGTTCATAATTATCATAAATTATGTATTAATGTTGAGTCTGTTGGTCTTTCCTAAAGGCTTTACATCTTCTAGATCTAAGCCTATATATTCTCTTGTATTCTCACATTATAGTGAATCATAATAATACAAAAATTGTTACCATTTTATTACAACACAAGTACATTTAACTAAGGATGTGTCAATCCAAGAAAAGGCATCTTTGCGCAAAAGATCCGTGAAAGGTCCTGCGATCGAAGCATAATTCTTAATGAAACGTCTGTAGGGTGAGGCCCAAAAAGCTTCGAACTTGTTTGACATTTTTTGGTATAGGCCACTGTTGGATAGATTTAATTTTGTCGAGGTCCACCGCCACACCGGTAAAGGAGATGATATGACCCAAATAAGAAACTTGAGTCTGTCCAAATGTACATTTGGAGAGTTTTTCCACTAACTAATGATCCAACAGAAGTTGCAAAATTAGAGAAAGGTGGTGTAAATCATCGGACCAATTTTTTCTATAAGCTAAGATATCATCAAAAAAAACCAAAACAAAACGTCCTAGAAAAGGCCGGAACACATCATTCATGAGACGTTGAAAAGTAGATGGGGCGTTTGTAAGCACAAAGGGCATCACTAAGAACTCATTGTGTCTGTCATGAGTGCGAAATGCGGTCTTCATGGCATCACCATTGGCAATGCGCCATTGGCAATGCAGATCCGATGATACCCGGCCAATAGATCCAGTTTAGAAAAAAAAATGAGCATCATGTAATTCATCAAAGAGCTCATCAATGGATGGAATAGGAAAACGATCTTTAACGGTAATACTATTTAAGGCGCGATAATCAACACAAAACCGCCATGTACCATCTTTTTTTTCTGACTAGTAAGACCGGAGATGAGAAAGCACTTATGCTTGGTCTAATAATACAGTGTCGGTAGGATTTAAAGGTTATCTCAAAAGTGACTTGAGATTAGCCTACTTAGAAGGACTAGATTAACTTGAAGGAATAAGTTAGTCTTTTATAAATAGGGATAGTTTTTCATTAATGGATGTACGTTTTTTCTATCAATCAATCGGAGAAGGATTTCCATCTGATTTTTGTGTATCTGGTACCAACGTTTTCATCATTACCTATAACCACAATTAACTACCTTTTGGTCAATTAGGACCATTTTGCCCTTTGACTCGTAGATATAATAACATACAAGACTTGCATAAGGACTCATCTAAATATAAGTTCAAGGTCCATACTACATACATTTAATGAACATAAAACTAGACTTTGACCCGTTAAGGTGTTTGACTAATTAACACTTACCATATTATATATACATTAAAAAGCAAAAAATTAATGAGTATTATCTATTCATTTCTTACAAGTTACTCAGCAGGCGATACAAGATTACACCTTTTGGTACACGCAGGCATGCAGCACACAATGTCAAAATTGTGAGGCTGGTTTAATTTTGATAATTACGTTTTAGACCATGAACTTTTGGTTCTTATTTTTAGAACCCCTTTCACTTTATTGAATTATTTTTAGTATTCACAATCTTATATTGCGTCCATACTTTATCGAATAACAATCACGTTTATATTTATTCGATCATAATTACCTCACGAACGTTTATATAAATTTCAAACCCAAACGGACAAAAATTTTCCGCGTCATTTGCAGGCTTAGAACGAGTTCGTACATTATCAAATATTTCTATCATTTGTATCATTTTGAACGAAATTACTTAACGGACATTTATAAAGATTTCGGATACAAGTAAATTCTTAATTTCTTATAAACTAGGCTATAACTAAACAAGTGGTGCAAGATGCTATTGATTGGTTTAAGTATTTTGATTTATGTTGGTTTTGTGAAATTTGATTAGAATTTCTTGGTTCATACTTTTGGTTTAACTATTAGTTCTTTGTTTATTCATATGTCTGAATGCTTAAAAGTTTACCATGTATGATTAATTGTTGTGTTAGGTGGTGTTATAGCCGACATTATAACGTTTCAGTTTAAATTTTATTATAAATGAAACAGGAAAATATTGTATTTTTTACTTCTTATCTTGGATTGTTTATTAACGCTCATTTTTAAATGACATTACTTTTGTATGATTTCGGTTTGATGTTTTGATGTAGGTTTATTTAAAGATCAAGTGTTACTTTCTTATTATTTTTACAATATTACATGATCTTATATTTAAACATTAAACTTTCATATATTGTCGATTATTAAAAAATTAACTCACGGCCCGCTGCGAAGCGCGCGTCACTCCCACTAGTTTGAATTAAAGTCTAACAGCAGCCTTATTTGAAAAAAAACTATAAGAATTGACTTTTGAGGTCAAACCTGTACTTGATTAGAATTTGTATTATATTTTACTACTCTTAAAACCAAGAATTGTATAGTCGATGATTCATAGAAATATCAGTATTGGTAGAATAATTCAATTTACTTAAAGAAGTAATAATTCATTATAATATGAAATTCAAAATTAATTCTAGGGCTGGCAATTTCAGACACGAACATATTAACACGACACGACTTTAACATGTTTCGTGTTTACCCTTAACATGTTTCGTGTCTAAAACAAGTCAACCCGTTAAGACATGTTAAGATCCGTTAATACCCGTTAAGACCTGTTTAAAATTTAAAATAAATAATATAATAAAATATGTGGGTAATCGATTAGTTTCAAAAAATTTCTAATTGTCTGACCCTAGTTCTTTAACGGGTTCCTTAACAGGTTCTTTAAAAGGTCATTCATAGTGTTAACTGTTACTAGGTTCCTTAACGGGTCATTTCGTGTTTACGTGTTTTAACGGGTCATGTTCGTGTTTGAAAAAACAGATATGATAAGAATTCGTGTCGTGTTCGTGTCTAACCAGTTCGCGTTTCGTGTCTTAACGTGTCGTGTCTTAGTGGGTCGTGTCTGACTCGTTATGACAGCCCTATTTTAATTCCTTTACAACTTAAAATCAAAGTTATTTGATTCGCTGTATACCTCTTCTTCAGCAGCCTCTAGCCCTCCTTGAACCCAGAAAAGGTTTCTGAAACCAGCATTATATAGTAACTCACAAGCAGCTAAGGATCTACAGTAAATATACATTATCACTATAAGTTGAAAAAATTAGAAAAACTGAAACAAAAGCACATGAGTTCAACAAACACATTTACCTTAATCCCTTTTGGCAAGCAACAATAAGATCAGCATCATTTGGAAATTTTTCTGTGACTTTTGATATGAACTCGCTGTTAAAACCATAATTATTAGTGACAAAAAACAATTTTAATTCATGATTAGGAATTATTCTTTACATACTTATCAAAAGATAATGTAGGCACACCACTCCACCAACCTCCTGCAATCATATAAAAAACTTAATTAATTAGCATCATGAAAACTATATGAGCTTTTTAAATAAAATTCACAATTTTACATGATAAAATGACAATTCTCATTTTTAAAAAAGTGATTTATTCACCATTATTTTTTTTTATTTTGTACACCACAAAATCTCTTTTAGTTTATTTTTGACAGATTTGATTTGGTGTTGTACCACATAAAATGGCAATGAACAAATCGCTTGCAGCTAGGGAGTGGTATTGAGGCTATAATTCTTAAATCAAGATGTTATATGTGACAATTTCAACATATTCTTATGAAAACGGATCAATTGAAGCTGAAGTTTTGTATTAGAGGTAAGATAGTTTTAACTGCCTATAAAGAGAACATGTTAAACTGGTGGAAAACCACCTAAAATGTATTCAAATGTATATAACTACCTATTGCTATTTCACAATATTAACTTATTATTGTGGTAATTCAATTTCGAGAAAATACTAGCTAAAATGGATTTGTAGCTAAGAAATGAGAGGGAAACATTCTATTAATTTAGGATGATAAGAGAGGGAGTATTTGAATAGTTAATTGGTCAAGCAACCAAGTTATATGGTATACAATTTATATAATCTTTGTTAAAACTCAATCAATTATTAACTATTGGACGAAATAGTCTTAACAGTCGACCCGAACCGGACATAACATTATTTATTTTGACATGCTACTGGCTCGTATTAACACATTAGATTTTGTATTTAATTAGGACTATAAAAGTGTTATTGTAACTAGACCTTTTTATTTCGATGGTTTGTGAATAAAAATTCAGTTATCAAAAACCCTAAATACATTTAAACAAAATGAAGTTGAGTACATATACGGTAATAATTCTTTTGGTATTAATAATATTTCTCAAGTATGTTTGTCCTGATCAAATCAAACATGTAAAAAAAGAGTCTTCTTAGGGACTAAATCCATGGGCAGCCCGGGGGACTCGGGTGGGGCAAACCCTACCTCTGTATGGGCCCATTTTTTTAGGGGGCACAAATTTTTTGCATATATTTACATATAGAGATTCATTTAAATGAGAACCAACAACTTAGAAAAAACTAAAAAGAACAAAAAGAACCATTTATAAACATATGATTTAAGGGATACAAAAATAAATTTCCTATAGGAAGTTACTTTCATGCCCTTTAAAGTTTAAACTAGCGGACATGGTTTCATCGGTTCGGTAACGGTTAATTCAGTTTAATCGGTTTTCAAATTTTTTTTGCCTATCCAATAACCAAACCGAATTTGATAAGTGGTTCGACTCGGTTTCAGTTAAAACCAAACAAACCAATTAAAAACCAAATAAACCGGTTGAAAACCGAATTCAATCGAATAAACCGATTAAAAACCAAATAAACCAGTTAAATACCGAATAAGCCGAATTCAACCTTATATATTATTAACAAGATAATATATTTAAATTTGAATTTGGTTTAATCGGTTAACCGAACAAACCGAATTAAAAAAAAAATTGCAACCGATAACCAAACCGAAATTCGGAATTCAGATAAAACTAGAACCAAACCAAAAACCGAATTCAAAATTCAGTTCGCTTTTCGGTATTTTTACGGTTTACCGTTTTTTCTGAACACCCCTACCTTAATTTTTGAATTCGCTTAGGAGCATTTTTTTCCTACTCGTCCTGGGCACCTCAATTCTCAGGGCCGCCCCTGACTAAATCATTTAAGTTTGAGGACTTAATCACTTGCATTTTTATAAAACATAATGTAATTGACTTGATAATTTCTCTTAATTCAAGAAGAAATATCAAACACAAGAGAGTCAAAGAATACATGTATGTTTGTCCTAATCAAACATATAAAAAAAGATTTTTCTTAGGGACTAAATCAATAAAGTTTGAGGACTTAAACACTTTCTTTTATATAAAATATACTTTATTTGATTTGAAGACTTCTCTTAATTCAACAAGATGTATAAAAAACAAGAGAGTCAGAGAACAATATGATACCCATCATGTAATTTGTGACTTTTCTTGAAAGAGTTCCCGCATCAAGTTGAGTATCAACATCAAAGATTGGGATCCAAGTTGACCTTTTAACCCATGCCTTCAAAACAAGAGCAAGAATCAACAACTTATCAGTGTGAGATTTCAGTTAAGAATAGAGTAATGCGTTTTCTATTTGCACACTTTACTTGATAAACAACTTATCAAGAATGTCATACCTAAAGACCTATGAATCCAACTTAAAACCATGGCATAAGCTATTGGTAACCTAAAAACAAACAAACATACCCAGTAATATCCCACTCATAAAAACATGTCTATGGAGGGTGAGATAAGGTATTTGGGTTTAGCCTGGCTTTCTTCCAAGAGATAAAAAGGTTGCTTCCATTAAGACCCTCAATTCCAAGACAGTTATTTTCTCCGCAAGGCCACCGACCCGGGTGCTTGTGCCTGCGGTTTACCCGTTCCCCGGTTAGTCGGGTATTGGGGGGAGCCCGGGGTTTACCACGCAAGTGGGTTCCCCGGTCATCAAAAAAAAATATATATAAAAGCAAAGAGACTAGAGAAAGATAGTAATAACCCCATCAAAGTATATAAACACTCCCAAAAAAGGTCTATACGTGGTCTAAAATTTCTATATTAATAGCAAATGATCAAATGAGCAGTTTAGATGAGCAATCCCAAACACTTTTTAACGTGTTCATCTGTTGTATCAATATCTAATTATCAGTTTTAAATAGCAATCCTAATTCCTCTACACTCTTAAAACTGTTTAATAGTTGAATCAAAACACAGTAAGCAAATTATTAGTTTTAAAAATAATCTCACTTCTATAAACAAATTATCAAATTGAATAAGCAATCTTAGTTCCCAAATACTCTTTAAATTGATCATCATCTGTATCAAACACTTTTTAACATGTTCATCTGTTGAGTCAATAACTAAATTATCAGTTTAATAAGCAATCACAATTCATATACACTCCTAAAACTATTCAATAGTTGAATCAAAACATAGTAAGAAAATTATTAGTTTTAATAAGCTATCCGACTTCCCAAAAACTGTTAAAATTGTTCATCTCTTGTAGCAAAACACAATATAAAATTCTCAAATTTAATAACCAATCTTAGTTCCTAAACACTCTTAAAATTGATCATCTTTTGTATCAAACACTTTTTAACGTGTTAATTTGTTGTATCGATATCTAAATTATCAGTTTAATAAGCAATCACAATTCCTATACACTCTTAAAACTGTTCAATAGTTGAATCAAAACATAATAAGCAAATTATCAGTTTTGATAAGCAATACCTTTCCCAAAAACTCTTAAAATTGTTCATCTATTGTAAAAAAAAACACAATAAACAAATTATCAAATTTAATAAGCAATCTTAATTCCCAAACACTCTTAAATTGATCATTTTTTGTATCAAAACAAGGACATTATTAGTTTTCATAAGCAATCCCAGTTCCCCAAACACCCCTATAATCATGCCAATTCCAAACACTCACCTTTTCATGCTCAATGGATGGACGAACATCAAGTAGGGTTTTGCCTGAGAGTTGAATCGCATATCCAGCTTCCTTTGGCGTAAGAACTTTCACTTTTCCTTCCCTAATCTATGATAAACAAAAAAGAAAGCCTAACAATATCCCACTCAAACATATGGTCCGAAGAGGATGAGCAAAGGGCAAACCTTGCCTCCACCCAGGACATAGAGACTCCCAAAAGAAACCTCCAGCTGAAAAACCTTTTTTTTTTTTTATGTTTTGCAATTTTAATTTCTCTTATAATTTTTGTTCATACAATTTTAATTGCAAAATGTTCACACGTTTTATTTGACTTTAATTACAATTTTAATTGAAAATGTTCACACATTTTTTTGTTCATAGTTTCAGTTTAGTTTGAACTTAGGATTCATACACATTTTATTTAACTTTAATTACAGCCATGCTTCGATAATTTAAACCTTTTGATCCAAGGCTCATCCCAATTGTTATTATTCATACAGGTTGCAACTTCGAACAAACAAAGGACCTAATATTTCAATTTCCCAATATCCCAAATTTGAATTCAATAGCTCATATCTGGTTTCAAATTACATAAAAAGTGAACATACCAGTGCATCCCATCTTTTCCTGGCTGCAGCCATATCTTTCACCTGCTTTAGCTCGTAATCTTCATCGACTGCTTGGGCTTTGACGATCCCCTTGTACTGGAAGCATTTACACACAAAATCGACGATAATAATCGGTTCAGATCATGAAAAATTTTGATTATTGAAGCACGAACATACAGTGGATTGCGATTGAAGTGACCTGTGAATGAAAGATGATGAATTGGAGAGGCGTGTTATGCCCAATCGGTGACTTTTGCAATGTCGATTGTTGTTAGGGTTACGAGACGTTGAGATGAGGGGTGAAAGTGAAAGACCAGTAGCTTCCATTGTTGTTGGAAGGAGATAGCAGAGTGAGAATTTGATAAGTTCTATCGGTGAACCAGATAACGGATATGCTTCGCCAGGATCATCGAGCAAATATTGTTGTGGGTTCTAAGTTTGCTAGTTGTAGGTTTCCTCCTGAACAGGTAAGTAAGGTCATCACGCTCTATTATTCGGACGGAAGGGTAATCTATTTACCGGATGACCGGGAGTTTGCTGTTAAAAAAAAACCTCGGATCACCAATAGTTTGAATATCTAGTTTTCCCTAAACTTAAAAAACTAATTGTACTTTTAAAAAACAGGACATAAAATATTTAAGATCAACAGATCTTCTAATCTTCTTCTTAATTGTGTGTACATTTCTATTGTTGTTTCAATGAAACCATGTGTCACACCCTGTGCGCATACGGAATCCACATTTCTATTGTTGTTCCAAATCAAGATTTTTCTTCACCAAACTCTAGATATATGTTAAATACTAGGATCTGGAGATTTTGGCCCGGTAAAGTACAACAAAATCGATTTTGGCTCGCAAAAACTCTTGATGGCACAAACCGGCTTTTCACAAACACATATTATACATCATTTTATAATATCTCGTTTATACAAGACTTGAAGGCATAGCTCCAGTAGCTACATGATCTTATAAAAGTTTTTGAAAATAAAACGTCAACATAATGTTGGTGAATACAAATAACAGACTCAATATATAAGAATAGCATGTTTGGTCCTTTATCCATAAATAATAGTGGCAATACTACACATTTAGTAGGTTATTTCACTGATCGATACAACCACTGCATACCTTGGCTTGTACTGTCACTGGTTAGGAACAACAGCGGAGTGCGTCTTACAATTGTTCCCTCCAGCCCACAGCTCGTCACTGGTTAGGTTTCCTGCGGAGTGCTTCTTACGTATAACCTTCCAGCCCAAGCTAGCAGCCACGTATGGGAATTTCACCCATAGCGGATATAATTTGCAAATCGTACGTATACTAATGGCCTAAATGCTGGTCACATAGTATCCCTTTATGCGTCAAAGTTTAAACAATGCATGCTCAAAAATTCATTTAAAAATTAAAAAAAAACAAATTAAATGTATTCACCTGAATTTTTGGTTGACTGAGTGACAGCTTAAATTTCTCGATATAAATTTGGGCAGCGTTTCTGCTTAATATATTTTTATAATTATTCTGCAAGGAAGATTTATTTATTTATTTATTATTTATTATTATTATTATTATAAGTAAACTAATTTTTTTTTAATATATACATAGGGTTGGAGCTTAACCCTAACCCTATAAGTTAATATTTTAATAAAACTTTAAATGTATGAGTTTAACTAAAAATTAGATAATATACCTAAATGAACCGACTCATTAATCTTGACCCTTTTATACTGATCAGCACCTCCTACCATCCAGATTTTCTAATCTTCTTCTTAATTGTGTGTATTTATGTATGTATATATATTCTGTGTATATGTTTTGAAAATAAAGTTTGATAGTATTTATAGGTAGTCGATAACTTACTTACTGTGAAAGGAATATTTAGGTATAGCTTTTCTACGTGTTTCACCATTCGATCGAATATATGTAATATCCTTCCACATAGCTTCTGTATGTATCATTTCAATTTACATTTGAATGTAAGATTTTTAATATTTTATTATTTTATTATTATAATTAATTTAGCTCAAATTTTGTAATGCATCATTTCAATTTACATTTGAATGTAAGATTTTTAATATTTTATTATTTTATTATTATAATTAATTTAGCTCAAATTTTGTTTTTCTCTTATAACTTTTAAAATATGATGTTTTATAAAATTTTAAAAATACTGCTAGGACCGGCTCATTTTTCTCTACGTTTCGACCTAAGTTTTGTTAAAAACAGAGAAAGTTTAATTATAATATATTTTATTAAGTTTAGGCGGTCTCCTATAATATTAACTAACCGGATAGGTATGTCGAAAATTTTTAATAATCATTTTACTCGTTACTTACTAAAATTATAATATTGAACAATATTTTTTATAAAAATAAATTAGCATGTGTTACAATTACCCCTTTTCAAATCTTCGGATTTACAAAACTCAGGGTTTGCATTACGATTACATAATGGCTACATATTTCAATTACAATGATATGCTTGCATGTTACTTATGCATTTCAACTTTTTTCTGATGATTACATGAAAATTGTACCATGCTACGGTAAAAGTCCTCACATAACAACTGTAACCAATAAACTCATGGACGAGCCGGATGATAACAATGATAGTAATATCGTGCTGACAACCCCATTCATGGGTAGATAGCGTCTGCCCTTGTGTGAATGCTTGTTACCATTTATCACATTACAAGATAACAACTTAATGCAACGATAGACATTAATAGTGAGGCTAAGGTCTTACCTTCGGGTATTATCGCTAATTACATTACAGTCACATAGGCTTTGGTTATGGGTTTTCATGGTGAATCATATTCATAAAGTTGTGTATGCATGCATACTTATCATTTATATCATGTCATATCAAATCATATCATATCAAGCTTATTACATATATGAACTCACTAGCATCCTTGCTGACCTTTTACATTACAAAAACCAATTTCAGGTGAACAGTGAATAACAAAAGAAAGAAGGTGAGGATGCATTACAAGTTCACATATTTAGGAAACATCTGAGTTACTTTGGACGACTATAACAAATATAGTGTAATCTTAAATTATCATGTAATAAAACTTATGTTTAGCATGCCATGTATGTGTTTTGATACAACCACGATGAAAGTCCCACCTCCTCTCGGTGACTTCACCACCAAGCTTCCACAACACATTACAACAAGTGACATCATCGGGTGACGAGAGGTGGGGTGTGACAGTTGGTGCCAACGTGTAAGGTGATTTGGGAATTAGGGTTGTTAGCTCGATTTTGAAAACTTCGCTCTCCAGTGGTATTCTTGGTAATTCATTTGGAAACACGTCTGTATATATGGCTACAAGTCTGTATATATGGCTACAAATCATACATCTACTATTCTCTTTTTTGGCTTGTTAGTCGATAAAGAATTAAATATGCTATGCCTTGTTTTCTTAGACAATTTGACGCTTTAATCGCTGATATGATGTTAATTGATTTAGGAGTTTTGTCGCCTTCAATCATAATCATATTCCAAGTTGATGCACAGAGTTGAATTGCCTTTTTGTCGCAAATTATATGGGCTTGGTTGTTTGTAAACCAATCCATAATGAGAACGACGTCAAATCCAGCTAAGCTTATAGGCAATAGTCGAATAGGAAAAATATGACCTAAAAGTGGAATTGTATAGTCGTTTAAGGATTTCGTAACCTTAATCAAGTCATCATTAGCTGTTTCTACTTCATATAAATTATCTAACTCGGCTAAAGGTATGTTTAATAAATTACAAAACTTATAATCTATAAAGCTTAGATTTGATCCATAATCTAATGATACTTTAGCGTAGGTATCGTTTAATAGAAACGTACCGGTAACGACATCCGATATTTATTAGTTTCTTGAGTGTTCAACATGAACACTCGGCCATTATTTTTGGCTCATTTGTTAGTTTTCACACCACATATCCCAACAGGTTACAACTTCGGACATTTAGATCGGAAATGTCCTACTTCTCCACAATTGTAACAAGTAACTAGTTCTTGTTTCTTGAAACAATTCTCAGTTGAATGACCCAAAATTTTGCAGTTGCTACAAAAAGCTACACTTTCAAATATGCATTTTTCCAGGTGCCTCCTCCTGCAAGTTCTAGGCTTGGGGTGCACTTTTCGAACAATCTTTTTATCAAGATTCATCCCAGAATTCCTTTCGACCATTTTCACCTCCAAAGTGATCTTTTGATGTCGCACCCCGGCCTTCCCGAACTTTCCAAGGGCGCGACACGACTGTCAGGATTGCAGTCTCCGGTCACACAGTTGGAGACCTACATGTCTGACTGCATACGTACATCCAATAACTTGGATAAAATAGTTTTGTAAAATCAGAGTTGCGGAAGTTAATGTAAAAGTTATCCAAACAGTTTTGAATTCAAAAGTTGCGGAAGCTAAGCTAAACGGTTTTTAAACTAATACAAAGTAATAGTTTGCGGAAGCAATTTAAGTTGTTTAGCAATACATAACATAACAAAATGATATTAAATGTTCATTAGCCTAAGACACTTAAATAGATGCATGAATTCCATCCTAGCATCCTAGTTCCTCGTGCACGTGCCTTAGGAGAAAACATGCGAGTAAAAGGTCAACACAAAGGTTCGTGAGAGCACAAATTTTTCATAAGCAGTAAACATCAAATGTTTAAAGTAAGTGTTGCTGGATTACATATCATTACAATGCAATATCGATTGATAACTAGTCAATACAATTATATTATATATGGGTATGAAACAGAAGCTGACTGCATGCCTCCCGCTATGTCCATCACACAAGACAATAGCAAAGTGTTTGGTCAATATTGCGCCCATTCGACCTCCAGTCGAGTTGGCCTCCCATGCGCGATGGGTGGGCTTGTTAGGCCCAAATAGTACTATTCAAGATTACCGCGCTACTAACGGCCTGAGGTGTGTTTGTGAGGACTTTGAGTTGTGATGTGTGCCACACATATACATATAGTGATAAAGCATGTCCATATGTAATCAAAATAAGTTGTAGTTCAAAAGCAGTTTATCATGCAATGTTTTCTCCCCCAAAGGTAGAAAGATAAAAAGGGCCGTGAACTCACCTGATAAAGCAGTTACGGTTATGTGTTTGCAACTACGAATGCTAGCAACATGCTAGTGAGCACCTATAATCATATAGGTCGTGAGTATGTGTAAAGTGGTGTGTTGTATCCGTACAACTCCAAGTGTCGGTGTGCTCAACCGAGTGTGTGTTGACTCGACGAATCGTTGGCGACATGTTTGTTACATTTAGTTCGTTTATATGCTATTTGAATCTTAACACGCGCGTAGTACATCATCATGCATCATACGACTCTAACCGTACAAGGTTCACGTAAGTCACGTATGAAAATCATAAGGTTTCTATTTCTGGAAAGTTACCCTTTTTTGTGAAGTTTCTATTTTAGGAAAGTGTAGTTATGAAATCCAATTTCATAAAACTAATACTTTTAGTATGTTTATAAAAACATAACAAAACACTTAAAACATATCGTTTGTGCATAAATCACCATTTATGCCATTTTACGCAAATAAAGTTTCCATAAATAGCAAGTACTCGTTTGAAAGTCCGTTTTCACAAATCAAAGTTCCCAATATGTTTAGAAATTGTTTTTAAACATATTTCAATAATCAAAAATCACCAAATCATGTTAGAACATCAAAATCCCTCTTTTGATTTATAAAAGTTTCCAAATATAGTAAGTTTGTCACAAAACCGTATTTTCACAAATCGGAATATCCAAAAGTGTTTCTAAACACTTCAATACACATTTGACACCATCTAGACATGTCTAACATGTCTAGATCATTACAAATGTACAACATGCAACATAAAAGTTTCCTTCTATGGCAAGTCTTTCAAAATCATTATCAAATCAACAATACCCAATCCTAGGCGATTTCTAACTTCAATCTTAGTAAAAATACATTATAATCACACAATAACACCAACAACTTTGTGCATGTGAGCCACAAGGAGTTGCATGTGTTCAAACACACTTGTGTGTGTGTTTTTACACTTTGCATGTACGATCTAACCATAGATAAACATATAAAACTACCTTAGAAGCTAGGATTCGAGCTGGAACAGCTGCTAATGGCTCCACTAGTGGCTATGTTGTCAGTTCTAGCTTGTGGATGGTTTCAAGGGACTTCCAAAGCTTCCTTGAGGCTTCAAAGTCTTCAAATCACCAAAGGAAACTTTAGGAATGGCTCAAGCTTGCTCCTGATGGTTGAGGATGGGTTTAACAGGTGGTAAGGATCATGAATGGTTTGAGGGTTTGAGTGAAATGGGGTAAAACCGATCACGATGGCTTGGTTGGGTTTTTATAAAATTTTTGTCTTCTTCGACTCCCTCGCGTATCGCCTAGCGGGCCTCTCCGGGGCTAGGCTTACCGCATAGAATATTTTTATCAGACGGCATATCAGAAACTCGCGTGTACCGCCCGATGGGGTTGAATGGTATAGGGCGTACCGCCTGGTGATTTGGAGAATTCAAATTGTTCCTGCCCAAGCCTTGGCCCTTGGCGTATCGCCTAGTTGGCCTGATGAGCCCAATTGGCCCAATTTAATTGTTTCGATTCGTTTTTCGATTATTTTTCGTTTATAACTCATCATTTATCATCGTTTGAACTTTAATTATCATTTAATTGTTTGTTCACCAACGTTCTTGAGACTAGTGTGTGTTTCGATAATTCCTCGAATTATCGATGATAGTTTGTGTTTGTGTTTTACGAAATGTTTGCATGTTTGATTAGACGTAATCAACATGTAATGCACAATTCAATAATTCCCCAAATTATTGTTTTGTGTTTGTGTTTGTGTTTGTGTTTGCCACACTTGGTTTCCAAAACCAATGTGCAATGTATGATTCGATAGTTCCTCGAACTATACCTTTGGTCATCAAACTTTCAATTTCTACCGCAGAATCCATGGTTCTGGCATCACTTCCTTAACCATGTCACGAATTTAGTCAACCAATCCTTATATATTACTGGTAATCAAAGCAGATTCAGGAGTTGCACAATGCGAGACTAATCATGCATATTCAAAAATCTTGTAATATAGCTTTATATATCTATTCCCACATTTAATGACTTAGGAATTTTGTCTCCAATTCCTCTTTCTCATTTAGGGAGCAGCACTGTCTTGTCACTAATTCAAATAACTCATCCCATGACATTGCATATGTTGCTTCCATACCTTTAGTTTTTAGCACTGCATTCCACCATTCCAAAGCGTGGTCTTTAAAAGAGTATTCTGCATACATTACTTTATTTTCATCAGCAACTTGCTGATGGCGATGGCGACTTCCATTTTCTCTAACCATATAAGAGCAACTATGGCTCTGCTACTTCTAGTGAATGCTCTAGGTCCACAGTTTTGGAACGTTTGATAACTGCAACCCTTCTCTTCCACCTTATTCTTCTTTTTCTTAGGTTTACTAGCTTCTGAATGTTGGCTATTTATATCATCTTGATCTTCCTCCCCTTCTTTAGTAGTTTTTGAATTCTCAACCCTTTCCTTCTATAACTTTTTATCTTTCTTTCTTTCTTTGTTCAATTGAACTTAATCGTTTTGGAATTGCTTCTGCTATGCCTTTCTCCACCATTTTTACATTGTTCTTGTTGATAGTTTGTTGCTCAATATTTGCTATCCCTTCTGTATTTCTCTTCTCGCCTCTAACATCTTTAGGTTGTAGGATATTATGGTCTGACATTCTGAAATCAAAATACAAAAAAAAGTCTTTTTAATATTATACCATGGGGGAAATTGTACAATATGACACACAGTAAAGGTCTATAATTAAAACTACATAATATTATACAAAGTGCACCACATTATCTAATTATCCTATTTAAGTATACTTCAACTGCTCTCCTAGTGTCTTCATCCGTTCAGCCATCCCCATCATTTCTTCCCCTATAATTGTTTATATCTCCAAGCTTTTGACAAGTATGCTCCTTAGATCATGTGCCTCGTGCATAGTATGATCCAAGTATTCCTCGATATTGCTAGGGTACACGTTCGGGTATTCGTATTGAGGTGACAACTCTCTCCTTCTTGTCATCAAGTCGTGGTATACAGAGTTGGTATGCCAAGCTATGTCATAGTTTCCAACGTATTCTTGGCCTATTGATTGTCATCATACACATGATACCAAGAAGGATATCCCACGGGGAATTCATTTTCAACTTCTTGTCCCAACTCCCTCTCTTTTGTAGAAAATGATGTGCTAAAGAGGTCTTGAGTGGAGTAGACTTGATTGGGTGGCACCCTTCGATTGTTGAATCCTCCTCCATCTGGCACTATTGTTGGAAAGACTGTTTAAGGTGAAGGTGTCATAAAATCCTAGCAATTGATTTAACAAGTGTAAAAAGTCCCATAAATTTAAGCATTTAATCATAAACTAAACCAATAATATATTAAGGCCCAAATAGGCCCATTAAAGATTTTACCTAAAACAAAGTTCAAGTACCGTATCTTAAACTCGAATAAAGTTAATAAACATAGTTTAATAAACTTGAGTAGACAACAAACGGGTTAAACAAACGTTCGTTACGTGTATATGTTTAAATGTAACTGACAAACAAAAATGAATATTTATAACAAAATAATAATAACCAAAATTCTAAAATATAAATATTATATATAACCAAATAGATTAACACGAATTTTGCAACCTTAACCGAAAAATTCGTGTTTAATGCAAGTTCATCAATATTAGTCATTTAAACATATTGATGCCTGAATCACGGTAATATGTATCAACGAATAAATATTTATAAATACTAGAAATATTATAAAGGTAAGAATCATATTTAGAGTTCTAAAGGGATTAAATTGGTCAGTCGTGAATTTTACGCGATATTAACACAAATTGAATTAATTGTTAAACGAACCGAATTTTAAAAAACATTGTGAACACACTAACAATATTTAACGTTATTTTCATTTATCTTATAACACATCTAAACCATGGATTTAAACTGATACCAAAATTACGTTAGCGAGACGAGGTCGGCACGTGTTTTAACCTAATTGAAACCCTAGGTAACCCTAAGTATAAAAGCCTTTCCTTTCATTCTATAAGCCACACACAAACTTGTGTGTGTATCTAGGAATTTTTTGGAAAAATGGTGTACCTTTCAGATTGCAAATGGAAAATGGGTTGGTCAACGATTGTTTAGGTTTATGGGTGGTCCGCTAGTCTCACCTACGAAGTCTGAAAAATATGCTTGAGTCCGCTAGTGCCATAAGCGGATCCAAGGATCACACCAGCTGACCCAAGTTGGCAACAAGCGACAAAAACCTTATTTTAACGTGGATTGACGGGGTTAAATGGAGGAGGGGATCCGGTTGTGTCAGCAACGGACCCTAGGGTATCCGCATCTCCCACCAGCGGAGTGCCCTCACTCTTTATTTTTTGTTTGCATGCTGTCAGTGTACCTGTTCCTGTTTCCATTATGTGCGAGACACATGCAAAGCATGCATGTTGTTGTTTTTTTAACGGTCCATCGATTTAATTTGGTTGGTGGTAGTAAATGAGTGAGGTGATACATGCATGCAAAAGTAACCTGCACCTGTTTCCATTTCCAATGCAAAGCTGCATGCACACAAAGCTTTTGCATGTTGTTTTTTTTGAATGGGCCATCCTTTTTTTTTTTTGCATGAGTTGCTTCACACAAGATATTATCTTGCCTATTTATATAGAAACAATATCCATGCAAAGTTCACGCAATCTTTCTTCTTCTTTCAAAATTACAAGCAATCTTTGGTTTTAATTTTCAACTATCAACATGAGTCTAAGAGTAAATCCTGGTCCACTTGTGAACGATCTTTTGTTTTTGAAAGATGGGCATCGTGCTACTTGTCACACCCCCAAATTTCAACTAACGGAATCATACCGTTTAGGGCGTGACAAACCAGGATCTCAGTCATTAGACACAGCGAAAGACCTCTATATGATTTTCAAACATAATTCTGGTCTAAACTGTAATATCAAAGTTTCAAAGTTTGCGGAAGCGCTTCTAAAACAAATAACAAAACGTAACGGTTTGTAAGATGTAAATTACAAATCAAAGTCTTAAATATTCAAATTTAAAACATATAAATTAAAATGCATGCATGAGACTCCACATCCTAGTCCATGCTTGTCCTTACTTGTGCTTTAGTGTCCTGAGAAAACATGTAAATCAAGTCAACACAAAGGTTGGTGCATACACAGGTTTGAATAGTCACAAATGTTTAAAACAACTGTTTGAAACGAAATGTTTGCAGATAACATAATCACACATGCACAGTCATGATAGCTAGTCATTTGTACAATTTACATAAGCGGTCGACACCGAAGCTGACTGTTAGAATGTAATTTGCCTTTCCACTATTGTCTAGCACAAACAATAGTAATGTTTGAATTGGCTAGTCAAACACTTGCGTAGACCTACAATCTACCAAGTGGGGTTTGTCAAACCCAATAGAGCTATCTTCAACTACCACGCTTCGCACTACGGCAAACTAAACGGTTCGATATGTAAGGACTTGTAATGCTATGTTCGCACTTATCGTAAATAGCTAACTCATGCAAGTGATATGTATCTAAAATGTTTGTTTGCACATGTTTTCTCCCCCAAAACAGTAAAATGTAAAAAGGGGCCGTGTACGCACCTTTGCTAGTAACAGAATGATCAACTATTCGTGAATTTCGTGTAAACAATCTTCTACGAAGAATATGTGTCATTACAATAACGTCACGTTATCCTTAATGTTAAATCATGTTTGTGTTTACATACGTGTCAACACTCGTATATTAAGTTGTTTAAAATGTTCATGCAAAAGTACGAATGATTTCGGATTCGTTTGTTTAAATCGTATAAACGTATAAGATTTCATTTTAAGATACGTAATTATACACGCTTAGGTTTTTGATCAAAATATAACTTTTATCATTTTATTTTGTTCGTGATTCCATTACGGTTCCAACGTAACTCGAACGGGTTAAATCGGGCTTAAAACGAAGAAGTTATTGTTAAATCATTAAAAATGGTTTTAAGTTAAAAAATAGGTGGAACCCGGGTTCGAACCCATGACCTCCAACTCCAAACACAACCATTCAACCAGTCCAGCTCACTCAACATTTGTAACATAATTCCAAAACAAATTGTTTTAACCTTCAACAGATAGGTTTTCCTTTGTTTATCCTTAACCGAAACATTCAAGTCCAAATTGAGTCCCAATTCGAACCCGATCGAACCCATAACCATAGGGGTTTTATTCTAACCATCCAAACGGCTCTGTGAATGATTTTAATTCAAACCATCCTTCATTATAACCCGATTAATCGGGTATAAACAGGTTCGAACTCGAGTTCTATAACCCCCAATTCAAAATCGTTCAATTCGTTAATGTGAGTTCACAAATTCATATGGTTTTCATTGAATAGGAAATTTCGAAACTATCTGTAGTGGTTAATTTGATTTTTGTGTTCGTTTGTATCAAAAACCCTAAACCGTTTCCCCTATGAATCCAACCACCAACCCACCACATTATCAACGCATGATAGCTTCCTCAATCAAGTCCTATGATAATCTTGTTCTGTCAGATGTATTATTTTAATTTATTAATGGTTCTATTTTATTTTGGTATTTCTAGTTATTATAATGAGGTTACAATGAGTGAGGAACAAGTCTTTGAGTATGAAATATTTGTAGGTTGTGATTATGAATTGTCTTGCAAGTTCTTGGAGTTTAGGAGATGCGAGATGATCAAGAAAGTAGACAGAAATTTCGGCACAACTCTTGCATATCCATTTCATGCCTACTATTAGATTAAACTTTCTAATTACTTCAATAAAAGTCCGTTAGAAAGTCATGTTCATTTAGATTCAATGTGTAATTAGGACTACCCAAATTTTGTATTGACCTTGTTCACGGAATTGTTAAGCGCATTATTCTTGTTGCCCCAAAGTAGGCAAGTGTTGACATTATAACCTGAGTCACCACATGTACAACATACCTAGATCACATGAGTTGCTTTTGAAACAGTGCTGAGCAGAATAGTGGTTTGAATCACTTGAGCTTTTTGGTTTATCTTTTTGTTACAATTTTGAGTACAATGATTGAAACGATTTCAGTTGTTGCACCACCAACATCGTTTGGTAAGCACATGATGGAATATAAGTTGGGAGTTGTATGATTTTTTATGACGTGTCATTTTGTTTCAATAGAAAGATCATGTTTGAATTGAAAGAGTTTGAATATGAGCAATATTGAATATGATGAATCTGAGACTCACACAAATGAAACTCCACTCGGGGAAATGCTCTTTCGGTGTCCAGGGGGAGTTCCTGGGAGTTGGTGACCAAAAGGGGATAAAGGCGAATCCCAACAAAGTGCAAGCCATCGCACTTATGCAATTGCCAAGGTCCATAAAGATGTAAAACGGCTGAATGGGGCCTAATCAGATTGAGCAGATTCCTCTACAAGATTGTAGAAAAGTCCTTACCATTCATCAGCACTCCAAAGAAATGTTTAAAAAAGAACCACTTCATATGGGCAGAAGAGGCATAATCCTCATTCCAAGCTATAAAACATCACATAGGTACCTTGCCGTTGTTGGCTACCCCAATCCCCAGGGAAACGATAATGTTGTATCTCTTTGCGTAACATATTGCCATCAACGCCATGCTGATAGTGAGAATAGAGTCTAAGACCCCGACCAACGGCGGAATGTTCGGGATGCCACAAGGAATTTGCAGATTATTCATAAGCTTATGGGTAACTAAATTTTATCATCGCATATCATTTAATCATTCAAATTTATGACACAAAAATCATGCTCATCATGTATCATATACAATTCATACACAAAAGATGTAGCTAAGTTAACTAAATCCTATTCTTCAGTAGATCCGTTTAATTTAGCAAAGTTCAACATCCCTACTTGATGATATCCAGATGTACGTAGAGCCATACTTCCCTACTTTGCTTCATTACCTGAAACATGTATAAAACAAGTGTCAACTACAAAAGTAGTTGGCGGGCAATCATAGGTTTTTACACACACATAAATAGTCATTAAAGTTTAAATAATATGCTTGCAAACTTGAATAGATAAACGTTATATATGAATTCACTAACAAGCAGACCGATGTGTTCTCCAAATATGTTCAGACCATGTTTAGCATTCCTAACAATGCTAAAGTAGCAAGCAATCACCGCAAAGAACCGAAGTCAACTCAATCAATGATGGGTCTGGCCGGGCCAATAACTATCATTGTTTACCTAAATATGTTCTAATCAATGCAAGTCTAGTTTCATCATAGAAATTTTATCAAATTCTGTAAGAGTTATGTAAAGTGATCATATCGTGATAATATCATGATAATATCATGCATGTTTCACCCTGAGTTTTAAAAACAAAAAGAGTAAGAGGGGCTATGAGAACTCATAGAAGATGTTATATCATTTGTATATTGTAGATATTCGTGCTCGTTGTGTTGTTTCACCAAATGTTCAACACCTTGTGTTTCATTTCTTTGTGTTCATAACCATGAGTTCATGTTATCATTGTGTTGTATATGTTTGTTTCAGGATGCATTTGAAAAACATGTTATTGTAAAGGTAATCTCTCTTAGGTTGTAGTAAATTACAAAATCCTTATGCATAATTATCATTTGGGTTTGAAGTCATGTTAAATAAAATATTAAGTTTAAAGGAAAGATGGTTTTGGCATCCAATCCCCATGAAATCCAATCATGCAAAAAGGAAAGATGGTGAATAATTATCAATGTTTGCAGGCATGGCATATACACAATCCTTTTTGTTATTCAACCTATTCCCCTTTGTTTTGCAAAAATTTTGTATACATTGAAATGTTATAAACCTTATATTATCAATGAAATCTTGTATAGTCAAGTTAATATCACAACAACACAATTCCCATAGATTTTAGTATGTTGGATCTCATACTTAGCCGAAATTCATCATCATCAACCTTAGTATGTTCCCATAAATCATTGAGTCTTTAAGTCGATTAGATTTTATTCATTTTTGATTTATTTTACTTGGGCTTCGTGAAAATCACTAAGTTCGAAGGCTGAGGGTGTGTCGACACTAGTAAAGTCGATACACACTTAGCAAAATCAAAGTATCCCTTCAGTACTATTAAAATCGATGGCAGCATAGTTTCGGTCTTAGAGACCCTCCATATTGTTAGTATCGTTTGGTACTTAGTCAAATCTCCTTGGAGGCCATTGAAGTTAATAATATCTTTGGTTCTTGGCAGCCTTTGAAGCTCATCCATGTTACCAAGGTTGACATTCTCTTAGCCACTCTACCTGTTTATCCACATTGTTAACATCTAAATACCATGGGCCGATACCGGTATACTGCGAATATCAATGGGACTCCTCTTCAACATCCAGCCCAAGAATTTCAAGTTGTTTGCATGTTCATGTTAAGCATTTTACTATGTCATTTATGATACCAAAGTGTTCAAAAGCAAGCTTTAAAGGTGGTGCATGGTGTCAGGTGGTGGCTTGAGTTAAACCCGAAAAGAAATTCTTAAATCTACCTTGGATCCGTGTTTATGAGCTTGTTTGACTTGTACTTTCAAGTTCTAGACGAGTGGAGAAATGTTTTCACACTAAAATCACCCAAAATGATTAAGAAACAAGAAAGATAACGTCTTGGGTTTTAGAGAGAGAAAGTAAAGAGAGATATAAATTTTAGAGAGAGAGAATGTGTGCAATGGCTGCAAAGTAATGAGAGAAAGGGGAATTAAAGCCTTTTATAGCTCGAGTTTAACCTTGTGTTTGGTTTTGTTCGTTTACGCAAAATGGTGTCGGTTTTGTACACGTAATAGTAAGACATAACTTTCTTTTTATAAATGAATTCATTCAAAAAATTTTAGGTCGTAATTTCTAATAACGTTTTAAACCCATTTTGTTATTTATAAATTTCGTAAATTGTTTTTAAAATATCTCGTCAGAACACATAACTTACATTTATATTCGTATAGGTCATCACCTATAAGAATACAATGCACGTCTTACATTTCAAGTTGATTACAAAATAGTGTGATATCGTTTCAGAATGTTAAGCCTAACAGTTGTATTCGTGTGAATTGTCGCCCACGCGAACACAATATTAGTTTAACATTCCCAAAATGATATTCACGTGTTTACTTGCCATTTGTGTCCTCCCCAATTTTGTACTATATTCTCCTCACTAAATCATATCACTGACACACTCATGATAAACCGAAGAAAGTTTATGTATAGGGCATATGTAGAAGTCGGTCACAACGGATTCAGCCGCCAGCCCACCACCTCTTTGATGGATCATGACCTATGTGTTTGCCTAGTTTTAGTGATAGAATGATACACCATTATAAATTCCCAAATGTAATATGTTATATGTGTTGAGCTGCACAAACCATTTGGGGGCATGTCTAGTTATATTTCAAACCACAACTTCCCATTGGTTTATGTGTTTCGAGTATGAGTTCTCAATAATGTTAATCAAAGTTTATCCCAAAATGTAAGTTTTTATAACCTCAATAGCATAATATGTTATGTTATATGTACAATCTCTACAATCGATCATCTATTCAAAACATAGTGCTTCTAGTCTCCCCTAGTTGAGGGAATTTCGTCTCGAAATTCAACTAGATGTGACCGTAGTAAATAAATGTAGATACTTAAGATTCATCTAATCTTCTTGGTCTCAGGTGGACTCTGGACCATGCTTGGATTCCCATCATTCTTTAACGATTGGAATTCAACTGTGTTTAAGTTTCTTAACGTCACGATCCATGATTTCAACCGGCTTTACAACAAAGTGCATGGTATTGTCTATACGAATATCATCGAGCGATACCTGAAGATCCTAATCAGCTAAGCATTTCTTCAAATTAGATACATGGAAATTCGGATGAGTTCAGGAGGAAGTTCCAGTTTGTAGGCAACTTTTCCAATACGTTCGATGATTTGAAAGAGACCCACATAACGTGGATAAAGTTTACCTTTCTTCTTGAATCATACGACTACTTTCCACGGTGAAACCTTAAAAGTACCATGTCATCAACTTGAAATCCTAAAGGCTTCCGACGTTTATCTGCGTAACTCTTCTCTTGACTGTGAGCAGCTAACAGGTTGATCATGACCGATGCCTTTGCCTATTTTTAGTGATAGAATCCTAAGCACATTAATAATATCAAATACATGGATCATGCAATCAAGCCTATATGTTGAATATGTTGATATGTTGATATGTTGAGGCACAAACCTGCAATTTGTCCTTATGTTGAATGTTGAGCGGTTTCATCCTATGGCCATATAGTAATACCATTTGGATTGCACGTTCAAGTTAATGATAGCATGTTAAAGTTGACATCAAGTATTTCATTAATAAACGAGCATAAGTAAATCAAGATGAATAATATAATTGTAAATGAAAATGATGAATACATGTTTCACCTGACTTGATTGATTGATGAAACATGGATGTGTATTTTACGGAAATTTACTTGGCTCCTACAACATCATAGATTTCTTTGAGTTTGTGACTTAGTATAGTTTAGGTATTGGGTTTGTTATTTTTGAGCCTTTGGGTATTTTAAATATCAGTTTTCTTTAAAAATAATCGTATTTTAACTTATGTACGAAATATTTGTTATAATTCCTTTAAAATACTAAGTGTCGAATTTTTAAGAAATTTCGGCATTATGACGACATATTTTGTAAATAACCTTTTTTTTTGTTTAATTCATAAAATTTAAACAATTATCAATTATCATTATGTATTTAACCTATGTGTATTTTAAAATCATATGTACAATATATAAATATACATACAATTCATATACATGCTTTTGCAATGGATTTTTGTTAAAAAGGGTAACTTTTGAGGATTTTTGTTTCAAATCAGTTTTTGACCCATGAGTTCAACTGGGTCTTAAAAATAGTAAACTTTAGATGTAAATTATGAAAATTTACAAATAAATACTTCAAGATATGTTAAAAAAATTTAATTTAGAAATCATTTCACGATCTGGCTTGCAAAGGGGTCAAAACTGTCACACAAATGTAAGTCCTTGATGTTCATGTTTTGATAGATTCTGTCACGTAGGTTTAGTCGTATTTTTAATACATCAAATCTTTGAGTTAAATTATGAAACTTTCCAATCTACTATTTTAAGGTGTTATGAACAACTTTTTTTTAGAAATGTTTTTATGATTGGTCACAATAGCAACACAAGTTAGGGGGTATAATTCCGCACATTAATCTTGTGAAGGTTGTTTGGGACATCATTTTGGTGAGTTAGAAGGTGTATACAGATTCCATGGAAAACTAACACAATGAACTTAGTCGTGGAACTTGAGTATGTTCAAGTTGTTATGATCCTTTTATAACTTTTTGAAGTTATGAAACTTTCTGCCAGATTTCAAAATTGTATGTTTGTGTGTATTAAAGTAGAAATTATGTAAAACAACATTTTGAGGCTTTAACCCTTTATGGAGTTGAAGATGAAGAATGGAGGCTTTATATGTTGTAAAAATGATATGGATTATCTTGTTAAAAGTTTAGAAGTTTTATATGAGCACAAAAGCTCTTGGTTTATCAAAAACAAAAGGTTCAAAGTTTACCTATGATGCCTCTAGAATCTCAAGGTTCTTGTAGGCAGTTTTGAAGTCCAAGGAAGTAGAAAAAGAATAAAGGAATTTGAAGTTCGTTTGATACCTTAAATTTAGTGACAAAGATGAGGTATCTTTGCAGCTCACTTTCTTGCGCAGTCCTCGTTTAAGGGTTGTTTGAAGGTGGAGTTGTTGGTGGATCTAATCAAAATCGGATGATATAAAGGAAGGTTTCTGTAAAAGATGAGACACATTGGTGGAGTTTTTGTAGGATATTCTGCTCATAAAAAGAGAGTGATGAATTTTAGAGTGAGAATTAGAAATTATGTAAGGGTTTTTTAAGATTTGGATGTCATTGTCTTAGTTTTGAGGAGATATCTAAGACACCAAAAAGATTTTAAAATATCTCAAATGATCATGTTGGATTGTATTTATCAATAGGATGACAAGCGTCCCAACACTTGCTTTAATATGGTTCATTATAGACAAAAAACTGGTACAAACTGAGTATTATAGTGGTTAAATTTTGTATCGGTTATTAATTTTGCTATTATTTTTACACAATTATTTTTTAACAATTACTATAATAATGAATCTTACTAAAATAATAAACTTTTAGTGATTAATAATAATATCAAATGATTTTGGTGTATATGTCTGTTTTATCCGGTTAAAACATGGATACCTTCCGTTGTTTGAAAATTAACCGGATAAAATAACAATTTATGGTTTTTCTTTGTTAACTCATGTAACGACCAATTTCGTGATTAATTATATTTTAATTGATCGGGATGTTATTGTAAAGTTAAATGTTATTTAACTTTGTTATAAGTAAAAGGGTTTAACTTGGTTAAGTTAGTTGTAAACTAGTTAAGAATTTAACTATTAAACTAAGCTAGTTAATCTAGTTAAATTTAACTAGAACTTGAGTGGCTAAAATTAACAATTATTGATAGTGCAAATAGAAGAGGGTCAAACACACACAAACAGTTGATCTGGTGTGTGTGTGTGTGGGTGACGTGATGAAGAAGAAGAGATGGGAGAAAATCCCAATAATCCAAATCTTGCTCCAATTCTTGTAAATCTTGAGCCTAAATTCGAATGCAAACACATCAATCATCATCCTTTGCAACATCTAACACCTTGGTAAGTAAATTTTTGGAGAAGAATTTGTGAGTCACCATGGGGTTTAGATGAGTTGGTGTAAAAACCCAAAAATGAGTTATTCATGGGTGCTAAAGACTAGTGGGTTTCATGTAAATCATATAGACTAACTTGAAATCATTTGCTTGAAATTGAATAATGATCCATTGGATATATGGGAAGTTCAAATAAGAATTTTTGCAAGTGTGAAAAAGGTTATGCACACAAGATGTTTGTAGAAATGACAAATCAAAACATATATCAAGTGCAGATTGAAATAAATTTTGATTTCTGTCATGTTTTATAAAAATAATATAAAATCAACCGTAGCTCCGATTGAGGCATATTTTATATGGTTAGAAATTTATTTGAGACTTCTATATATTGTATTTGAACATTATAACCTGATTTGGGTTGTATGAGAGTCAAAATGCTCGATTTCTATGGTGTGGCAGAAAGTTCACCATGCTGATTGAACTTAGTATTTTTATTGTTGTGCTGATGTTTGAAAAATCATATAAAATTAAAAGATAATCGGTTTGGGGCGTATCACATGTTGTTGAAAAGCTTATTGAGTCTACTTTCTACAGATTTTTAGAATGAGAAAATATATGGATATTATTAAGTACACAAAAACAACAGTTGAAAACAACTTAACAGATTTTGTAGAAAGCTGAATTTTTAGTTAAAGGATGAATCTGGAGAAAATGTATCTTATATGGTTGGAAATTTCTGAGAGTCTACTACAATACATATTTGAACATCAAACATTGAATAAAATCGTAGGTTGGTCAAATTCGACAATTACAACAGCAACTCAAAAAGTTGCCGCACTTAATTAATTGTGATATTTCTAAAATGTGATATAAATAAGAAATAGTGTACGTATGATTTTGAACAAGAATGAACAGTATTATTATGTCATATGCATATAGATGAGTGTGTTATAACTATCTAAGATACTTGAAAAATTCATAGGACACATATTTACACTAATGGGTCAAAATGAGAATTTAGTACAAAATATAGAAATGAAGATCCATGTGTAAGTATGTTGTATGACTGAAATTGGAAATGCTAAATGGCATTTGTTCTATATTATTTGTATAGGAAATGAAATTGAAAGTGAAATACAAAGACTCGAGAAGGAGTTACGAGGTTTAGCTTTCCTACGGGCCAAGGTGAGTAACCTGCTCAATAAATATGCAACCATAAGACATATTAGTGTTTGTATGTTTGTGTGGATTGTTTGACTACTTGATCGATGTCTTGTAGTACTTGTTGAATGATATGTGAAGATTTCAAGAGATGAAATGGTATTATTAAATGATGATTGACAATTGATACATAAAATGGTGAGAATCCACAATTTTGTGTGGATGTATATACATATATATATATATATATATATATATATATATATATATATATATATATATATATATATATATATATAAAACAACATAGAGTGGTAATGGGATGATTTGAATCAAATATTTCATGCATGCATATGAGTTTAGTGGTATTTGGATTGTTTGAATAAAATATTGGGGTAACTTGAGTTTTGTTGAAATTGGTTAATGTTATTATATAACTGCATAATTAATGAAAGTGTCATTATATGCTTAGAATAACTAACAGATAATTGAAGACGACTCATATTCGTGTGAAACTAATGTAAGCCCATGATATATGCCATTTTGGTAATGATCCACATTCGTGTGGAGGAACATGTAAGACCACTGGTGAGTGGCGTTGGGTTTGTCATGTATGTCCATTGTGAAATTACAGCGGTGTTTGTCATGTAAGTCCATAGTGAAGTGGCATTGGTGTTTGTCATATAAGTCCATAGTGAAATGGAATTAGGTTTGTCATGTAAAGTCCATATTGATGTGGCGTTGGGGGTGATCCACGTACGGGTGGGTTTAAATGATAAGTTAATTAAAAATAGGTTTTGACTTGTTAGTGAAAAATAAATTAACTCGGATGTATGATTACATAATTGTTTGATATGAATATTGGCTAGACAAATTGTTGTGAGTATTCAATGAATGATAAATTGTGTTAGACTTGAATTGATAAATTGAAGCTTGGATGAAATAACCCATAGCCTAGTGTTTGTTTATGTCACCCCTGTGCACATGATAATATGAGAGTACTAACTACATTAAATGAATAAAATTAAACTACAACTGTTTCATAATTTAATTCTATTATAGCTTGAATTGGACATCTAGAATGAGGACCAGATGTCCCACCAAGGTTGCTTGCACAGATGCAAGTCTTGAATCTTGTACCCGGGCTAACCGAAGAGATTCCATACAGGAGTTGTAGGTTCCTCTAAGGGATCCTATCTTTCTCTCTCTAAAGTCATCCTACTTTCCCTGTTCTTCACCTGAAAACATGTAAAATATGTCAACACTAGGTTGGTGAGTCACACTTGTTTTGAAAATATTAGGTTTTGTAAAAGGTTTAGTGAAAGTCTTTCCATTCACATCAATTTGAAATATGATGTGTGAATGGTGTTGAAAACACGAATGAACTACACAAGTGCGTCAGTCTGACCATCACTACTAACACTGTCCCAAATCACCGAAGGTAGTTTACGTATAGGGCATACGTTGGGTCAAGCTTACCGCCAGCCCAGCCGCCAGCCCACCACTCCTTCGATGATCCACGAGGGTGTCCTTAACGGAAATCGGACCTTGTCACTTGTATATCTCCACTCTACTCGATAAGACAGATGTTTGTAAATTGAAATTGGGAGAAGGGAGCGTATGCTTTGTCTCCTAATATAGGAGACATGTTTTGTTGTTTAGAAAGTCACCCAAGGGACGCTCCTTTCCCCTAGTAAAACATTGTTTACTGTGTACTTGTTTAAAACTAGTTCAAGACCAGGTCTTGAACATTTATTTGATTTGAAAACTCTTGCTTTTGTTGTGTGGTCTTTCTTGTAATATCACCCTTGTGATCATACCAACCCTAACTGATATGATTGTGTGATTTGATCCCCTAGAACTAATCTGAGTTCTGGCTGTATGTGTGTTTGCATGTAACGTACCAGTCTCAGCGCTGGAGGTTTGTTAAACCTATGGTACCATCTACGTTACTGTCGGATGACCCGCGTCAACTAATGGTAATGACTCTGATGTGTTTTGTTCGAGAATTCCTCAATGAATTCCCGATGTGTTGTTGTGTGGACGCATGTCCTAGTGAATTACCCTAGACATATACTATACAAAATATTGTTTGTTTGATAGGGGATTCCTATGAAAATGATGGTATTCGATTGTGCACTACACAATTCCCCGGATTGTGTCCGTTCACCTCTTGGTTGGGTACAAAGCCTCGAACTATTGTGGTTAACAGATAGAACTTTCAACACTTAGCCGTTTGGGCTGTTCTTGGTGCGAACTGGTGGTTCGTGCGAATGGCCCTCATTCACACGAACGGAGTGATGCGAATGCCTACTCTCCTTCGTGTCATCCGTTCGTGCGAATGGGTCTTCATTCATATGATTGTTCCACACAAATGAACTCAAGTCGTTCGGGCGGTGGCTCGTTCGTCTGGCAGCTCGTTCGTGTGACCCTTCTTCACGAATGAGGCTTCTCGTTCGCACGAATGATCCCTTCGTACGGCTCATTCGCCAGCAAGTTTACCAAGAACGCGATTTTTGAAATCGGTGGTTGTTTTTGGTGTTTTTATGGTCGAAATTGATGGTAAAACGTTTTGGAGTGTTTTGGTGCTAAGGATCTGTGATAGTACTTACTGTGGAGCTCGTATTCGGCCGAAATGAGATGAAAAGTGTTGAAATCTTGAAATGGAGGTGTTGAGGTTGAAATACACACGATTTGGACGGTGGAATGGTCCGATTTCGTGTGGAAATGGCCTAAAATCAAGAGGGGCGAAAGGGGTGTTCGTTTGGGAGAGTTGGGTGAAAAATGGGTTTGAAAAACGTAAGTGTTGCTTTTATAGATGTGCTGTCACACAAATCAGCCGTTCGTACGAATGGCTCCCATTCGTGTGAACAAACTGTAGCTATAAAAGCTTCACGAATTAAACTAGTTGGTACAAATGAAAGCTCATTCGTACGAACGGTTGTGTGTTTTAAAATTTTGATTGTTTATTAAATTTTTTTGGTGGGTTTTATTTAAAATTGTTATTATTTTACGTCAACATTAAAGACTCGCACTGACATCTGTATGAATCGTCACCCATACAAAAGCAGCGTTGTATCTAACTGCTGACATTGTTCGATACTGTAAAGATTTCATTTAAGGTATCCAAATCTAACAACATATCCACATGGATCGTCACCCATCTCGACATCTCGTTGGATCGATACTCCAAATGTTATCCATTTAGGTTTTGTTCATTGTTTTCCCTCACAGGTTGTTTTCTTTTCTTCTGATTCATGTTCATGTGACTAAGTGGATTTTCCTAACTGTTTTAGGAAAACCGGTGTATTTTTATGGTCGTTTATTATTGTTGTCTTGACTCTCGTACCCCTATGTCTTACACTGTGAATATGTACACCCTTGGATTTCCGACTCATGGTTGTTCGGGTGCCGGTTGTCAAAGTCTCCCCCTGTTGAAGGAATTTCGTCCCGAAATTTGAGTATGTGTTACCGAGCCCTCATTTTCCTTTTGAATGTACTGGGAGACGACTGATTAGGATTTTGAGTCTCCATGTTCTCTCGATTGTACTGAGGCGTACATGGGAAAAATGTTGTCATTGTCTGACATCCATTTGTGTGCACGTCGCTCGAGTCCTATGAGTTGCCGACCGTAGTGTCGGTTTGTGGTTCAGTAAAGATGTACCGGATGTTCACTTGAAGTCTTACCGTTCACGATGGCGTAATGTGGTCAACTCGGTTTTACACAGACGATTGATACACAAATGATGTTACGATACCATCTATGTCTCTGTGTCCTTTATTGACCGAGTTGATGGCTGTGGTTTGATTGAAGCTGATGTATAACTTGGATCGGTTATTCTTGGTGCTTCTCAATTAGGATAGACTTACAAACTTAGTTCGTGTAGATTTTGGGGTTTGCTTAGTGAGTTAGCCTAATCTGTTTAGACTTTTCATTGAAGCAGTGTTTCCAAGAACGTCTACTTCCTCAATTCACTCACTGTTGACAATGCAATGTGTTGAACCATGTCCTTTGCATCGTGCGGTTTTCTTGCATTGTTCCTGAGATGGATACGTATGGTCTCTTCCCTTCATATCTCCAAGTTCACGGTTTGCTCTTGGAGTTCTATGGATGTCCTCTCACCTTGTAGTTGTGGCTGCTCTAAGGCTTTGGTTTTGTAATTTGTTCGGGTAGAACAAATTATGGATCATCCTTGATTGGGTTTTGGAAATTCTACCCATTGACGATTGACCTCTCGCGTCTATTACCCAGTGATCGGGTACAGATAGGTCAGTTGTGGCATTGCACAAAGCAGCATAGTTCTCTCGGAACTATCCTGGATTGTTTCTCTTCCAATCCCATCGAGCTCATGGAGTAATTTCCTTTTTCGGTTGGACGCCGCATGTAGAGGATGCCAACTGATGTTGGGTTGTTGAAAGTGATACTCATTTGGGAGGTGAAGATTATCATTTCTTGACATCTTTGTTTGTTTCTTCGCCGTCTGCGATCTTAAGGTATGAACTGAGGCTGTCAGTGACCGTCTCTTCACATTCATCCTTGGGATCGACTTCTTATCAATCTGTTGCAGTTATTGGTACCGCATACACTAAGTGTATTCCCTCCGAAACTTTAGGTTTCAAGAAAGGTCTTAGTCGGTGAGGACTTTGCCTTCATTGCTTGGATGAATATTTTGAGTTGTCTTCACAACATGTAAGCCCTCCCTATTGAGTTTCAACTCTCGTCGTTGCTTATGGTCTTCCTAACGAAGGATGTTGGTTTCCTTCTTGCTATGGTCCCATTGCAGTCATACTGGGTAGGGGGATGTAAGCAGACTTTAACATCACAATTTAGGCGTGCAAGGCCTATGTCTTTTTCCTTGACGCGCTGTCATGTTAGCACTACCTCCTCAAAAGGATTAAAGTCCTTGTGTTTTGGAGTGAGGTAATTACTATCTCTTTCCTCTAGTGTCAATCGCTTGGAGTTGGCCTCCCCATAAATCCTTTGATCTATGACCAAGTCACATGCCATAGAGCATTGTGGTAGAGAAATGATCATGGTTGTAGACGGTCTGTGTTCTACTACGCTTTCAAATCCCAAAATTACTGGTCAGGTCTCATCCGCGCGAAGCTGTTTAGTCGGCGAACGATCTTTGAATGTGTGGGAAATGACCATTCATGATCAGGCCGAAGTGGTCAAAAGTCTCTCATTTAACCAGTTTGACATTTCGATTATTGAACATCCCTCTTGTCATTTCCTTCGTCTGTGTTGTTGTGTTCAGTATTCGTCGACATAGACTTCGATGGTTCACCCGAACTGGACCTGTAGTCTTCAGAGTTAGAAAGCTTAATTGAAGGAATATCGGGCTCGCATGAGTTCTCTTGATTCCTGAAATAACTCCTGCTTTCTCAAGAGTATTGGTTTCCTTGTAGCTGCCAGGTGATCATGGTCGAGCTTTGGAGTCATCGGCTCCGCATCACTCAAGATGTCCCGGGAAACGCTTTTACGAACTCTCTGCTCGCTGTAGTGAGTTACCGTCGTCACACCCCGAGCCGGCGGGAACGGATCGGGTTTTCCCGTGTGGGGGAAGGTTCTCGAGGCGTGATATCGTTGTGATAATCAAATGATCAGATTGTTTACATAGCACATGATAAATAAATGAGAAATTCTAACACATCCATGATATAGAATTACAAGATTAAATTACAATGTATCGTTCATAATTTAACCAAGTAAATCTATCAAAAGAATCAATGAACTCTATCTTGTATCTATACAAGATATACAAAAGATGATTCATTGTTTTTGTCATCACAAGCATGCAACACAAAATGAAGCTAGGTCTTCTAAAAGTCCACTAGCTTAGTCCATGCATATAAGTAGCTACACTTGTTCGTCACCTGAGAAAACATGCATTTAAACAAAGTCAACACTAGGTTGGTGAGTTCATAAGTATGTTAATTGAAAACCTTGATTCATTCACATGCACAACCACAAAGTTGATTATGTTACTTGTATGTTATTTGTTTCGCCTGTTCACCCAATGGCTTCTCAATAGTTATATTTACAAGTAATATATCATCCTAGTAGTGATGCTTATATATAGGGCATATGTAAGGGAACTAAGCCCTAGCCAACATCCCACCACATCACTACTAGAACTCCACAATACTTGTAATACAACTATTGATTTCCATTCCCAAATCCACATGCTCATCTCATTCTTGATCACCTGTGATATCATGTATAGAATAATATGATGATGGAGTTGTATTTATCAAACCTAAGTCTAGATAACCATTATATGTGTTAAGGATATTAGATTTATCAAATCTGTTCCTTGTATTATTCTATAATTGTGGGGTTAACTGTTGTTTCACTTTTAAATATTAAAAGTGTTAGTTAACTGTTTGTAATGTATTCTCAAATGCAACGTATAGAGCCCAAAAGGAGTCCATTGCGATCCTCACGTAATCCGATTACAATGCACCCGATTTACCTCTATCCCGTCGTGTGATCCCATAGCCTTCATCGAAACTGTTACTAATAATATGACATGAGAGAAAACAAATTCCTCAGTCTACTAGTCCACAGGTAACGATGGATGATGTACATCTATGTTGTTGTTGTTCTCAATGTGGGATGTTCTCATGTAATTAACAAGGTTGAATAAGAACTAGTCTTATTACGTTATGTTAATCATTGTGTGAATGATATTGTCATCATGAAGTTACGTTATCATGATATCATTCCTTGTAATCCATATGATCACCATGTAATCCTTAAGCCGTAGTAAGAACTAGTCTTAGTACCCTTAAGTGACGCAGGTGGTGGATAATAAATGCTATATACTATCACATAGTATATTTTTAAGTTGTAACTAAGTGTTAAAAGTACTTGACTTATTACACTTAATCAATTATAATGTGGAATGATATTTAGAAGATATTTTATCTTCTAATCATCCATGTGTTGTGTAGTGTCATCATGTTTCACTGTAATTGTTCACATTGTTTGTTTGTGTATGAATTGTCTCAATGTTTACTCATGTAGGAATGACTAAGTGTTGTCAGATAAAATCTTACAACTATGTTATTCTGGTGTGTTGAGGAATTATGGAATCATATTATCATATTCATCTGAGTTTCCCTGTTATCTCATGTTCATACAAGCATGCATACAATGATAAGCGATAATAAGTTAAAACAATATTATGTAAATCATAGTATAAATAATGTGTGAAACATTAAAACTCTTAAGTAAATAAAAGTAAGCATGTTTCTCAGCCCCGATAGTTTAAAATCAGTTAAGATTAAAGAAAAGGGGCATATGAACTCACCTTGCTATTGAAATGGTTGACTTAGCTTAAACGGAGATTGCACGCGCTCTTTGGTTGTACTTGTTGTTGATTTCACAATCCTGTATTGATTTTACATTGTATTTAACTCATAAGTGTCAGGTGTAATTGTTCTGTATGCGCGTATGTGTTGACCTTACTTGACTATCACTTCGTGATCTAGATCATCATTTGGCCCAATTCAATTTAAATGTACTTATTGACACTTAGTCGGTTTAATTTGAATATATTGTGTGATTGAAAGTTATGACTAGAGAATTGATATTCTTGACTTCTCTTTGTCTTTAACTTGATTTTTGTGAGAATTCAATGACTTACTATCACTAGTTGTTTCAACATAAATGATTATCATCTTTTAACAAAACGGAATTATAAATCCCATTTCCATTAAATGTCATCCTTAATTATTTGATTCATGAATTGAGTTACTTTGAAACTCGTTGGGCCGAATGTGGGTTGTTTGGCCGTAATTCACATGGGCCAGATTGAACAACATGGGCCAGAAATCATATGATGTAGAACTCAACAATTGGGCCGACTAGTTTTGATTGAATCACATAGATTATGGGCCGTTTAACCCGGGTGGGCCGAGTAATAGGTTCTGGGCCAATGGTTTCGGGTATGGGCCAAATAGGTGGCTGATTAGGTAACTTATGGGCCGAATAGTTGGTTGGGCCTTGGGCCGATTATGTGAGGGATCAAACCAATAGTCATTTGGGTCGAATATAATCTAATTGGGCTGTTACAAGTCTCGGCCCAAAGGAGGAAAACGAATGATAGGTCGAGGTTAGGTTGTGATGGCATGATCCACTACGCTATTGGGCCGTGTATAATCACTGTGGGCCAGCTTAGTGTTTATTGAGTTGTATTGGATCTCGGTTGGGAAATACAGTGGGTTCGGTTCGATGCATGTTTAAACGTGAGATAGGTTCGGCTGGTGAGGTTCAAGACTCATGGGGTTCGGCAACATGTAATAGGTTCGCCTAAGGTTTCAGCTTAGGTTCGGTTCTCATGTGGTGGTTCGGCTAATGAGTGAAGGTTCGGCATTTATGCAAGGGTTCGGCTCACGTGAGTCTACTGAGCAAGGTTCGTAGGTTTGTCATGCTAGGAAGGTTCGGAGGTTAAGGATGGTTCGCTGAGGTGCATGGTTCGCCTGTTGGGGTTCGTGGTTGTAAACACACACCTCAAGGTTCGTGAAGCTAGAAATGGTTTTAGGGTTCGATGCGTGAAAGGTTCGTAGTATCTGCAGTCAATAGGTTCAGGATATGATGATCAGATGGTTCGGCTAAGCAGCAGGAGGGTTCGTGAACAGTCCCTGCACAAGGTTCGTTGCTATAGGTTCGTGAGGATGATGAAGGGTCCGGCCATGGTGGTCTGAACACCACGGGTTTGCAGCCCACGAACCCAAGTCTTCATCATCACCTTCCCTAAGCACGCCGAACCCAACTGTTCCCACGACCCTTGTTATGCGATTAGAGTGTTTCACGGTCGTGTAGTTCCAAACATGGAGTGCTTAACCGGTTAGAAAGCTTGGTCGAACAAATACATAGAAAACCCTATTTTTCAGGTTATTCTCGTTCAAATACCTCGGATTCGGCCTGTGAATCTTCAGATCCTATGTATTTTCATGTAGAGGGCTTCAAGAGCTTCGTGTGAGTTCAAGAATCATCCAATTTCGTTGAGAAACGAGTGAGATAATGAGGTTTGAAGCTTGGATTTGTAGTGAGAGAGAGAATGGACGGTTTGTAATGTTAGAGAGAGAAAGTTGTGGGGAAAATGAGGTTTCAAGCCTCATTTGGTGTTTATATACCCCCGGGGTAGTCGGGTTTATTTCGGTTGCTCGGTTCGCGGTTTCGTTGCGTTTCCGGAAATTTTACGCGTAATTTATATCTTTTAAATAAAAGAAGTTAGTTTATTTATTTTGATGAGTTTCAAAATTGTAAAATGTTATTTTCTTTATTTTATTAATTTAATTTCGTTCGTGTCGTGTTTCGTTTTCGTTTCGTCAAATCGCGTCACCATCGCGCGTATTCGTTCGAATCATCATTCGAACGAACACGTCGATGGCTTGGCTTTTTGACTTTTGTTTTCTACTTCCCACTTATCATTTCAGAATGTTAAACTTACAGATATGTTTGTGTGAATCGTCACCCACACAAACACACTGTCTGTGACACCCGACAATTTCAGGTAAATTGCGACTCTTACATTCTTTACATTTCACATTCGTACTTGTTACATTTCATTTAATTATGCTTAATTGGATGAGTTGAACACACACAACTGCGAAACGATAGTTCGAGGAATTATCGAATCGTACATTGCACATTGGTTTTGGAAACCAAGTGTGGCAAACACAAACACAAACACAATTGGATTGTGCAAATGCATGTTTATTATGGTTAATCAAGCATGCGAACGGTTCGTAAGACACGAACACAAACTATCGAAGATAATTCGAGGAATTATCGAAACACACACACGAGTCTCACGAACGTTGGTGATCAATCAAACTACGTGCTATTATATGATTATGTGCTAAACATGCATTAGATGTTTAGGATAAGCGTTAGGAATCGAGTACGAGCGAAATCGTATCATCGAAATCGAAAAACAGGAAAAAGGACCCGTCGCGGTACGCGATAAGCCCATGGCGAAAGGCTTCGTGGTACGCGAAGCAAACCGGGAGTCGGGACTCCCGAATTCCATTGCGGTACGCGATAAAGGATTTTGATCGGCCTCTGCGGTACGCGAAGGCCATGCAGATCAAAAATAACATAAAAGGCCAACCCAGCTCACTTGTTCGGTTTTCTCTTATCCTCACCGAACTCCTCCTCTGCAAATCGACCCAAACCCTCTGTAATCAACATCTAAACTCCCTGGAATCACTTTGGAAGCTATTCTTTGGTATTGGAAGCCATTGGAGCTCGAAAAAGGTGTTGGGAGCCATCAAGAGATTGGAACAACCACCAACCAGTAGCTTGTCGTCACCAGAAGCTGTTCGAGCTTGAATATGTAGCTCTAAGGTAGTTCCCTATGTTTATTTATAGTTAGATCGCACATGCAATGGGTAAAAACCCACATGCAACTCCATGTGACCATCGAGCACAAATTTGTTGATGATTTTGTGTGTTATTGTTATAGATTTACTGATTTGATAGTTTAGAAATATTAGATTTGAGTTTTGGTTAAGTTATGTTTGATTTGGTGATGATTTGATACACTTGCTATAAAAGGAAACTTTTATGTTGCAAGTTATGGGTTTGTGATGATCTAGACATGTTAGACATGTCTAGATGTTGTCAAATGTATATTGGAGTGTTTAGAAACACATTTGGGTGTTTGAATTTGTCAAAAACTTGGTTTTATAGAAACTTGCTATTTATGGAAACTTTTATAAATCAAAAGAGGGATTTTGATGTTTTTCAATGATTTGATGAACTTTGATCCTTGAAATATGTTTAGAAATGATTTCTAACATATTTGGAAACCTTGATTTGTGAAAACGAGCTTTTAAACAAATACTTACTATTTTAGGAAACTTTATTTGGGTAAAACGGCATAAATGGTGATTTATTCGCAAGCGACATGTTTTAAGAGTTTAAACGTGTTTTACAATCATATTAGGAGTATTAACTTTATGAAATGGGATTTCATAACCACACTTTCCTAAATTAGAAACTTTCTAAAAATGGTAACTTATGCGATTAGAGTCATAGTATCCATTTTGATGTCTTATGTGCATTAAGGCACATAAACACAACAGTCGTGTCACCAACGATTCGTCGAGTCTCACTAGTCAACACGCACACACTCGGTTGAGCACACCGACACTTGGAGTTGTATGGGATACAACACACCACAAAACACATACTCACACCTATATGGTTATAGGTGCCTACTAGCAGGATTGCTAGCATTCGCAGACGCGAACACATTCACCGGGACTGCTGTAACAGATGAGTTCACGGCCCCTTTTTACTTTTTCGACCTTTGGGGGAGAAAACATTGCATGATAAACTGTTTTATGAACTACAACTCATTTCATTTATGTATGGACATGCTTTATCATTATATGCATATGTGTGGACCACATCACAACCAAAAGTCCTCGCGATACTCCACGGACCGTTAGTAGCGCTTAGCGCCTAGCGTGACAATCTTGAATAGTACTATTTGGGCCTGACAAGCCCCACCCATCGCGCCTGGGAGGCCAACCCGACTGTAGGTCGGAATGGGTGCAATATTGACCAACACTTTGCCAATGTCTTGTGATGGACATGGCGGGAGGCACAAATGTCAGCTTCGGTACGACCCTGCATATAATATAACTATATTGACTAGCTATCAATAGATATTGCATTGTAATGATATGTAAATCGCAAACTCTTACTTTAAATATTGGATGTTTATTGCTTATGAAAAACCTGTGCTCTCTCCAACCTTTGTGTTGACCCTTTTACTCGCATGTTTTCTCAGGTAACTAAGGCACGCGCACGAGGGATCTAGGATGCTAGGCCGGAGTCGCATGCATCTGCTTAAGTGTCTTAGGATGTTGAGAACATTTATCATTTTGTTTTGATATGCTTTGTATTGATAAACTACTTTAAATCGCTTCCGCACTATTGTTACATAACATCTTGAAAACTGTTTCAAGTTAACGCTTCCGCTATCTATGAATGTTAAACTGTTTTGATAATTTACACTTACTTCCGCAACTCTGATTTTACAAACTGTTTTATCCATGAAATTGGATGTACGTATACAACCAGACATGTAGGTCTCGCAAGTTGTGTGACCGGGGACTGCGATCCTGCAAGATCAGCCAGCAAGTCACGCCCCCGTCCGGGACGAGAGGGCCGGGGTGCGACAGATAGGTATCAGAGACTCCGGTTATTGCGAATAAGGTTTGCATTTAGTAAACTTAGTCTATAACCACTAGTCTCCACAGTGCTTAGTATTGTGATGCTTGCACACATGCCACATCATTTATGCATTACGTTCATCACCATACATGACTACCCATGATGGGGAGAGCCGATAGCTCCACATGTTTCTTACAGTACCTGCCGCACACACTACAGTAGTCATTAGATAAACGCTAACACTTATTCTCGCTGTGAAGATCATGGCTGGAAGACGTGGAGGACACAGGAATGCAGGCGGACGTGGAAACATCAACCTGACACAAGCTGAGTTGAATGCCCTCATCAACGAACGGGTTGAGGAGGTACTTGCTGCACGGGAAGCTGCCCGTAATCAAAACCCACCGAACCAAGGTGATGAATCTATTCATACTGACCTTGCACCACAATCAATCGTTTCCAATTCAACTCGCTTACCCGATACTTAACCCAACTCTACTCTTTGCATATCTCAGGAGCAAATCCTAACCCTCCTCTCTGCACGTTCAAGATGTTTCTGGATTGCAAACCCCACTCATTCAGCGGCACTGAGGGAGCCGTTGGACTATTACGCTGGATAGAGAAGGCAGAGTCGGCCTTCGCTATGAGCAACTGCAGGAACGATGACAAGGTCAAGTTCGCTGCTGGAAAATTTGAGGGAGCTGCCCTCAGTTGGTGGAATGCCAATGTTCAGAACCAAGGGCTTGATGCAGCCAACGCCCTACCATGGGATGATTTTAAGAGGATGTTGAACCGCGAATACTGTCCTCGCGGTGAAGTGCAGAAACTTGAGACAAAATTCTGGAACCATAAAATGATTGGTTCAAAAGTCGAGGCATACACTGCCCGATCATATGAGCTGGCACACCTGTGCCCGGAATTGGCAACCCCGCCCTTCAAACATATAGAGAAGTATATTGATGGATTGCCACCTCAAATCCAAAGAATGGTACTCTCTGCTGACCCCATCACCATGCAACAAGCCGTGCGATTAACCCACAAGCTCACTGACTCGGCGGTTGCACAAGGACTTCTACCACCCCGAGGTGCTATAACCACAACCAATGACAAGAACAAACGCAAATGGGATGACACCTTGAGCAAGACTTCCACTCTCCAACCACAACAACGTAAGCTTGGTTCGTCTCAGGCACACGCACCACCCATCCCAACCAACCAAAGTCCAGGAACCTATGCAGGTAAACACCCCAAGTGCAACAAATGCAACTTACACCATGTTTAGGGGCAATGTGGTTCCATCCGATGCCAATGGTGTGGCAAGGGTGGGCACCTTGCCAAAGACTGCTGGGGTGAACTGCTTGCAAAGACCCCACAGTCACAACAACAACAACAACTTGAAGCACCAAAGGGCTGCTTCGAATGTGGAAAACCGGGGCACTTCAAGAGGGACTGCCCACATCTAAAGAACAACAATAACGGGAACAACAACGGTCCGAAGGGACGAGCCTTCGTGATCGGGGCAAAGGAGGCCAGAAAAGATCCCAACCTTGCAACTGGTACGTACCTCTTGAACGATAATTATGCTTCTGTATTGTTTGATACTGGAGCTGAGAAAAGCTTTATATCTAAGGATTTTAGTGAGATACTTGCCATTACCCCAACACCCTTAGATGTTGAGTATACAGTAGAGCTAGCTGATGGTAAATTAATTGTGACCAAGCACATTCTTAAAGAATTCACTTTAGAGCTAGCAGGCCATACATTTAAGATTGACTTTATGCCAGTCACACTAGGCAGTTTTGATGTCGTAGTGGGCATGGATTGGTTGTCTGAAAACCAGGCTGAAATCATTTGTCACGACAAGGTTGTGCGCATACCTCTCCCTAGTGGAGAAACCCTAGACATCAATGGCGAAAGGAGTGACACTCCTCTGAACATCATCTCGTGCATGAAAGCTCACAAATGCTTACGAAAGGGGTACACAGCCATTCTGGCGCTTATCACCGACAAGACTGAAGAGGAGAAAAGAATAGAAGACATCCCAGTCGTATGCGACTATCCCGACGTATTCCCTGAGGATCTACCAGGACTACCACCACCTCGGCAAGTGGAGTTCCGCAAAGACCTTGCACCGGGAGCAGCGCCTGTTGCACGAGCACCTTATCGACTTGCACCTTCGGAGATGCAGGAACTGTCCAATCAACTGCAGGAGTTGCTGGACAAGGGTTTCATCAGACCAAGGTTCTCACCCTGGGGAGCTCCGGTCTTGTTTGTAAAGAAGAAGGATGGCTCGTTCCGTATGTGCATCGACTACCGTGACCTGAACAAAGTAACAATCAAGAACCGTTACCCCTTACCCCGCATTGACGATTTATTCGATCAACTGCAAGGATCAAGTTATTACTCTAAGATCGATCTGCGATCTGGGTACCATCAGCTGAGAATTCAAGAGGAAGATATCCCCAAGACTGCTTTTCGCACACGGTATGGCCATTATGAGTTTTTGGTCATGCCATTTGGGCTAACTAATGCACCTGCAGTATTCATGGACCTCATGAATAGAGTGTGCAAACCATACCTCGACAAGTTCATCATTGTCTTCATAGATGATATTCTCATCTACTCCAAAACCCAGGAGGAACAGAAAGAGCATCTTCAATTGGCTCTCGAAGTGCGACTTCTGGATTCGAGAAGTCCAATTCTTGGGTCATGTTGTTAATGAACAAGGGATTCATGTGGATAAATCCAAGATAGAGGCGATCAAGAACTGGGAAGCACCGAAGACCCCAACTGAGGTGCGACAATTCCTAGGCTTGGCAGGCTATTATAGACGATTTATTGAAGGATTTTCAAAGATAGCCCAACCACTTACAGTCTTAATCCATAAAGACAAGAAATATCTATGGACTGAAAAACAGGAAGCTGCATTTCAACTCCTCAAGCAGAAGCTCTGTAGTGCACCTATCCTATTACTTCCTGATGGAACGGATGACTTCGTGGTATATTGCGATGCCTCAATACAGGGACTCGGCTGCGTGCTAATGCAGTGAGAGAAGGTGATAGCATATGCTTCTCGACAACTGAAAGTCCACGAGAAGAACTACACCACCCACGACTTGGAACTTGGAGCCGTGGTATTTGCACTCAAGATCTGGAGACACTACCTGTATGGTACAAAGTGTACAATATACACTGATCACAAGAGTCTCCAATACATATTCGAGCAGAAGGAACTGAACATGCGACAACGTCGCTGGCTCGAACTTCTAAACGACTATGAGTGTGCTATCAAGTATCACCCGGGGAAGGCCAACGTTGTGGCCGATGCCCTAAGTTGGTAGAATACCTCGAAACCTAAGAGAGTACGAGCTTTACAACTCACTATCCATCCCAATCTCCCTGAACAGATACGTATTGCCCAAGTTGAGGCACTAAAAGCAGAACCTAGTGGCCGAATCATTAAGGGGAATGGAGCAACAACTAGAAGTCAAAGCCGATGTCTTACACTATTTCATGGAACGCGTCTGGGTTCCACATCATGGAAACCTATGAGACCTTGTGATGGACGAGGCTCACAAATCCCGATATTCCATTCACCCTGGATCTGATAAGATGTATCATGATCTGAAGATCCTTTATTGATGGCCACATATGAAAGCCGACATTTCCACCTACGTAGGAAAATGCTTGACTTGTGCCAAAGTCAAGATCGAGTACCAAAAACCATCTGGATTACTCACCCAACCTGAGATCCCCATGTGGAAGTGGGAACAAATCTCCTTGGATTTCATTACAAAATTACCCCGTACTCCTAGTGGATGTGACACTATCTGGGTAATTGTAGACCGACTGACCAAGTCAGCACATTTCTTGCGATCAAGGAAAATGACAAGATGGAAAAACTAGCCAGAGTCTATGTCAAGGAAGTGGTCTCGCGACATGGAGTGCCGATCTCCATCATTTCTGATCGAGACGCCAGATTCACTTCTAACTTCTGGAAATCATTGCAAAAGTCACTTGGCACACGGTTGGATATGAGTACGGCATACCACCCACAAACTGATGGCCAAAGTGAACGCACGATACAAACTCTGGAAGATATGCTACGAGCGTGCGTAGTAGACTTCAGCAACAGCTGGGAATCCCACTTACCGTTGGTGGAGTTTTCCTACAACAGCAGTTACCACACCAGCATCAAAGCAGCACCTTTTGAGGCACTCTAGGGCAGGAAATGCCGATCACCCATCTGTTGGGCGAAAGTGGGCGACAGCCAGCTCACTGGCCCAGAACTTGTGCATGAAACAACCGAGAAAATCGTGCAAATCAGAAACCACATGGCAGCAGCTCGAGATCATCAAAAGAGCTATGCCGAAAAACGCCGAAAGCCTCTGGAATTTCAGGTAGGAGATAAAGTCCTTCTGAAAGTTTCTCCATGGAAAGGCGTCATTCATTTCGGTAAACGAGGCAAACTGAACCCACGGTATATTAGACCTTTTGAGATCCTGAAGAGGATTGGTCCGGTGGCATACCAACTCAACTTACCAGCCGAACTTGACGGAGTTCACAATGTGTTTCACATCTCAAACTTGAAAAAGTGTCTATCTGACGAAACACTTGTCTTTCAAACACTCTTGCTTCTCAAACACTACCAACAACAACCAAATTTCGGGACGAAATTTCTTTCAACAAGGGGATGATGTGACACCCGACAATTTCAGGTAAATTGCGACTCTTACATTCTTTACATTTCACATTCATACTTGTTGCATTTCATTTAATTATGTTTAATTGGATGAGTTGAGCACACACAACTGCGAAACGATAGTTTGAGGAATTATCGAATCGTACATTGCATATTGGTTTTGGAAACCAAGTGTGGCAAACACAAACACAAACACAATTGGATTGTGAAAATGCATGTTGATTATGGTTAATCAAGCATGCGAACGGTTCGTAAGACACGAACACAAACTATCGAAGATAATTCGAGGAATTATCGAAACACACACACGAGTCTCACGAACGTTGGTGATCAATCAAACTACGTGCTATTATATGATTATGTGCTAAACATGCATTAGATGTTTAGGATAAGCGTTAGGAATCGAGTACGAGCGAAATCGTATCATCGAAATCGAAAAACAGGAAAAAGGACCCGTCGCGGTACGCGATAACCCCATGGCGAAAGGCTTCGCGGTACGCGAAGCAAACCGGGAGTCGGGACTCCCGAATTCCATCGCGGTACGCGATAAAGGATTTTGATCGGCCTCCGCGGTACGCGAAGGCCATGCAGATCAAAAATAACATAAAAGGCCAACCCAGCTCATTTGTTCGGTTTTCTCTTATCCTCACCGAACTCCTCCTCTGCAAATCGACCCAAACCCTCTGTAATCAACGTCTAAACTCCCTGGAATCACTTTGGAAGCTATTCTTTGGTATTGGAAGCCATTGGAGCTCGAAAAAGGTGTTGGGAGCCATCAAGAGATTGGAACAACCACCAACCAGTAGCTTGTCGTCACCAGAAGCTGTTCGAGCTTGAATCTGTAGCTCTAAGGTAGTTCCCTATGTTTATTTATAGTTAGATCGCACATGCAATGGATGAAAACCCACATGCAACTCCATGTGACCATCGAGCACGAATTTGTTGATGATTTTGTGTGTTATTGTTATAGATTTACTGATTTGATAGTTTAGAAATGTTAGATTTGAGTTTTGGTTAAGTTATGTTTGATTTGGTGATGATTTGGTACACTTGCCATAAAAGGAAACTTTTATGTTGCAAGTTATGGGTTTGTGATGATCTAGACATGTTAGACATGTCTAGATGTTGTCAAATGTATATTGGAGTGTTTAGAAACATATTTGGGTGTTTGAATTTGTCAAAAACTTGGTTTTATAGAAACTTGCTATTTATGGAAACTTTTATAAATCAAAAGAGGGATTTTGATGTTTTTCAATGATTTGATGAACTTTGATCCTTGAAATATGTTTAGAAATGATTTCTAACATATTTGGAAACCTTGATTTGTGAAAACGAGCTTTTAAACAAATACTTACTATTTTAGGAAACTTTATTTGGGTAAAACGGCATAAATGGTGATTTATGCGCAAGCGACATGTTTTAAGAGTTTAAACGTGTTTTACAATCATATTAGGAGTATTAACTTTATGAAATGGGATTTCATAACCACACTTTCCTAAATTAGAAACTTTCTAAAAATGGTAACTTATGCGATTAGAGTCATAGTATGCATTTTGATGTCTTATGTGCATTAAGGCACATAAACACAACAGTCGTGTCACCAACGATTCGTCGAGTCTCACTAGTCAACACGCACACACTCGGTTGAGCACACCGGCACTTGGAGTTGTATGGGATACAACACACCACAAAACACATACTCACACCTATATGGTTATAGGTGCCTACTAGCAGGATTGCTAGCATTCGCAGACGCGAACACATTCACCGGGACTGCTGTAACAGATGAGTTCACGGCCCCTTTTTACTTTTTCGACTTTTGGGGGAGAAAACATTGCATGATAAACTGTTTTATGAACTACAACTCATTTCATTTATGTATGGACATGCTTTATCATTATATGCATATGTGTGGACCACATCACAACTAAAAGTCCTCGCGATACTCCACGGACCGTTAGTAGCGCTTAGCGCCTAGCGTGGCAATCTTGAATAGTACTATTTGGGTCTGACAAGCCCCACCCATCGCGCCTGGGAGGCCAACTCGACTGTAGGTCGGAATGGGTGCAATATTGACCAACACTTTGCCAATGTCTTGTGATGGACATGGCGGGAGGCACAACTGTCAGCTTCGGTACGACCCTGCATATAATTTAACTATATTGACTAGCTATCAATAGATATTGCATTGTAATGATATGTCAATCGCAAACTCTTACTTTAAACATTGGATGTTTATTGCTTATGAAAAACCTGTTTTCTCACCAACCTTTGTGTCGGACTCAACTAAACATCATGTTTTCACATTGAATTGTCGGCCATCTGATTCCTGTCATCTATGGATATCAGATCGCAACCGATTTGTTATAGATATCAGATCGCAACTGATTTGTTATAGTTATTCACTTGAACGCTGTTGTTTCTCATGATTTGTTGTGCTAACTGTACTTAGGTTTTCACTTAAATACGCACAACTATTGTTTTAAATGTGTGTTGTACTTACAGTATTTAAGTTTACACGAAAATACGTACAACTGTTTCTTGTATTTCGAATCCTGTTAATACAAGTACTGTTTACACACATGTATGTACACATAGTTACTGTTGAAAGTACACATACCGTACGGACTTGCCGGCCGGTCAGGTACTAGTTGTCACAACCGTCTTCTTTCCCCTTGTGTCCCTCATTAGCTAGTGGTGACTGAGGTTGTCCTTACGCTCGTTCCTCTAGTCCTAACCCAACCCTAAGACGTCTCTCGCTCGTCGGTCCTTTAGGGTTTCGGATTGTTGAATGATTTGAAATGGGTGGACACAAGGTAATGCATATATTTAAATTATGCACACTATGTCTATGAAGGATGTAGGAGAAGGTACCTGTGTCGGTGCTGCGTTGGCGGTGTCTCGGGCACGTGGGCGCGGTCAACAACTTGCTGTAGTCATATGTGGTGATTCACACTCTCTTGGGACACTTCTTAGCTACGTGACCCGGTTCTCCACACGTGTAACAACGCTTAACGTTGTTTGGTGGAAGGTGGGTTGTGGTCACACTTCCTGGATGTTGTGTAGTCGGAGTCCGGCAGTTCTGGCTTTCGTGGCCCATCATCCTGCATGTCATGCATTTTTTACACAGCTGGCTCGCAGCATGATGGTGTTTGCAGCGAGTACATTTAGGAGAGGTGCTAGCGTACCGCTTACGAACTGGGCCCATTGTTGAGCCCAATGACCCAACTTCCCACAATTAGAGCACAGCTTGCACCCTCTGTCGTCAGGGTGGTGATACTGACATTTAGTGCAAAGGGGAAATGCTCCAGCATAGGATCAGCGAGGTTCACTTTGGTGGCTAGGACCAGCTTGGCAAGGGTGTCAGTTCTTCGTTTCTTCAGGAGAGGGTAGCTGGATTCGCCCGGCGATTCCCTTGTAGCAGATTCAGCTTCAGTTTTCGGCACTATGGAGATGTCTGCTGGGTAGCGAGGTCCGCGATTGATTTGATCCACAATGTCGGGGATGGAAGCGATGAGTTGCTCCGCGATGAGAGTAGCTAGGGCGGGGGTGTACAGGTTGGCGCGTGGTTGTTCCTTTGGAGGCATTCTGATTACACCCGAAGTGTAAATGATTAGTACCTGTGATTAAACGCAAGTAACATATGCAATTGTTCCTATCCTTATTTCTCTACATGAGGTCCCTAGGCTATAGTCTAGGCCAAACTGTTTAAGTAAATGACCTAATTCTCTATAACCATGGCTCTGATACCAATCTGTCACACCCGAGTCGGCGGGCTAGATTTGAGACCCGTCGGGCGGAATAGTCCCGAGGTTTGATTGTAATCGGAGTGATCAGATTGTTATATTGCACATGATAATATGAGAGTACTAACTACATTAAATGAACAAAATTAAACTATAACTGTTTCATAATTTAATTCTATTACAACTTGAATTGGACATCTGGAATGAGGACCAGATGTCCCACCAAGGTTGCTTGCACAGATGCAAGTCTTGAATCTTGTACCCGGGCTAACCGGAGAGATTCCATACCGGAGTTGTAGGTTTCTCTAAGGGATCCTATCTTTCTCTCTCTAAAGTCATCCTGCTTTCACATGTTCTTCACCTGAGAACATGTAAAATCTGTCAACACTAGGTTGGTGAGTCACACTTGTTTTGAAAATATTAGGTTTTGTAAAAGGTTTAGTGAAAGTCTTTCCATTCACATCGATTTGAAATATGATGTGTGAATGGTGTTGAAAACACGAATGAACTACACAGTTGCGTCAGTCTGACCATCACTACTAACACCATCCCAAATCACCGAAGGTAGTTTATGTATAGGGCATACGTAGGGTCAAGCTTACCGCCAGCCCACCACTCATTCGATGATCCGCGAGGGTGTCCTTAATGGAAATCGGACCTTGTTACTTGTATATCTCCACTCTACCCGACACGACAGATGTTTGTAAACTGAAATTGTGAGAAGGGAGTGTATGCTCTGTCTCCTAATATAGGAGACATGTTTTGTTGTTTAGAAAGTCACCCAAGTGACGCTCCTTTCCCCTAGTAAAATATTGTTTACTGTGTACTCGTTTATAACTCGTTCAAGACCAGATCTTGAACATTTATTTGATTTGAAAACTCTAGCTTTCGTTGTGTGGTCTGTCTTGTAATATCACCCTTGTGATCATTTACTGTAACAACAGTGCCGAAATCGGTGCCGGAACAGTGATCGCAACAGTAGCATGAACAGTAAACAGACACCAACTATACACATTCTATTCTATTTCATGTTCATATTGATAGTCAAAGTCATTTCATGTTATCAAACAGCAGACTCATAAACATTTAGCAGAAACTAAGTACAGAACAATGGTTCTTGAGTCAGATAATTATCTGGCAACACTGAACCATCATGGGTTTATTTGTTAGGATCTATTAGGATAGCACGTATGCGAGGCTAATCAAAACAATACAATAACAGTTGTTGTTACGGAATGTTAAACCGACGGACTGTTCGTATAGGTGACGATCTGTACGAATGGATCTGACAGTTTAATGATCTGAAACGATGATTGTAAATTAGACAACAAAATCAGAAAGTGAAACGTACGATCGTGTTCGTACAGTTAGCGCTCTGTACGAAGACGCGCGTAAGTGACGTTTTCTGACGAAACGAAAGACGACTCGATCGATAATAATTATAAGGAAATAAAATATTTCCTATTTTACAATTTTGAAACTCATCATAGTTACAATTAAGGCAAAACTATTTTAAATTTTAGACGCGTAAACTATAATACGCGAATAAATAATAAAACACGTAATATTTAGGAGTTTCGATAAATAAATTAGGGAAATACCATTTAATATCATTACTAGAAATAGCCACATTCCAAACACATAAAATATAACCTTTATTTAAATTTCGTAATTATACGCGTCACGATCCGGAAACGCGTCGGAGACGAAAACCGAGCAACCGAAACGAACCCGAATACCCTCGGAGTATATAAACGTGGAAAGAATCAATTTCTTTCATTTTTCAAATTTCTCTCTCTCTCTAAACACTCTCTCCCGTCATCTCTCTCTCTCTCTAGAATCTCATCTTCAACCTTCAAGATCGAGCTCAAATCTCAACGGAATCGCGAGTTCTTGGTGTCCACGCGTAGCTAGGAACGAGCTCTACAAGGTAGTACAACCGATCAGAAGCTTTGGCCACTGAAATTTAAGGTATGTAGCTTGAAACTTTCGTGAAAATAGGGTTTTCTCATTTAGTTGATACACACACACTCAATCGGTTGTGGGTTTCATTGTTCGAACTAACACCCCTCGAGAGTTAACCCTTTTGCATCGGTATAGTCTTAGCTCAGCACTACAACTGGTTTAAACTTGATGAGGAAGATGAGATAGTAACAGGTTCGCAAGATGGGTGACGGCCGAACCCATTCGAGGGTGGCCGAACCTTTAGGCTTAGGCGAAGCACAGCTGAACCGAACCCTTCCAAGAGCGAACCCTGTCACGAAATTACTGATGACCTGCAACGAACCCTGCACCAGCGTGGGGAATCTCTGCAACGAACCTGCACTGCACCTGCACCGAACCCTGGTTCACGAACCCTTAGGCGTTGAGCGAACCTTTATGTTGTGTTAGCCGAACCATGGGAAGAGATAGCTGGTCACGAACCCTACTCTAATTAACCAAACCCTAGCCGAGCCTATGGCAAACCATGTAGCTCACGAACCCTGTGAGTTAGACGAACCATAAGGGACCGAACCATAGAGGTTCGTTTGACTTCATTATGACCGAACCCTTAGCTACCTTAGAGGGTTCGCTGCCATCACACTAAGCATACGCAAACCGAACCTTAAGACCCTTTTATTTCACTACACATGGAGACCTAGATACGTATATATATACATGTAGGTATGTGAGTGTGCATGGGATAGGTATGTGCATGGAAATGACATGAGATATCAAAGCTTGTGTAACAATTGGTTATTTAAAAACTAGAGCATCAAGGATAAATAACTAGGAGTTTAAGATCGAGAGATGAACCTAGGTTAAGCCCATTTATATTTGCTTCGGTCTAACTCAAGTGTCTAACCCACTTTAATTCAATGCGGGCCACTCATCTACAAGGTCTAAGCCCAACAGCCTATTCTCGGCCCATATAGGTGTGTTAATCGGCCCATGAGTTGTGATGGCCCAACAATTTCGAGTTGGCTCATTGGGGATGAAATCGGTCCGAGATTTAACTCACGTTAAGCCGTTTAATTTGATTCGGCCCACATAGCTTTTAAGGCCCAATAACCCTAATATTAGGCCCAAGACCACTTAATTAGGCTCCATATCAGAGATGATCCGTTGAACATTCGGTTTAGTTAAAGGTTAGCCATTTGATCCAAGCTACCTAGCCTAACATCACTCACAATGATCATGCAAGTCATTAAGCTCAATATTAACCAGTTGGACCACAAGAACAAGTTAGGCCTAACATAAGGCCCACAAGATCTAAATTTCAATAAAGCCATATTAGGATTAACTATCGATCTAACATAGGAAATTCTAGCACATATATGGTATGAAATAAGTGTAGGGGACGATCATTCATTTGGCTAAACACAAATGAATCTCCTTAAGCTAAGATAACAATGTCAGAAGAGAATTACATTCGGGATGGAAAACAAGAACCTAAAGGTTATGGTTTGACTTAAATGTTAACACCTAAACCATTGGGAATTTCAAAGGCACATGATTAATCTAAATGGTTATTACACCATCTAGGTTAATGACTTAATAAGCAAACAAGAGATCTTTTGAAAATCAAAGTTCATTAAAGGGCCCAAGAATGGCCCAATGGGTTTAATATAAGCCCATCATGTTTAAGTACATTTTTCTTAAATTAAATATGTTTTTCATGAAAGAAATTATATTATAGACCTTAACAAAATAATTAAATGGTTTTCCTAATTAAATGATTAACTTAAAAGGTAATAGATTGAAAATATTTTACTTAAATACTTTAAATGCTTTATGTGGGATTTGGATTACTAATGGGTAATAGTTTAACTTAGATAGAGGAAATTCTAGAAACACACTAGTAATCTAGGACACGTAGTTGCACATCGAGACCAAACCATAGATACGACAATTTCTGTAGGTACTTATCGTATTCGAATTCTTTAAAATAACTCAGGTGTTAAAGATACTTAGTCGACAATCAAAGAGTGCGCTTATCTTTTGTGGTTCATTTCACGGCAACACAGGTGAGTTCATTGCCCCTTTTCTAACATTTTTGTTTTAAAACGCGGGGCTGAGAAGCATGCGTAAACTGTTTACTTAAATTGTTTACTTTAATGCTTTTAAATTTATATGTTTTACATATATATGAATGTTATCCTAGACCATGTCTAGGAAGATTTTATGCAGGTTTATTAACTGATTCACTTATATATTAAGTGAATAATCAAGTCAAACTAAACCTTTCAATAAGTCAAAACATTTCAAACAAGTCAAAACAAACATTTTGGGAGGTCAAGTGGGTGAATTCAAGGAATCAAAACAAACATTTTGGGAAATCAAGTGGGTGAATTCAAGGAATCAAATCAAACATTTTGGGAAATCAAGTGGGTGAATTCAAGGAATCAAATCAAACATTTTGACAAAACAAGTGTGGGACATCAAGACATCAACAAAACAATCTTTGCAAAGACAACATTCATCGTTCTACAAACCAAGTGTTTGTTGAACGATTAATCAAGTGTACAACCGATCAATGAATCTTGTATTCTATGATCAACACATCAGGTACATCTTGTGACAAAATCAGACGATCATTAAATCATTTTAAGGGAAAGTCTGGGAAATATCAGAGATAGCATACGCCAAAAACATTGACGAAACATAAAATCCTGCATTTCAAGAAGTCCTAGCTAGACCGTTTGACTTGTAGGTCGTATGTTTGAGGATATTTACAGTTTCCCTAACTACTAAGTACCTAGATTGACAGACTAGTCTACTCGAGTATGACCATAGGCCCCAATCATAAGGACTTAGATTTTATTAAATGTTTATTTACTTGTTTAATTAAGCATTTATTAAACTGTTTCTACAATTTATGTGGTTGATCACTATTGTGATGAACCTAAGGAATCAACATAGATTCCAAATTGTTGTATTGACAGGAACAAAGGACTGACGAATCATTGGGTTAAAGGTAGGGGTAAAATGCTTAATTTTCATTAACACCAATGTCCCATGTGGATTAGTATGTGGTGGGACGGCGTCTGGGCGGGGTTGTAGCCTCGACTCAGGGGTATGCCCTATATATAAGCATACCGATCCGGATGATACATGTGATGTTAATGAGATTAAGGTTGTTACCCGTGGGTTAAACAAAGGTTTTGTGAGAACATTTGAGTCATTTTGAACAAGAGTGTGTGATAGGTAAAGATGCATAATTATCATTAACAACAATGTCCTATGCGGATTAGTATGTGGTGGGACGGCGTCTGGGCGGGGTTGTAGCCTCGACTCAGGGGTATGCCCTATACATAAGCATACCGATCTGGATGATACATGTGGTGTTAATGAGGTTAGGGTCTTTACCAAGGGAGGTTCAAATCATTTTCAAATCATTTTCAAATCATTTTCAAACACTAAACAATATGAACTCACCAACCATGTGTTGACTTTATTTTTGCATGACTTCTCAGGTGACGAACAGGTCAACTGAAGAGTCATTTCTTTGGATTAGGTTATCTGATAGAGGACCTAGCTTTTTGGACCTGCATATTTTGAAGCATCATTTTACAGTTTGTTTAACCATCTTGTGCAACTACAAGATTGAAGACTGATGATGTGATAGTGGGTTACATTGTTAAATTGTAAACTTAACTTATATAATTTAACTCTGTAATCCTATTTTATTCTAGCAAAGTTTCTCATTTATATATCATGTGCAATGTGAACAATCTGATCAATCCGATTATCATTTCGATATCGCGCCTCGTGAACCTTCCGCCCGTCGGGGAAACCCGATCCTACCCCGTCGGCTCGGGGTGTGACAGATTGGTATCAGAGCCATGGTTATAGAGAAATATAGGTCATTTATGTAAACTGTTTGGCCTAGACTATAACCTAGGGACCCTGCATGTAGAGAACATAGGAATTAGGAATTTACTTGCATTGTGTCTTCCGCATTCGATCATTGCACTAACCAATGTTCTATTGGTTATGATTAGAATGTCACCAAGAAGACAACCATCACCGCCTCTACCTCCACAAGAGACGGACCCAGCCGTTGAGGTACTTGCAACACTGATCACTGAACAGTTGGTGGCGATCCTCCCTGGAATCATCACCCGGATCAGGAATAGTGAGGAATTTACCAGGAACTTCCCATTACTTGCTGCAGAGAAGAAGGAACCGGAAGAAGGAGAAACAAGCAGGAAGCGGAAACGGAGTCATTCTAAGAAATCAAGAAATCCTGAGATCTACACCGAGGCCATTCCCCTTCGTCAGATGGCCGTTACTCCGGAGTCAGAGAATCGTAGGTGTTACGCGGGAAAATCACCCCTTTGCACTAACTGTCACCATCACCACCGCACTGAAATCTCATGCAAGCAATGCATCCATTGTGGCAAGACGAACCATTGGGATCACCAATGCAAATCATCAATGGAATTAGTATGCAAGCCAGAGGCTAGCAAATTTCCTTTATGTGCCACGTGCGGTCTCCACCATGCTAAGAACAAACTGTGCAAACATTGTCTGAACTGCGGAGGAAAGGGACACTGGAGTCGTGATTGTAATAACCCTCCGACTCATAACCAGAATCCTGGAAACACTACATATCCCCTTCCTCGACACAGCAAAGATTGTTATGTGTGCGGACTGTCCGAACACATTGCCCGAGACTGCCCTGTGAGGATATCTTTTACAAATCCTGCATCTTCTAAAGGAAAAGCTTCCCTCTATTTGGCTTGTCACTACCATGATCTGGCTGAACCTTCGTGCCCACAATGCGCGCGTGGTGGAATGACGGGACCCTGGATTCAACGGTGTCGGTTTATTCCCACTAGAAAATGGGAACAAAAAGCGAGCACCTTTACTTCCCCTCAACATAACAACAATTGCTTCATGTGCGGAATGCATGGACATTACGCAAGGGACTGCCCTAGGAAAATGTCTTCAGCAGACCCAGCAGACATTGAGGAAATACTCGCTTACCAGCTCCTGGGGAACACTCGGAGTCCGATGACTCCATAGGTATGTAAAATTCAGCTTAATACCTTAAATTATCTGTTGGGGTATTAATTAGGACTGCATAGTCTGTTGTAATTTTAGGAACCATAAATTTAAGTTAGTCAAAAGCAAAGTCAGTGCCGAAAAGATAATCAGAATAATAATTGAAGGAACTTTTAGGTTAAATAAGGGTTAGATGATTAAATAGGGATAGAGAAATCATTAATGTCGGCTTAATTAATGTAAATTAGAATAGAACTTTATCTAATTAGAACACTAAAAGCCTTAGAAATTAAAAAGGTCAAAACTAGTGTGTAGACTTTCATTGTATACATAGATCTCCTAGAAATTGAGTTACCTAAATTTGAGAACTCTGACTCTAGGATGTTAGGAAAAGTAAATCTGAGAGCTGTGTCAGGTCTTCACGTAGGCTAAATAAGTAGATCAAGGGAAGTCATTTGAGAATACAAGATGAAGGTATGCTCGAGAAAATATTTCGAATGAATTATGGGCATTCCAAATTATGGTGATGTTCTTCGAGTAGAAGAATGCACCTATGGTTCTTGGACCTCATGAATCAAGCGTGCAAACCGTAACTGGTTAGTTTGTCATTACTATTAAGGATGACATACTGAATTATTATAGTAGCACGACAAAACACGAACGACATCTCAGGGACATTTTGGAACCGTCAAGGAAAGAACAACTTTATCTTAAATTCTCCCAAATTGAAATCAGATGAGAATAAGAAATAGTTGGAACAAAAGTTACAATAGGTTTCACTAGTCTCATGACGTTAGGGTAGGAGTAAGATAGATATACACCATCACACGGGTGGGTATAAGTGTACTGAAAAGGTAAATCTTTACCTTTATTTTAATAACTCTGCCGTATTTTAGGTAGACCTCCCCACTGTATAATGTAAACCTTCGAGTTGAGGACAAATTAAACAAATGGTGAAGTATGTGTACGGTTATGTCAAACCACCTAAGTATCCACCATGGGTGACTTAAGGATCTCGATCTGAGGATCAAGACCTAGATGTAGTGAGAGTCACCTACGAAGATTTTAAGGAGTGTGTCAGATTTTAGAGCCGAAAGACAGTTTAAGACAAACCGGATGTAACACTTACTACCAAATTAGTGGGTGGACTCTGGTGATAGGTAAACTGATGGATTTTACAGCAACGGGATAGTGGTACGCTATGTGATACCATTGTTTAACATTTTGGTTAGAGATGTACTTAAAAATAATTACAGCCCACCGTTCACCAAAGGACGGTTGAAGCGAAAGAACGACTAGAATCTTGGGGAATATGTTGAGAATCTGTATGTCAAACTACAGTGGAAAGTGGACTCCCAAATGCCACCGATTACATCTTCATACAACAACCGTCAATATAGAAGCGTCAAATGTACACCATTCGAGGCTCCTTGTGGTCGGCAACGTCAGTCGCCGACTGACGGATTAAAGGTGTAGTCCATCCCAGAATAAAGGGACAAACAAGCACCACGAAACGTAGGACAATCCGAGATCATCCAATATAATTGTTTCATGGCACCGAGATTGAGGTCATTATATGACCTTAGTTGGATACGTTACGTGTTTCACGTCTCGTACTTGAATAAACGTCGTGCTAACGAATCGTTCGTCATATCAGTTGAAGAAATTCAATTAGACGGACATTATACCTTAGGTAATAGTCTTCAGAGTTTACGGCTCGTTAGATTAAACAACTAAGGAAAAGTCGTATTTCCATTGCTAAGTTCATTGGAAATTCAAGGCGAAAACTCAAGTTTACTTGGAAAATGCGAAGATCACACGATGTTCAGGACATCCCCAACTGCTTACAGAGAAGGCTGTAACCGATAAAAATTCTTAAATTTCGGGACGAAATTTCTCTAACAAGGGGAGACTGTAACAACAGTGCCGAAATCGGTGCCGGAACAGTGATCGCAACAGTAGCATGAACAGTAAACAGACACCAACTATACACATTCTATTCTATTTCATGTTCATATTGATAGTCAAAGTCATTTCATGTTATCAAACAGCAGACTCATAAACATTTAGCAGAAACTAAGTACAGAACAATGGTTCTTGAGTCAGATAATTATCTGGCAACACTGAACCATCATGGGTTTATTTGTTAGGATCTATTAGGATAGCACGTATGCGAGGCTAATCAAAACAATACAATAACAGTTGTTGTTACGGAATGTTAAACCGACGGACTGTTCGTATAGGTGACGATCTGTACGAATGGATCTGACAGTTTAATGATCTGAAACGATGATTGTAAATTAGACAACAAAATCAGAAAGTGAAACGTACGATCGTGTTCGTACAGTTAGCGCTCTGTACGAAGACGCGCGTAAGTGACGTTTTCTGACGAAACGAAAGACGACTCGATCGATAATAATTATAAGGAAATAAAATATTTCCTATTTTACAATTTTGAAACTCATCATAGTTACAATTAAGGCAAAACTATTTTAAATTTTAGACGCGTAAACTATAATACGCGAATAAATAATAAAACACGTAATATTTAGGAGTTTCGATAAATAAATTAGGGAAATACCATTTAATATCATTACTAGAAATAGCCACATTCCAAACACATAAAATATAACCTTTATTTAAATTTCGTAATTATACGCGTCACGATCCGGAAACGCGTCGGAGACGAAAACCGAGCAACCGAAACGAACCCGAATACCCTCGGAGTATATAAACGTGGAAAGAATCAATTTCTTTCATTTTTCAAATTTCTCTCTCTCTCTAAACACTCTCTCCCGTCATCTCTCTCTCTCTCTAGAATCTCATCTTCAACCTTCAAGATCGAGCTCAAATCTCAACGGAATCGCGAGTTCTTGGTGTCCACGCGTAGCTAGGAACGAGCTCTACAAGGTAGTACAACCGATCAGAAGCTTTGGCCACTGAAATTTAAGGTATGTAGCTTGAAACTTTCGTGAAAATAGGGTTTTCTCATTTAGTTGATACACACACACTCAATCGGTTGTGGGTTTCATTGTTCGAACTAACACCCCTCGAGAGTTAACCCTTTTGCATCGGTATAGTCTTAGCTCAGCACTACAACTGGTTTAAACTTGATGAGGAAGATGAGATAGTAACAGGTTCGCAAGATGGGTGACGGCCGAACCCATTCGAGGGTGGCCGAACCTTTAGGCTTAGGCGAAGCACAGCTGAACCGAACCCTTCCAAGAGCGAACCCTGTCACGAAATTACTGATGACCTGCAACGAACCCTGCACCAGCGTGGGGAATCTCTGCAACGAACCTGCACTGCACCTGCACCGAACCCTGGTTCACGAACCCTTAGGCGTTGAGCGAACCTTTATGTTGTGTTAGCCGAACCATGGGAAGAGATAGCTGGTCACGAACCCTACTCTAATTAACCAAACCCTAGCCGAGCCTATGGCAAACCATGTAGCTCACGAACCCTGTGAGTTAGACGAACCATAAGGGACCGAACCATAGAGGTTCGTTTGACTTCATTATGACCGAACCCTTAGCTACCTTAGAGGGTTCGCTGCCATCACACTAAGCATACGCAAACCGAACCTTAAGACCCTTTTATTTCACTACACATGGAGACCTAGATACGTATATATATACATGTAGGTATGTGAGTGTGCATGGGATAGGTATGTGCATGGAAATGACATGAGATATCAAAGCTTGTGTAACAATTGGTTATTTAAAAACTAGAGCATCAAGGATAAATAACTAGGAGTTTAAGATCGAGAGATGAACCTAGGTTAAGCCCATTTATATTTGCTTCGGTCTAACTCAAGTGTCTAACCCACTTTAATTCAATGCGGGCCACTCATCTACAAGGTCTAAGCCCAACAGCCTATTCTCGGCCCATATAGGTGTGTTAATCGGCCCATGAGTTGTGATGGCCCAACAATTTCGAGTTGGCTCATTGGGGATGAAATCGGTCCGAGATTTAACTCACGTTAAGCCGTTTAATTTGATTCGGCCCACATAGCTTTTAAGGCCCAATAACCCTAATATTAGGCCCAAGACCACTTAATTAGGCTCCATATCAGAGATGATCCGTTGAACATTCGGTTTAGTTAAAGGTTAGCCATTTGATCCAAGCTACCTAGCCTAACATCACTCACAATGATCATGCAAGTCATTAAGCTCAATATTAACCAGTTGGACCACAAGAACAAGTTAGGCCTAACATAAGGCCCACAAGATCTAAATTTCAATAAAGCCATATTAGGATTAACTATCGATCTAACATAGGAAATTCTAGCACATATATGGTATGAAATAAGTGTAGGGGACGATCATTCATTTGGCTAAACACAAATGAATCTCCTTAAGCTAAGATAACAATGTCAGAAGAGAATTACATTCGGGATGGAAAACAAGAACCTAAAGGTTATGGTTTGACTTAAATGTTAACACCTAAACCATTGGGAATTTCAAAGGCACATGATTAATCTAAATGGTTATTACACCATCTAGGTTAATGACTTAATAAGCAAACAAGAGATCTTTTGAAAATCAAAGTTCATTAAAGGGCCCAAGAATGGCCCAATGGGTTTAATATAAGCCCATCATGTTTAAGTACATTTTTCTTAAATTAAATATGTTTTTCATGAAAGAAATTATATTATAGACCTTAACAAAATAATTAAATGGTTTTCCTAATTAAATGATTAACTTAAAAGGTAATAGATTGAAAATATTTTACTTAAATACTTTAAATGCTTTATGTGGGATTTGGATTACTAATGGGTAATAGTTTAACTTAGATAGAGGAAATTCTAGAAACACACTAGTAATCTAGGACACGTAGTTGCACATCGAGACCAAACCATAGATACGACAATTTCTGTAGGTACTTATCGTATTCGAATTCTTTAAAATAACTCAGGTGTTAAAGATACTTAGTCGACAATCAAAGAGTGCGCTTATCTTTTGTGGTTCATTTCACGGCAACACAGGTGAGTTCATTGCCCCCTTTTCTAACATTTTTGTTTTAAAACGCGGGGCTGAGAAGCATGCGTAAACTGTTTACTTAAATTGTTTACTTTAATGCTTTTAAATTTATATGTTTTACATATATATGAATGTTATCCTAGACCATGTCTAGGAAGATTTTATGCAGGTTTATTAACTGATTCACTTATATATTAAGTGAATAATCAAGTCAAACTAAACCTTTCAATAAGTCAAAACATTTCAAACAAGTCAAAACAAACATTTTGGGAGGTCAAGTGGGTGAATTCAAGGAATCAAAACAAACATTTTGGGAAATCAAGTGGGTGAATTCAAGGAATCAAATCAAACATTTTGGGAAATCAAGTGGGTGAATTCAAGGAATCAAATCAAACATTTTGACAAAACAAGTGTGGGACATCAAGACATCAACAAAACAATCTTTGCAAAGACAACATTCATCGTTCTACAAACCAAGTGTTTGTTGAACGATTAATCAAGTGTACAACCGATCAATGAATCTTGTATTCTATGATCAACACATCAGGTACATCTTGTGACAAAATCAGACGATCATTAAATCATTTTAAGGGAAAGTCTGGGAAATATCAGAGATAGCATACGCCAAAAACATTGACGAAACATAAAATCCTGCATTTCAAGAAGTCCTAGCTAGACCGTTTGACTTGTAGGTCGTATGTTTGAGGATATTTACAGTTTCCCTAACTACTAAGTACCTAGATTGACAGACTAGTCTACTCGAGTATGACCATAGGCCCCAATCATAAGGACTTAGATTTTATTAAATGTTTATTTACTTGTTTAATTAAGCATTTATTAAACTGTTTCTACAATTTATGTGGTTGATCACTATTGTGATGAACCTAAGGAATCAACATAGATTCCAAATTGTTGTATTGACAGGAACAAAGGACTGACGAATCATTGGGTTAAAGGTAGGGGTAAAATGCTTAATTTTCATTAACACCAATGTCCCATGTGGATTAGTATGTGGTGGGACGGCGTCTGGGCGGGGTTGTAGCCTCGACTCAGGGGTATGCCCTATATATAAGCATACCGATCCGGATGATACATGTGATGTTAATGAGATTAAGGTTGTTACCCGTGGGTTAAACAAAGGTTTTGTGAGAACATTTGAGTCATTTTGAACAAGAGTGTGTGATAGGTAAAGATGCATAATTATCATTAACAACAATGTCCTATGCGGATTAGTATGTGGTGGGACGGCGTCTGGGCGGGGTTGTAGCCTCGACTCAGGGGTATGCCCTATACATAAGCATACCGATCTGGATGATACATGTGGTGTTAATGAGGTTAGGGTCTTTACCAAGGGAGGTTCAAATCATTTTCAAATCATTTTCAAATCATTTTCAAACACTAAACAATATGAACTCACCAACCATGTGTTGACTTTATTTTTGCATGACTTCTCAGGTGACGAACAGGTCAACTGAAGAGTCATTTCTTTGGATTAGGTTATCTGATAGAGGACCTAGCTTTTTGGACCTGCATATTTTGAAGCATCATTTTACAGTTTGTTTAACCATCTTGTGCAACTACAAGATTGAAGACTGATGATGTGATAGTGGGTTACATTGTTAAATTGTAAACTTAACTTATATAATTTAACTCTGTAATCCTATTTTATTCTAGCAAAGTTTCTCATTTATATATCATGTGCAATGTGAACAATCTGATCAATCCGATTATCATTTCGATATCGCGCCTCGTGAACCTTCCGCCCGTCGGGGAAACCCGATCCTACCCCGTCGGCTCGGGGTGTGACATTTACCAATCATAACTGATATGATTCTGTGATTTGTTCCCCTAGAACTAATCTGAGTTGTGGTTGTATGTGTGTTTGTGTGTAACGTACCAGTCTCAGCACTGGAGGTTTGTTAAACCTATGGTACCATCTACGTTACCGTTGGATGACCAGCGTCAACTAATGGTAAATGACTCTGATGTGTTAATTCGAGAATTCCTCAATGAATTCTCGATGTGTTTTGTGTGGACGCATGTCCTAGTTAATTACCCTAGACAGAAACCATAAAAAATATTGTTTGTTTGATGGGGATTCCCATGAAAATGATGGTATTCGATTGTGCACTACACAATTCCCCGGATTGTGTCCGTTCACCTGTTAGTTGGGCACAAAGCCTCGAACTGTTGTGGTCAACAGACAGTTCCTCGATGATTTGTGTTTTGAACCCTCGAAACTGGTTTGTTGTTGTTTGTTGATAACGTTGTGTGGAGCGATGAACGCTAAGTAAGAGTAATTGAAAAGACTCTTATTCTTATAACATTCAAATAAGATGTTGAGGGTTGATCCTTTTATTCAAATCATTTGAAAATAACTCTTATTCATTGATCATTCGAATAAAAGGTTTCATGTTCTCAGCCCCAAATGATTTGGAAGCAAGAAATTGAAAACAAGGGGTCTGTGAACTCACCTGAGGTCTTGGGTCGTCGATGCACACACTTGGTATGATCTGTCGGTTTGAATCATGTGTTAAATATTAGTTAGCTAGGTGTTAAGTGATTATGTTCTCTGTTTCTTGATGTGATTTTGGAAAATGTGTTTTCATTGGTTTTAATTTGAATAGATTTAAAATCGAGTCTAAGGCTCGGTTTTATCATTACAAATGATGTAAAATAGAACTTTCAACACTTAGCGGTTTTGGGTTGTTCTTGGTGCGAACGAATGGTTCGTGCGAATGGCCCTCATTCACACAAACGGAGTGATGCGAATGCATACTCTCCTTCGTGTCGTCCGTTCGTGCGGTGGCTCATTCGTATGGCAGCACATTCGTGTGACCCTTCTTCACGAATGAGGCTTCTCGTTCGCACAAATGAGCCCTTTGTATGGCTCATTCGCCTGCAAGTTTACCAAGAACGCCTTTTTTGAAATCGGTGGTTGTTTTTGGTGTTTTTATGGTTGAAATTGATCGTAAAACGTTTTGGAGCGTTTTGGTGCTAAGGATCGGTGATAGGACCGAAATGAGATGAAAAGGTTGAAATTTTGAAATGGAGGTGTTGGGGTTGAAATACACACGATTTGGACGGTGGAATGGTCCAATTTCGTGTGGAAATGGCCGAAAATCAAGAGGGGCAAAAGGGGGGTTTCGTTTGGGAGAGTTGGGTGAAAAATGGGTTTGAAAAACGTAAGTGTTGCTTTTATAGTTGTGCTTTTAAAACTTTGATAACCATTTGATTTATAATGTAATTTGGTTGACAAAAGGATGATGGGTCACCACGAATGATTTGGGACTCAGATAGCTTCCATGTAGCATCATGGAACAGAAATGGATGGTTAAAATGGTTGAGGTAATTGGGTGATTATGACCCATTAGCAATATTTGTTGAATTTAATTGAGATTGATAGATTTTGAAAAAATGAAATTAAGATTATAAATGTGATATATTGAGTTTTAAATGTATTTTGAAACCCCTGAATGTTTAGAAATGGTTTTTGGTGTTAAAACAAAATAAAGGTGAAAAATTGCTCAAGTGGGCGTACAGTACGCTACAGTGGGCGTACTGTACGCTACAGTGGGCGTATTGTACGCTGATCGTAGAATGGTACGTCGGGATGCTTCTATCATACGCTCGGGGTCTGGCATATGGAAAGCTGAGGCCAGGTACCATACGTCGGGCTGTGTAATTTTTCCGGATTTCGATTTTCGTGAAAGATTTCGATTTCGAGGGTCAATAGGGTTAACTCACTTAGTTCTTATGAACTAAAAGTTGATCATTTGTGGTGTTTTCAGCTCATAAATAGGTACGGTTACGAAATCATGATCGAGCAGGAGTTTGTGAAGAATCAAGCGTTATGCATGTTGAAAGTTTGTAGTCACATACAAGCTACGTATTTAGGATTTTGTGAAATGACTAGTAACAAAACAAGTATGTTTAACATATGTAATTAGTTTTCACGTTTCTGAATGAAATGTTTTGTTAAATTTAAGTCAAAATTTTCTGGGACTGTATTTTGAAAACGTGTATTCATGTATTTATTTTGCGTGCCAAAACCAAATCTATATTTATGAGAAATATCTCGTGTTAAACTAGGCAATTGGAGTAAATTCATTAACTAAGTTGTCACTAATGTTTGTTATAGGTAATTTGCCGTGATGTAAAATTACAAATGCAAAACTAAGCATTTTAAAAGTAATATACGCTGCTAGAGTTTAAATAATTATTAAGTTGACTGCATAGTCACAATCAACTTTAAATATGCTAACGGTGTTAAGTAAGTCAAGCCTGAAAGTTGACGGATGTCCCAGCTGTTGAGCTTGGCGACTAAGAAATAGAATATTCCCCTAGAACTATTTACAAAGGACAGATCTTGGCAGACTTCCTAATAGAGGCCCTGGTGGAAAGGCGCAAGGGAGAACCAGAGAATTATGAAGATACTGGCAGCGAGAACAATGGAACATGGCAGGTACACACAAACGATGCCTCGAACAATGAGGGGAATGTTGCTAGGTTTATCCTGAAAATGCCAGACTGCACACGCAATCTCAAAATGCACAACCCTGTGAAACCCTAGCGTGGAACATGATGAAACTCAAGAAACGAAAACAAAAAGGGCGGCAGGGGGTAACGAACGTTGCATGATTTGAAAACATGAGTATAAATAGTGGCAAAGCTGGTGCAACCAACAACAAAATCATTGTAATTTGGTGTGCGCGGCTGCAGACTTGCCAGAATTCGATACTCTTGACAGAAGGCCTGCATATCATCCGATTTTAAAACAGAAGACGTCGAGTACAAAGTGTGCCTATCCATTATTTGGAAAAATCGCCAAAACGGTAAAATACTTACTTGACAACCGATGATGCGAAATGAAGGGGAGGACCATACCCAATATAATAATCAAAGGGCAATTCAATCGGAAGGACACGTCGGTTTACCCTAGCCACAAAAAGAAAACATGAAAAGCAACAACATCACATGGCAACAAATAAAATTCTCGAGTGCATTTTTGAACCCCTAGGGACATCGGAGAGATTTAGCAAGACTTGACCAAATGTGCTAAATGAACGAGGGGACATGATGAGTATACCCGTAGGATGGCAAAATGGTAAATACACGCTACAAGCATGTAAGGTCCTGTTCTTAGATACATTAAGCATTTAATGCAAGCAATCATCAAGATACTAGCAGTAAATGTGCAATTACTGTGAGAGATCTTTTGGAAGGAAACAAAAAAGAAGGCCAGAATGGACATGAAGAAGAAGTTGTTAAAGCCCACATTGAGTTAAAGAAGAGCATTCAATTCATTCCAATAACCAAAAAATAAATAGAGAGAAAGACAGAAGAAAAGAAAAAGACCTTACGACGTCGGAACAAACGAGATGTAGGCGTATGGTCTTCTGTTTGTAAGCTCCTAAAAGAGAGGAGGAACATCTGTATTTCCTTTACATACGAGTAGGATCTTGATATTCAGCCACTTGTATTTATCTTGGATTCAACATTTATTAACTTATTTATCCAAGTTATCTTCAATTTATGATTTTTTTATATAAATACAAGACCATTTTAATACTCACGTAACTCAAAATCTCAAAAAAATCCTTTTTATTGAGTCATCAAACAGACAAACACAATAAATGGTTGGTTAGGTGTGTACTATTAACTTAGATATCAATGAGAAGAAACTCATATTAGCATATTTATACCCAATGATATTCGGTTGATACTATTCTTCAAGTTATATTCTACATTTATATGGAATTAGATGGCCAAAAATTTGGATATAATATTCAGTGTTTTCATATTGGTCGGATCAGGAGCCACCTTTGGAACCGGTTATGCTTCTAAACCGCTCTTTTTTGGTCCGTTCCGTTATTGGTCGGACTCATTATTCAGGACAGTGGTGCATTTTTTTTCTAAAATCCAAATAATAAAACATTAAAACCAAACATTGAGGAGCTAGCCTAGTGGTAAGAGTGTTGAGGTTTCAACCTTAAGGTCATGGGTTCTACTCATGGGGGCGACAATTTCTCCACAAGGCCACCGACCCGGGTGCTTGCGCCCGCGGTTTACCCGTTCCCCCCGGTTAGTCGGGTATTGGGGTCCCGGGGTTTACCACGCAAGTGGGTTCCACGGTCATCAAAACAAAAAAAAAAACAAAAAAAACAAACCAAAGTTATAAATCTCTTTATAACCTTTTTGATTATTTTTGTTTTTTTTAAAGTATTTAATATTTATGAATTTATTTGGTTTTTGAATCCAGTTAAACCAATAAATTAGTAAGACGTTAATGTTAGGTCTGATTCAAGAAAGATTGATTAGAGTTGCTTTCAACGTCCATGTCATGGATGATGATAAACATATCTCCAAATCCTTATTCTTATGGTCAATATATAGAAAATGCATCATTCAACTTCACGTCAACTTATAATTAATTTATGATTTTTATTAGTTTCTTAATGTTTGTTTAGGATTTGTAGGAACACCGTTCACAAAATAAACAAATACTTTTATTATTCAATTACTCGAATTACAATTTAGAGAAATACAAAATCTAAAATAAAGTAATACAAGAAATATAAAAATACTAAAATTGAAATTACAAGAAGAAATATAAAACAAGATGAAACGAATTGAAATGAATTCGGTGGCTGAGGATTTATGTTCAACAGAGGTCCCTTAGAATAGATTTCGGGCCACCCAGGTGAACCCGACTGTTTCCCAGGGTACAACAGCCGAAGCAGCGTGTGCTGCCGGAGTTAACCGAAAACCCGAAACTTCACCTGAAACAAGAATGTTTCACACGAGAACCGATCGTTGTAGGTTGTTGAGAATTCAACAAAACAGATGATTGTGTTTGGAACCTTTGGAGCTTGTGTGTATATATCTCAAGTGGTGTAGTGATCTCAAATTCTAGCAACTTCAACAAGAGACCAAGTGTCTCTATTTATACAAGTATCATATGGCATTCCAAAGGTTGCCATTATGTTAATTAACAAGCCTATTCATAGCTTGGTTACTACACAATTCATGACCATTGAATTGGTAGATGAAAAGTTTTTATTTTCTTTTTCTTTTCACACTTTTAAAATTCCAACAATCCCCCACATGAAAAGAAATCGATCCTTACACTCAAGCGTCACGATAAAATTTCAGCGGTTGAGTATTGCAGGAGAAGTAGGTGTTCCCTTTGAACCCTCCTTTGTGAGATGCACTTTGTCTCCTAGCAATTAGTAGACGCGATGTCCTTGAACCAATCCTTGTTTACGTAGACGTTATTACATGTCACACAATACTCTTCCTGGTATGGTTAACCCCTCATTGTCGTGTCCGTTATGGTCATGGAACACTAGCCTGGTTCTGCAAGAGCACTAAGATTTGCGCCCCCCCACAAATCCATTCAAAGCGACCCCACTTCTCTCTCACATAGGTGATTTCACATAAATCATTAAAATCCGTATGCTTATCCTCCATTGCTATCACTGATTTGATAAAGGAATGAACTAGGAAGTATTCAACTCCCTTTTTTATATTTAAGGTACTCCCTCACAGTGACCTTAATTCATACAATTAGGTTGTCCTATTGAGCCTAGGTCATGGGATCTCCAATCTTCTAGGATAGGTTTTCCTTTGTACAAACTTGTTTAGAGGGCTTTAGTCCCATTCCTCTTGACGACTTGTGCACTAACTCTCTGCTTAAGCCTTTTGTAATCGGATCCGCTATGTTATCTTTTGACCTCACATAATCAATTGAGATAACTCTCATTGAGAGTAGTTGTCGTATCGTATTGTGTCTACGTCTAATGTGCCGTGATTTGCCATTATACATTGCACTTTGAGCTCTACCAATAGCCGATTGGCAATCACAATGTATGCAAATAGCCGACATAGGCTTTGGCCATCCTGGAACGTCTTCCACAAATTGACGTAGCCATTCTGCTTCTTCTCCAGCTTTATCTAACGCAATAAACTCAGATTCCATTGTAGATCTAGCTATAAGAGTTTGCTTGGACGATTTCCAGGCTATAGCTGCTCCACCAAGGGTGAACACATAACCACTTGTGGATTTGGAATCTTTCATATCGGATATCCAGTTTGCATCACTGTATCCTTCTATAACAGCTGGATCTCGGCCATAATACAGCCCATAGTTTCTTGTGTATCTTAAGTACCTTAGTAATCGTGTCATGCTCTTCCAATGTTCAGAACTCGGATTACTAGTATATCTACTTAGCCTGCTCACAACATATGCTAAGTCTGGCCGTGTACATGTCATCAGATACATCAGGCTGACAATAATCCTTGAATAATCTAGCTGAGCAACACCCTCACCTCTATTTTTTGATAGATGTTGGGTGGTATCTACTGGAGTTTGAGCCACACTCATATCACCCTCATTGAATTTTTCAAGGATTTTGTCCACATAGTGAGATTGACTCAACACAAGACCATGTTAGGTTCTATTGATCTTTATACCAAGGATCACATCAGCTAAACCCATGTCATTCATGTCAAATCTCTCTTTTAACATGTCTTTTGTAGATTTGATCATCTTATCATCACTCCCCACGATAAGCATATCATCTACATAAAGACATAATATCACATAACCTCTCATTGTGTTTTTCACATAAACACACTTGTCGCATTCATTAATTTTGAAACCATTGTTAATCATAACTTGGTCAAACTTTTGATGCCATTGTTTTGGAGCTTGCTTCAAGCCATACAACGACTTGACTAATTTACATACTTTCCCTTCTTGGCTTGGAGCTGAGAAACCCTCAGGTTGCTCCATGTAAATCTCCTCTTCTAATCCCCATTTAGAAAAGCGGTCTTAACATCCATTTGGTGGACTTCCAAATTTCTTAAAGTCGTTATTGAAAGCACCAATCTTATCGAGGTTATTCTAGTCACAGGCGAGTAAGTATCAAAGTAATCTACTCCTTCCTTTTGTCTAAATCCTTTGATCACTAACCTTGCCTTGTACTTATCAATGGAATCATCAGCTTTTATCTTCCTTTTGAATATCCACTGATATCCAAGTGGTTTACACCCTGGTGGAAGATCTACTATCTCCCAAGTATGGTTTTGTAAGATTGAATCAATTTCATTCTTGATTGCCTCTTTCCATTGAGGTCTTTCCGAAGAGGTGACTGCATCACGATAGGTCTGGGGCTCTCCCTCAACCATATAAGTAAGAAAATCAGGTCCAAAAGATTTTTCAATCCTTTGCCTCTTACTTCTTCTTGGCTCAACCTCTTCAGCCTCTAATTGTTCTTGATCTTCATCATGAACAATCTCATCAACCGGTGTTGATGAACTTGGGAGTTCCTTTTTCAAACAAGGAAACACTTCTACAAAGAATGATGCATTCCTTGACTCCATTATAGTATTCTTGTGTATTTCAGGATTCTTTGAATCATAAACAAGAAGCCGATATGCACTACTATGATGGGCATAACCAATGAATACACAATCCACGGTTTTGGGTCCTATTCTTTGAACCTTTGGTGGTGGAACCACCACTTTTGCTAGGCACCCTCACACTTTCAAGTATTTGTAAGATGGCTTTCTTCCCACCCATAACTCATAAGGAGTTACATCCTTTTTCTTGAAAGGTATTTTGTTTAAAAGATAAGTAGCCGACAAAATAGCTTCCCCCACATGTCCTGGCTCATTCTAGAACTAATTAACATAGCATTCATCATCTCTTTCAATGTACGGTTCTTTCGTTCCGCAATACCATTTTGTTGTGGGGAATAAGGAGCGGTACACTCATGGATAATTCCATTTTGTGCACAAAGATCGGCAAATGGTGAAACATATTCTCCGCCTCTATCACTCCTTAGAACTTTTATCTTTTTGTTGAGTTGATTCTCAACCTCAGTTTTATACAAGACAAACTTGTCAATTGCATCATCCTTACTCTTAAGTAAGTATACATAGCAATATCGTGTACTATCATCAATAAATGTGATGAAATACTTATTTCCACCTCTTGTGGGAATCGATTTTAAATCACACACATCAGTATGAATTATGTCAAGGGGTTCGGTTATTCTTTCAACCGACTTAAAAGATGATCTTGTTTGTTTTGCTTCAACACATGTTGTACATTTGTATTTTGAGTCAATGGCAAACTTTGGAATGCAATGTAATTTAATCAAACGACGCATCGAATTGAAATTAACATGACCTAAACGACCATGCCAAACATTAGATGACTCAATCAAATAAGCAGAAGTAGAAGCATTTTCATTCATGTTCTCAACCTTAGCTATTACATTAAGTTTAAACATTCCATTTTGGGCATAACCCTTACCATCAAACATTCCACGCTTAGTTAAAACAAATTTACCAGATTCAAACACTAAACGAAAACCATGTTTGTTAAGCAACCATCCAGACACGAGGCTCTTGCGTATGTCAGGAACATAGAGCACGTTGCTCAAAGTGAGCTCCTTCCCCGAAGTCCACTTTAAGATCACACTACCTTCACCCTTAACATCGGCAGTTGCTGCATTCCCCATGTACAGTTTAGAGTCACCCACCACCTCTTTAAACGTATTAAAGAGGGCCCGATCAGGACACACATGGCGGGTAGCACCAAGTTGATCTCCTCCATCATAGTAGTGATGTCAGAGACCATAGCAACTAAAGGCATATCATCCTCCATCATATGTGCTCAGTCCTGTTTAGGAGCCTTGCACTTATCAGCACGGTGACCATGTTCACCGCAATTGTAGCATTTCCCCTTAAATTGGAAAACCTGCTTCCTAACACCACCTTTTTTCGGCCCAAGGTCCACAACCTTGCCTTTGCCTTTGCCCTTGCCCTTGTAGTTGTCAATTTTCTTTTTTGTACCCACGGGAAGATTGACCATGCTCCACCATATTGGCTTTTGGAGCAAATTGTTGTGTTATTTATAAAGCCAACATGTTGTCTTCCTCAATTCGAAGACGTACCACAAGGTCCTCCACCGTCATTTCCTTTCGCTTATGCTTTAGGTAGTTCTTGAAGTCCACCCAACTTGGAGGCAATTTTTCAATCATGGCTGCAACTTGAAATGTCTCACTAAGAGTCATTCCCTCAGAATGTATGTCGTTTAGTATAATTTGCAACTCTTGAACTTGGTTCAAAACTGTTGTAGTATCAACCATTTTATAGTCCAAGAAACGGGCTACCACAAACTTCTTTGTGCCAGCATCCTCCGTTCTATACTTTTTGTCGAACGACTCCCATAATTCTTTGGCAGTTGTTATCTTGCAGTGAACATTATACAATGCATCCACTAAACCGTTCAACACATAGTTGCGACATAGATATTCCGAGTGTTTCCACGCTTCCAAAGCGCTTATGGATTGGACATCCCCATCAGTAATTGCAGGAGGGGATTCAGTTAAGAACCTCGCAAGGTTCAAAGTGGTCAAATAAAACAACATCTTTTGTTGCCACCTCTTAAAGTCCAAACCCGAAAACTTTTCAGGTCTTTCAGCATGATTTGCCACAGTCTGGGCAGCTTGGGTACCAACTAATGGTCCCATAGGTGTTGAAGTTTGAGCAGGTACAGTTGTCATTACTAAAATAAAAGTGGAAATGCAAACGAAGGAAGTCAGATTTTCAGAAATAAGGTTTACACAAAACCAAATTTAAATTTAGATTTTTAACTCAAACAAAGTTATTTGAGTTCATGTGACGTTTGCATGACTTGTTTTGGCCTAATAGGTTAAGACACTCTCTCCAAGAATCCCCAGGAAAGCAAGACAGGTCCCTCGGCTGATTGGGATATATGCGAATTACTTTCCTAGACAGGATACTCAGATAACGATGTCCACCCTTCCAGTTACTACAAATCCGCCACTTAAAACTTAAACTTTGATGAGCTTAATTTATCAAAATATTGTGGTTTACAAAAAACCGTATGGTTTACACAAAACCAAAATCAAATTTTACAAAAATTTGACACTTATTTGTGGAATAATGGTTTACACAAAACCGACCCCAAAATCGAATTGATTTTTTTTTAAAGCATCAAACGTTTTATAATTTTTGGTTTTTACATCAAAAACCTTTTTCTAACACGCTCGTTAGAAATAAACGATTATAACTATCGTTTATAAAAGTCGTAGAAAAAAAACGATTAGAATATGTTCGTTAAATAAACGTTAACAAAACGGTTTATAAAACTTTTGGTTTACACAAGAACAAATTGAATTATATAAAACCAAACTTTGTTAACAATCATCAAAACAGAAAATAATCAGTTATGGTTTACAAAAAACCAAAACAAAATGTATGAATTTTCCTATTAATAAAAAAAATACTTGTTTACCAAAAACAAAATTTAAAAACATATTTTAAATTTCTTGATAAATAAACATTTGTACGAAAATAAATAGTTTATATTTCTGTTTTGTAATCCGATAATTTTAAAAACACAAACTTATGAACGGTGGTTTTTAAAATCTGTTTTAAGCTTGTAGGAACACCGTTCCCAAAATAAACAAATACTTTTATTATTCAATTACTCGAATTACAATTTAGAGAAATACAAAATCTAAAATAAAGTAATACAAGAAATATAAAAATACTAAAATTGAAATTACAAGAAGAAATATAAAACAAGATGAAACGAATTGAAATGAATTCGGTGGCTGAGGATTTCTGTTCAACAGAGGTCCCTTAAAACAGATTTCGGGCCACCCAGGTGAACCCGACTGTTTCGCAGGGTACAACAGCCGAAGCAGTATGTACTGCCGGAGTTAACCGAAAACCCGAAACTTCACCTGAAACAAGAGTGTTTCACACGAGAACCGATCGTTGTAGGTTGTTGAGAATTCAACAAAACAAGTGATTGTGTTTGGAACCTTTAGAGCTTGTGTGTATATATCTCAAGTGGTGTAGTGATCTCAAATTCTAGCAACTTCAACAAGAGACCAAGTGTTTCTATTTATACAAGTATCATATGGCATTCCAAAGGTTGCCATTATGTTAATTAACAAGCCTATTCATAGATTGGTTACTACACAATTCATGACCATTGAATTGGTAGATGAAAAGTTTTTATTTTCTTTTTCTTTTCACACTTTTAAAATTCCAACAGGATTTTCGTCACCACCAATTATATATGTTCAAGAAAATGGCTAGTAGTTAGATATATATTTTTTATTAAATAGTAAATACATATAATATATTCATGAATTTAAGTATATATATATGTATATATTATTAAATAGTATATATATATATATATATAGGGGATGGTTCCTTTGTTAACCCTTCCTTATTGCGATAACCGCATAACCCTAGCACTTTTTTGCGTTTTTTGCCCGAATCTTTGTTTTTTTTCATGGTTTTTATTATACATAAATATGGGGGTTTCTTTTTTGTGTTTTTGCTAATTCATCACCGTTTAGAAGTTATTTACAACCCTAAGTAAGTGTAAGGACTTACAGTTACTTACATCAGATATGTGATGTAAGTAACTGTAAGTCGTTACACTTACTTACGGTTGTAAATAACTTCTAAACGGTGATGAATTAGCAAAAACACAAAAAAGAAACCCCCATATTTATGTATAATAAAGACCATGAAAAAAAAAAGAAAACGATTCGGGCAAAAAACGCAAAAAAGTGCTAGGGTTATGCGGTTATCGCAATAAGGAAGGATTAACATTTGATCCTTCCCCTATATATATATATAATGATGCATAGTAAGATGAATAGTAATGCATATGTGTGTAATTCATGTAGTTACGTTTTGATAATTTAGATTTGGATCATCAGAATTTTTTTACTTGAAAAGTAGTAAGCAGATAAGAGGTACTAAATTTGAGAGATTTGTTTAAAGATTTGAGTTTTTATTAAATTTGAGATAATCCCTTACAGATTTTAATTTTTGTTATAATTAAAACGATTGGTTGCCAGCAAGAAGGATTTTGAGAGTAATTTTTTTCTATTATTTTTTTAACATATTTGTGAGGATTTTGTATGATTTTATATTTTTATAAAAAAATTCTATATAGTTCGTGATGAGATATTTGATTCTTTTTTGTAACTTATGTTTCTGTAAATGATGTATAATATCTGTTATCGAGAGTGTACTATGATGACTCGCCGTAACGCGCGGGTTGAATAATCATAGTTAATATATATATATAAATCACAAACGCCTACAAACACACCATATATTTTACACATTTCTATGATTCTTAATTTTCAAATTTTCTTAATTTTTTTTATAAACATGTAACTTTGTTAATTATGAGTGGGTTGTTTAAACCTAACCAACCTCTTTTATTTTGATTTTGAGTTCACATTAGTTTTTTTTTTTATTTTTTTTAGGTATGGGTCACCTAAAAAAAATATTGACCTACCAAGTATAGCCCACACATGAAAAGAAATTAAAGTACCACATTAAACACCAACAATTTGTAATCTACCAACAATTTAAAATAAAATAAAATAACTTCTAAAATCAACATAAAAAAAATAATAAATACCATGAGGTAACACATGGTCCTACTTGTTCAACTATTCCTAAACTCCATTCAACAAATAGGATGCATAATCCATATCAATATCCCTTTCACTAGATCAATGCTGACAAAGAAAAGACAATCATAACAAACAACAAAACATTATGTTACTAATTTACGCAAAATATTGAGCAATAATAGAGAGAGCATAACTTTCATGTGTTAGATAACCAAATTAAAAGAAAATAAACTTTAATAATTATTAAATAAAATAACATTGCAGAGTGAGATTTACGTGCAAAACTTTCATACCATTTCTAATAAATATGCAAAATGTTTTATTCATATATAAAAGAAACATGACATAAACACTTCTTTTTAACACTTTTTATAAGTTGTTCTTGAATCTTTAACCTCACATATAGCTTCATCATATCAAGATCAAGTGGGATGATATTTGGATTCCATAAATATAATATATTTAGTTACAAAAAGAAATGTACTTAAAAACGTGTGCATTGCATTGGTTGAATAAACTCTGTTAGCATATGTTATAAAAAAATATAATTTCATATTAAATTTATTGGGTTTAATAGTATATCAATTATTATATATTTCGTAATCCAAAATACATAACTTATATCCATTATAAATAATAACTATTGATTATTAAATAGAAGACAGAGATGGTAAAACTAAAAATTAAGGGTTCAAAATTATAAGAAATGTCCATAATTATTTATATTTATTGCCATTAAGATTTTTACTAAAATATTCACACCCAAGTAAACCTACTCATAAGTTTACATATTTTATCAATAATAATAGCTGAAATTTTAACACTTGAGATATACACAAGCTAAAAAAATGGTATTATTGGATTAAATGTTCTTATTTTATGCAAAAATTAAAATCATTATTCTACACACATAAAAAAATTACTTATGAAAAGTATTATATATATATATATATATATATATATATATATGGATTGAATCCTATGAAAACTCAATCTTAGAGAGAAAACCTTTAAACCCTATGTGAGCTATTGATTTAGAATCTTGAAAATAAAAATGTGGGCCACATTTAACCTGAATAAAAAATTGGGTTTTGAATAAACAAATCATTTTTAATGTGGGTTAATGTGGACCACATATTTATTTTCAAGATTTCAAATCAATGGCTCACATAGGGTTTAAGGGTTTTCTCTCTAAGATTGAGTTTTCATTGGATTCAATTCCTATATATATATATATATATATATATATTTGGAACATTGAGTGGTTGATAATACAAGTTTTTGAGGAGAGGGTTTTTTCATACATTTAATGCTAAGTAATTTTTCGAATGAATAACTAATCTATAGAGTCTTCTATTTATAGAGCTTCAAAATGATTGAGATAATTGAAAGGGTCATCAGAGTCTTCAAAATAATTGATCCTTGTCGGCCATGATTAAAAGTAATTCGTCTTCTTCTTGAATAATTGATCTTCTTTATAAAAGTTTTTCGTCTTCTTCTTGAATAATTGATCTTCTTTATTAAAAGTTTTTCTGCCAAAAATAAAGTTTGACAGAAAGTTGATTGAGAATCTTGAAAAGCAGTGTCTTGACAGATTGATTGGCAGCCTCTTGACAATAATTAACGCATAATAAAATCGGATCAACTCATGGTAACTTATATGGGTCCAATATCTTCATATGGGTCTTGAGAATCTTGAAGTATATTATCATCAGTAGTAGAATTTTTTGATTGAGAAAGAGAATTATTCTTAATCTCACTAATAATCCTTAGCATCTCATCCGGGGTTGAACAAGATTGTAATCGAATAATATTATCTTGATCTTCAAAAGTGTTGAGACTTAAATTTATAGGAGACTTAATAGATCTTTCATGTTGACTTGTTATAGACTTATAATAGTTTTGAACTGATGAAACATTGGCCTTTTCTATTGAAAATTTGTTCCACCATTTACTTCTGTAATGTCTTAACAGAAGAGGAGGAGAAATGTCTTGTTTTGATTGATAATGGTAAGTCCAAGAAAATATCCAAGGAATTCGAAATATAGTCATGAATTGAAGAGTATATTCGAAATCTGGTGTTCCTTCTTGTTTGAAATAATATATAAACTTATTATAGGCAATAGAAATTTCTTTAGGAAAAGCTTCAGAAATAATTCCCATATACTTAAACCACTTAATAAACCATCTTGGATAATTGTTTGAGAATTGATCATCATAATATATGAACCAAGAATGATTAAAATTTCTGAATAATAGAGCCCTTTCCCAAGCTTCTTGATAATCATAATAATTATATTGAGGATAGGAATGAAAATTAGAAAGAGTTTTTTGAACGAATGGTTTTGATTTCCATTCTTCAAGAGTAATGACTTTTCTGATTTTTATTTTAGAATAATCAATCTTGGAGAGATTTTGAGAATTGAGAATATGTTGAATATCAACTGATCCAGTATCAACAAGAATAGCTTGTTAATATTCTATAGTTTTATATTCTCCATCATAGAAATGACAATTTCTGGGATATAGAAAGTCTATAAGAGTAAGAAAGCTATGTTGAACTTTCTCTTCTTCAATAGGTTCTAAAATCTTTACAAACTTAAAATTTGGATTTATAGAATAAAGACCAGAATCTGTAGAAGATGATGGATTAGAATTTTTTATAGGAGTTTTTTGGGTATTTGTATTGATAATAGATTGTGGTAATATTCTTGTTTGTATTACCGAAGAATAAGGTGGTCTAAAAGATATAGGAGTAGGAGATCTTGGTCTTGATGAAAATGGAGATAATGGAGCAAATCTGTTGTTATTTGGTAATGGAATTCCAAGAGAACTAGAAGAACTTGATGATGGCTGATTTGGGGAAGGATCGAGAGCATGAAGATTTAAACATAGAATAATATAGGAATATGGCAGAAGCATAAATTAAACAACTCATATTTAAATAATACCTTGATTATTTTCTTCAAAATTAGAATTGATTTCCTTACAATCTGGTGGAGCAATGATAATTTGAAAATCTAATGATTTGGAACATTGAGTGGTTGATAATACAAGTTTTTGAGGAGAGGGTTTTTTCATACATTTAATGCTAAGTAATTTTTCAAATGAATAACTAATCTATAGAGTCTTCTATTTATAGAGCGTCAAAATAATTGAGATAATTGAAAGGGTCATAAGAGTTTTCAAAATAATTGATCCTTGTCGGCCATGATTAAAAGTAATTCGTCTTCTTCTTGAATAATTGATCTTCTTTATAAAAGTTTTTCGTCTTCTTCTTGAATAATTGATCTTCTTTATTAAAAGTTTTTCTACCAAAAATAAAGTTTGACAAAAAGTTGATTGAGAATCTTGAAAAGCAGTGTCTTGACAGATTGATTGGCAGTCTCATGACAATAATTAACCCATAATAAAATCGGATCAACTCATGGTAACTTATATGGGTCCAATATCTTCATATGGGTCTTGAGAATCTTGAAGTATATTATCATCAGTAGTAGAATTTTTTGATTGAGAAGGAGAATTCTTCTTAATCTCATTAATAATCCTTTGCATCTCATCCGGGGTTGAACAAGATTGTAATCGAATAATATAATCTTGATCTTCAAAAGTGTTGAGACTTAAATTTATAGGAGACTTAATAGATCTTTCATGTTGACTTGTTATAGACTTATAATAGTTTTGATCTGATGAAACATTGGCCTTTTCTATTGAAAATTTGTTCCACCATTTACTTCTGTAATGTCTTAACAGAAGAGGAGGAGAAATGTCTTGTTTTGATTGATAATGGTAAGTCCAATAAAAGATCCAAGGAATTCGAAGTATAGTCATGAATTGAAGAGTATATTCGAAATCTGGTGTTCCTTCTTGTTTGAAATAATCTATAAACTTATTATAGGCAATAGAAATTTCTTTAGGAAAAGCTTCAGAAATAATTCCCATATACTTAAACCACTTAATAAACCATCTTGGATAATTGTTTGAGAATTGATCATCATAATATATGAACCAAGAATGATTAAAATTTCTTAATAATAGAGCCTTTTCCCAAGCTTCTTGATAATCATAATAATTATATTGAGGATAGGAATGAAAATTAGAAAGAGTTTTTTGAACGAATGGTTTTGATTTCCATTCTTCAAGAGTAATGACTTTTCTGATTTTTATTTTAGAATAATCAATCTTGGAGGGATTTTGAGAATTAAGAATATGTTGAATATCAACTGATCCAGTATCAACAAGAATAGCTTGATAATATTCTATAGTTTTATATTCCTCATCATAGAAATGACAATTTCTGGGATATAGAAAGTCTATAAGAGTAAGAAAGCTATGTTGAACTTTCTCTTCTTCAATAGGTTCTAAAATCTTTACAACCTTAAAATTTGGATTTATAGAATAAAGACTAGAATCTGTAGAAGATGATGGATTAGAATTTTTTATAGGAGTTTTTTGGGTATTTGTATTGATAATAGATTGTGGTAATATTCTTGTTTATATTACCGAAGAATAAGGTGGTCTAAAAGTGTGACAATCCGGTATTCCGGATTAACTCCGTTAACCCGGAAGTTAACTAAAAATACACGAAATTAAACAAAATCAAATTAGAAGAGTTATAATTTAACAAAATAAAGTTACAAACATCCAAATTAAGTAGATTAAACTTGTAATTACAAGAAATGGCCCATTTTGACTTTTAAAGTCAAAATTAGAGTGATAATCAAAGGGAAATTCGAAATTCGTATTTTAACCTTGAAATTAATCGAATTAAATGATCATAAAGCACATAATGATGATGTTAAACAGTTACTAACGGTTAATGGGCCATCAATTATAGAATTAAAATGATTTAACGACTCATTTAAGATGAAACCGTCACTAGGGCTTATAAATTCATACAATTTGGTCGAAATTCAACCAACTGAACTTGCAAAACATCAAATCGGCACCCTTAGAGGCTGTTACATCCATCAAATCGATTCCAGAGACTTGGGATTGAAGAACTCGATCGGGAGAGGGCGAACTCAAGGCATAAAGTCGATCTCCTTCAATCTAATATCAAATAAGGTAAAAATTTATACCAACACACTCTAAAACATGCGATTAAGATAAACCCTATGTCAATTTGGGCTTGTAACATCGAATTGAACGAGTTCAAACAATTAGGGTTCATATTAGAACCGAATTGGGGGTTTTGATCGAAATGGGTTTAAAAACCAAATTAAATGGCACCTATAGTTTCATAAGTTTCCGATTAAGGATACCACAATGCTAATTTTGTGAAACAAAAACGAATTATATGATTTCACATTCTAGGGTTCTTGAACAAGAACGTTTTGGGGGTTTTTACTCAAACGAGTTCATGAATCAAATTAAACTATATACACAGCTTTAGAATAATGTGTTTAATGAAAACCCTATGATAATTTCATCTAATTACAACGAATTGGGTGAATTCAAGTTCTAGGGTTCTTCGCTTAAAACAATTTGGGGTTTTCGATGAAATCGAATTCCAAAATCAAATTAAACCTACCCAAAGTTTTGAAATAACATTTTCAACAAAAACCCTCTATCAATTTTATGTTTTAACATCGAATTGTATGATTTCTAATTTTAGGGTTCTTATGGTAATTCGATTTGGGGTTTTTGATCAAAATGAATTCAAATATCAAATTAAACTATACAAAGAGGTTCGTAATCATCATTTTAATGAAAACCCTCTGCCAATTTCATAAAACAACATTGAATTGCACGAATTTGATTTTTAGGGTTCTTCGGAAGAACTTATTTGGGGTTTTCAGTGAAATTGGGATCCATAATCAAATCAATCAATTACACAACTTTTAAATGATGTTTTTAATAAAAGCCCGAAGTTAATTTCAAGTTTTAACATCGGATTTTATGAGATTGAATTTTAGGGTTCTTAATCAAAATCGATTTGGGGTTTTGATACAAACGAACTCGAAAATCAAATTAAATTCATATGAAAACTTGTTTGGGTCAATGGAAACAAATCCCTATCATTTTAAGGCTGATCAAGTTCGAATTGAGGCTCAATTGGGAGTAGTTGCTATGGTTATGATTAACAAAGGGAAACCGGGCTGTTTGGGCTTAACATAATTAAAAACCATGTTCTGTTGCAAAAATTAAAGATTGAGGAACTGGTTGGGCGTGTGTGTGTGGTTCTGGAGGTCCCGGGTTCGAGCTCGAGGGCTGCTAGTTTTGGAATTTAAAACCATTTTTGGTTTTTAAGCCATAACTTGTTCGTTTTAACTTCGTTTCGACTCGTTTAAATTGCGTTATAACCGAAATGGAATTACGAACAAGATGAAACAATAAAATTTATATTTTCAACCGAAAACACGATCGCGTATGTTACGCGTATTTAAATTGAATCGTATACGCTTATACGATTTAAACAAACGAACGTAAATTAGTACATGTCATTGTATGATCATTTCAAACAACTTAATATACGTGTGTTGACACGTATGTGATCACAAACATGAGTTAACATTTTGAATAACACAACGTTATTATTAAAACACAGATTTTTCGTAGAAGGTTATCTGCTTGTGTTTACAAACGTTTGATCATTCTGCTACATTCAAAGGTGCGTACACGACCCCTTTCTTACTTTAACTGTTTTGGGGGAGAAAACATGTGCAACAAACACTTTTAGATACATATCACTTGCATGAGTTATCTGTTTACATTGAGTGCAAATATAGCATTACAAGTCCTTACATTTCGAACCGTTTAGTTTGCCGTAGTGCAAAGCGTGGTAGTTGGAAATAGATCTATTAGGTTTGACAAACCTCGCTTGGTAGATGGGATCTACGCAAGTGTTTGACTAGCCAATTCACATTACTATTGTTTGTGCTAGACAATAGTGGCAAGGCAAAACATGCGTTAGCATGCAACAGTCAGCTTCGGTGTCGGCCACTTATGTAAATAGTATAAATGACTAGCTATCATGACTATGCATTTGTGATTATGTTATCTGCAAACATTTTGTTCAAACTGTTGTTTCAAACATTTGTGGATGCTTAAACCTGTGTATGCACCAACCTTTGTGTTGACTTGATTTACATGTTTTCTCAGGACGCTAAGGTACACAAGCAAGCAAGCATGGACTAGGAGATCGAGTCGCATGCATATCTTACATTTCTGTTATTTGGATTTGAACATTTGAAACTTTGTTTGTAATTTATAGTTTTCAAACTGTCATGGTTTTTTTGTTTTAAAAACGCTTCCGCAACGTTAGTACTTTGATATTACAGTTTTAGACCAAAGTATGTTTTGAAAATCATATAGAGGTCTTCGTTATGTCTAATGATCTGAGATCCTGGTTTGTCATGTCCCAAACGGTATGATTCCGTTAGTTGAAAATTGGGGGTGTGACAGATTGGTATCAGAGCCATTGGTTAAAGCGAACTAGGTTTGCATTAGTAGACTTAGACTATAACTGTTAGACATTAGACACTTGTTTACACAACTTCTTTTAGCATGGTATTTACATAAGTGTTATGTAACAGATATGGCGTCATCGTCTAAGCGTATTCTTGATGAAGAGTCACATGTGGAAATTGAAGCAGCTAAGAAGAGGAAACTGGAGCCGGTGGATGATACTATCCACTATGGTGAGGATATTCACATTAGACCCAGAGGGAGTAGCCATTATTGGCAATGGTTCCCTGATATTATCCGTAGCTGGGTACGTGAGGAGAGAGTGCCTCCTCCACCTGCTACTTCATCTACTACTGGCATTTGGACATTACTGGCTCTAGGGTATCCGCTAGAGCAAGCGTTTGCTGCATTCGTGGCACGTATGGATCGGGAGATCCGTAATATGCACGAGGCAGCAGGGGCAATCACAGGATTGTTGGAAAGCAATAACTGGATTATGGAGAAGTGGAGGAGTCTAAAGGAGGAGCTGACTTGTACAGACGAGTTACATGAAAATCTGGTGGAAGATGTGGAAATGATGCGGAATGCTATCGTTGAACTCACCGATCGACTTCAAAATGCTGAATTTCGTGCAACTATGGCCAAGGCACGACAACAAGAGAAGGAACTACGTGCGGCTATGGCCGAGGCAAGGGCCGAAGAGGCCATTGCACTATCTAACGCGGCTATAGATGGAACTAACATAGTCGGGGATTTGGCTGAGCAAGCATTGACACTTGTCACCGAACATATACAGTATGATCACGGTACAGAGGGTGGTCCACCAGAGCAGGCTGATTCATCTTCTAGTGTTGCACCACCAAATGGTGGAGTTTAGCTATTTTATGTTATTTATCTTTCAGTAATAAACCTATATGTAACACCCCAATTTTCTAATACAAGTATTTGAATTCTACGTATGAGTAACGGGTAAGTAACTTGCTAGAAAGGGACGAAAAATGACTGAGTTCAGGTCTCAAAGTCGGGTACTCGAATTTAAGTTCGAATACACTAGTTCTCGAAAACCAAGTATTCGAAATCCACAATTTCGAGTACAAGACACTGCCTATAAATAGTAGTGCCTTGGGAAACGTGCTAACCTTTGTCTGGAAGCACAGTCTCTCGAGTATACGAAGGGGATTTCGAGAACTCCAAGAAACGAGCTTTTGTTCGACCAAACAAAGGAAGAAACGCACGGGATTCTACCAGGAGAATCAGCTACCTTCAAGTAAGTGATTCATATATATAAAGCTGGATTTTTATACAAAAGTTAGGATAGTTATATAAAAAGGGAACTTATGCATAAAGCTCACACCTTTATGCATAAAGTTCGGAACTTTGAGGTTCCAGTGTGTAGATAACACCCTAAGGAACCTAGAACTAGCTTCCCAAAGTCTTAGATGAATTTCTGAGACGTTTAATGATGAAATGATGAGTACACGAAATCAGGTATAGAGGGTACTCGAAATCATACATTTTATTTCGAATATATTGTTATTTCGAGTACATGACTGTTTCGAATACAAGGATACTTCGTGTACAGGGCATTTCGACTACAAGGGCCATTTCGTGTACACATGCTACTTCGAATACACTTAATGATTTCGAGTACAATCCATTTCGTGAACTCCAGGAATTTCGTGTACATGGGTTTCGAGTATGGGGTGTGTAATGAACCTCCAGTGTTTCGGATACTTAGCTAAGATTCGGGAACTTGAGTTTATAATGGGGACTAGTTGGTTATGAGGACTTAGAATAATTTCTAAGTCTAAGAATGTGATGTAATGGGATGATGTAATGATGTAGGTTCCTTGAGTCCTAGCTAAGGAGTTCGGCTAAGGAAAACAGGAGTCTACTATCAGGTGAGTTCTAGACGCCCTCTTTTATGTTTGATGTTTTAGGCTGACATGCATGCTTATTGTGATGTCTATGATGTTATGTGCTTATGATGATGATGAATGAATGACGATATGCCCTGACTATATATGCATGTTTATGTGTTAGCATGGTGTATGCATGAAAGTATGCTAATTATGATGAATGCATGATAAATGAGTTATGATGATAAATAGCATGACATGATAATGATGCTAGTATGTTATGATGGTATGATGAAATGAGGCTAGTATGACATGCCTAAGATGCCATGATTAACCCGATGAATGATGTCATAATGCTAGCATGAAATGTATGAGGATTGTGATGAATGACGGTATGATGCTAGTGTATCATGTATGATGAATGAATGATGTCCCTATACGTGCTATAGGATATGTGAGAATGATGATGCTCCGGTACTTGTACTGGGTGAATATGAATGATGACCTGATTGTATCAGGATGCGAACAGCCGATCGGGCTATAAACATGGAGTCGACCGGACTATAAACAAGAGAGTCGACCGGACTATAAACATGGAGCCGACCGGGCTATAAACACGGAGCCGATCGGGCTATAAACATGGTAAGAGCCGATCGGGCTAAAAACATGGTAAGAATCGATCGGACTATAAACATGGTAAGAGTCGATCGGACTATAAACATGGTAAGAGTCGATCGGACTATAAACATGGTAAGAGTCGATCGGACTATAAACATGGAGCCTTGTGCCGGCATAAGCCCACTGTTCGTATGGAGACAGTGGAACGTAAGACGATGATGGAAATGATGATATGTGCTAAGGTTATGGACTATGTGTATGAAATGATGTTTATGATATGTATGTTTAATGTTGTTTTACGAAAACTAGAACTCACCAGCGTAAGCTGACTTGATTTAGCATGTATGTCAGGTTAAAGCTATGGTAAGAGAAGGCATGGAGCTCGGGCATCAATCCAGACGATCCGTTGGTTTTGGCAATTCGATATGATTTTGATAAAGACACTTTATTAAATTCTGTTTATCAACCTATGTTTACATTTCCGCTGCATGATTATGAAAGTTTTTAGTTTAAGAGCTATGTGTTATGATGAAAACCAACCTCTGCGAGGTGCCCGGTTTCGGGGCCTCACAAGTTGGTATCAGAGCCATAGTTTGAGAGATCTTAGCATCCCAAATGCTAAGACTTAAACTGATAATGGGATTAAGTGACGCGGATTGCCAACCACGGATGAACGGATGCCACGAGCGGAATGTTTATGTATGAGTTAAGGGTTAGATGTAAGGTTATGTATGTAGTTAGTGTCATGCACCTTGAAGAGATGGGATGGGAAACGTTTAGAGCCTATGAGTTGGGTAAATGGTTAATAGCACTTGATCAACGTCATTAACGATTTACAAAGCTTATTTCGTGCTAAACTGATTCCTATACTAACTCATCAATTGTTGCATCCTGTAGATAGTTAGATGGCTGGACAAAAGGGTAGACCACGTAAGCAACCACAGAAACCTGAAGAACCACGTGTCGAGAGTGAAGAACCCGTCAATGAAGACGACCACGAGCACAACGAGCAACCTGAGAATGAAGATGAGTTTACTCTAGAGCCTATTGTGGTGAAGGCTATTTCTGATGAGGTTTGCAAAATCATGGATGAAAAACTACCAGCCTTGATTGCTAAGGCACTGAAGGATGCTCTAAAAGACAAGTCTGAAGGAACTAAGGAGAGTACTAAAGAAGATGAGGTGGTGATCATCGAGACTAAGAGCGGCGACTCTATGACTGGGAAACTGAAGGGCTGTGACTACAAGTCCTTCAAAGGATGCAACCCACCGACCTTCGATGGTAAGAAAGATGCTGTGGCCACCTGCCACTGGATATCTGCTATGGAGGCTGTTATTTCCATCAGTGAGTGCCGAATTGATCAAGCTGTCAAGTTTGCAGCTCACTCCTTTGTCGAGGAGGCGCTTCACTGGTGGAACACCATTAAGCAGTCCAAGGCTGCAGCCGATATGGATAAGATGACTTGGGATGATCTAAAGGAACTGGTCACTAAGCAGTTCTGTCCCAAGAATGAGCTGGATAAGGTTGAAAGGGAGTTTCTGGTGCTGAAAGCGGGAAGTCTGAATCACAGGCAGTACACTTCACGGTTCAATGAGATGGCAAGACTCGTTCCTCATCTGGTTTCTACCGAGGAACGCAGGGTGAAGTTGTACATGGAGGGCTTGCCTCCAAAAGTAAGAATTCATGTCAAGGCCAATGCTCCTAAGACCTTTGACTCCACTGTTGAACTCAGTGGTATTGTATGGGATGATGTGATGGCCGATGAGCCAGTGAAAGAGGAAACCAGGGTGAAGGAGTCTTCTGGGACTAAGAGGGGTCGAACAGACCAACGAAAGTCTTCTGGCAAGAAGATCAAGCGAGATGAAACAGGTCTATGCCGTAAGTGTGGCAAAAGCCACTCTGGGCTGTGCCGTGTGGGCACAAACTTATGCTTTCGATGTGGAAAGGTGGGGCATTTTTCAGCCAATTGCCCCGGTGCTATGAGATGCTACAACTGCAACGGGATGGGACATCTGTCCAAAGATTGTAGACAACCACGGGCCGATGCTTCGGGCTCGGGTAAGAAAGAAGAGAAAGGAAAGGAGAAGCAGAAGGCTAAAGCACGAGCCTTTACGATGACGAAGGATGATGCGATTGAGGACCCTGATGTGGTCACAGGTACCTTTTCTATCAACAATATTCCTGCTTCTGTATTGTTTGATTCTGGTGCCAGTATGAGTTTTGTATCTTCTACTTTCTGTGATGGGTTATCTGGGAAGGTTAAGAAGATAGATCGGGTATTTGATGTAGAGACGGCTAATGGTAAGATGACCAGGGTGACTGAGGCTATTGATGATTGCTATGTTGAGATAGGAGGTCATAGGTTCCCAGTACGATTGTTTCTTATTACCTTAGGAGGATTCGATGTGGTTTTGGGTATGGACTGGTTAGCCAAATATGAGGCTAACATTGTATGTCGACGAAAGATGATATGCCTACGTGCGATGGATGGGAGCTCCGTGACGGTTTATGGTGATAGAGCGATGTATGCGCCTAAGATCATTTCAATGATCAAGGCTGATGTTATGATGAGGCGAGGGTGTGTAGCCTACCTGGCCTACGTGATTGAGGAACGTATGGATATGAGGACGATTGATGATGTTCCCGTGGTGTGTAACTTCCCCGATGTATTCCCTGAGGAATTGCCTGGATTACCACCCGAACGGGAAATTGAGTTCCAGATCGACTTAGTGCCAGGGGCACAACCCGTTGCCAAGGCACCTTACCGTTTAGCTCCAACTGAGATGAAGGAAATGATGACCCAACTACAAGAACTCCTTGATAAAGGTTTTATACGACCGAGTGTCTCTCCGTGGGGAGCACCGGTGCTGTTCGTTAAGAAGAAAGATGGAAGCATGCGTATGTGTATCGATTACAGGGAACTGAATAAGTTGACCGTAAAGAACAGGTATCCTCTACCTAGAATTGATGACTTGTTCGATCAATTGCAAGGTGCAAGCTGGTTCTCAAAGATAGATCTCCGATCCGGTTACCATCAGTTGAAAGTTCGAGAGCAGGATATTCCAAAGACTGCTTTCCGTACGCGTTATGGACATTACGAGTTTCTCGTTATGTCGTTTGGATTGACGAATGCTCCTGCAGCATTTATGGATTTGATGAACAGAGTATGTCGACCGATGCTGGACCGATCGGTGATAGTGTTTATTGATGATATATTGATTTATTCAAAGAACGAGGGAGACCATGCTTGCCACATACGTGAGGTATTGGAGATCCTGAGGAAAGAGAAACTTTATGCTAAATTCTCCAAATGCGCTTTCTGGTTACGAGAGGTACAGTTTCTGGGTCACGTGGTGAACCCAGAAGGCATTATGGTAGATCCAGCTAAAGTTGAAACGATTATGAAATGGAGCCCTCCGAAGTCACCTACGGAAGTACGCAGTTTTCTTGGTTTGGCCGGTTACTATCGGAGATTTATTCAGGACTTCTCCAAGATAGCGACGCCACTGACGAAGCTCACGAAGAAAGACGTAAAGTACGAATGGGGTCCAAACCAAGAACAAGCGTTTTCAGTGCTAAAGGAGAAACTTACCCAAGCTCCTGTTCTAGCACTGCCGGATGGAAATGATGATCTTGTTGTGTATGCCGACGCGTCACGACAAGGGTTGGGATGCGTACTCATGCAAAGGGGAAGGGTAATAGCTTATGCTTCGCGCCAGCTAAAGATTCATGAAGCTAACTACCCGACCCACGATCTTGAACTCGCTGCAGTGGTGTTTGCATTGAAAATATGGAGGCACTACTTGTATGGAGTAAGGAGTACCATCTACACCGACCACAAGAGCTTGAAGTACTTCTTCGAGCAAAAGGATTTGAACATGAGGCAGAGACGATGGCTTGAGCTACTAAAGGATTATGATTGTGATATTCTATATCACCCGGGAAAGGCCAATGTAGTGGCAGATGCCTTGAGTCGCAAGACTGATCATCCTGCCATACGAGTAAAATCGTATAGTTTGGTGATAACGCCAGACTTTCTGAATGAGCTCAAGCAGGCGCAACAGGAAGGGTTGAAAGAAGAGCATGTGGGTTTTGAACGTGTCTTCGGGCAAGTCAAGAACTTGGAAGACAATGATCACGGTGTGAAAGTACGATTCGGTCGTATGTGGGTACCCAGAAATGGGGACATTCGGTCGAGGATTTTAGATGAAGCCCACAAATCACGTTATTCTGTGCATCCCGGTGCGACAAAGATGTATCAAGATCTTCGGAAAGATTATTGGTGGCCGGGCATGAAGTTTAATGTGATGCAGTATGTGAACAGGTGCCTTACTTGTGCGCAAGTGAAGGCTGAACATCAGAAGCCCTACGGATATGTGCAACCTCTAGAGGTACCAGAATGGAAATGGGAACACATCACCATGGATTTCATCACCAAGCTACCGAGGACAGCTAAGCGGCATGATACCATATGGGTGATTGTGGACCGACTGACGAAGAGTGCACACTTCCTTCCTATCAGGGAAACGTATACGTCCGAAAGGTTGTCTGAGTTGTTCGTAAAGGAGATTGTGACTCGACATGGAGTTCCTGTCTCCATTGTGTCAGATCGAGATACGAGGTTTACTTCCAGATTCTGGAAGCAGTTTCATGATGCCATGGGAACGAGGTTAAATATCAGTACCGCCTATCACCCTCAGACGGATGGACAGTCGGAAAGGACTATCCAAACGTTGGAGGATATGCTTAGGGCGTGCATTATCGATTTTGGAGGGAGCTGGGATGACCACTTGCCATTGGTGGAGTTTTCTTACAACAACAGCTACCACTCTAGCATCGGAATGCCCCCATATGAGGCGTTGTACGGAAGACGATGTAGAACCCCGGTGTGCTGGGGTGAAGTTGGGCAGAAAGAAATGGGAAACAAGGCTGCCGTGATTGATATGGCAGAAAAGCTACGGGTGATAAAAGCACGTATGAAAGCTGCGCAAGATCGCCAAAAGTCTTACGCGGACAAGCGTCGAAGACCGATTGAGTTTGATGTTGGCGATCGAGTGCTGCTGAAAGTATCACCATGGAAGGGTATCATTCGATTCAAAAAGCGAGGGAAGTTGAGTCCGAGGTACATCGGACCGTTTCTGATAAAAGCAAGGGTAGGGAAAGTCGCGTATCGACTGGACCTACCAGAGGAGCTGAACGGGATTCATCCTACCTTCCACGTGTCACATCTTAGGAAGTGCTTGGCAGACGAGCAGGCGCATGTTCCTTTGGATGACATTGAGGTAGATGACCGACTGAACTATATTGAAGAACCAGTTGCCATTGTGGATACGAAGGAAAAGCAGCTACGGAATAAAACGGTTCGTCAAGTAAGAGTTCAGTGGAAGCATCGGAAGGGTTCAGACACGACGTGGGAATTGGAAGACGAGATGAGGAAGTTGTATCCACATTTGTTCGATATGTAACGAGGCAGGTTTCGGGACGAAACCTATTGTAAGGAGGGGAGACTTGTAACACCCCAATTTTCTAATACAAGTATTTGAATTCTACGTACGAGTAACGGGTAAGTAACTTGCTAGAAAGGGACGAAAAATGACTGAGTTCAGGTCTCAAAGTCGGGTACTCGAATTTAAGTTCGAATACACTAGTTCTCGAAAACCAAGTATTCGAAATCCACAATTTCGAGTACAAGACACTGCCTATAAATAGTAGTGCCTTGGGAAACGTGCTAACCTTTGTCTGGAAGCACAGTCTCTCGAGTATACGAAGGGGATTTCGAGAACTCCAAGAAACGAGCTTTTGTTCGACCAAACAAAGGAAGAAACGCACGGGATTCTACCAGGAGAATCAGCTACCTTCAAGTAAGTGATTCATATATATAAAGCTAGATTTTTATACAAAAGTTAGGATAGTTATATAAAAAGGGAACTTATGCATAAAGCTCACACCTTTATGCATAAAGTTCGGAACTTTGAGGTTCCAGTGTGTAGATAACACCCTAAGGAACCTAGAACTAGCTTCCCAAAGTCTTAGATGAATTTCTGAGACGTTTAATGATGAAATGATGAGTACACGAAATCAGGTATAGAGGGTACTCGAAATCATACATTTTATTTCGAATATATTGTTATTTCGAGTACATGACTGTTTCGAATACAAGGATACTTCGTGTACAGGGCATTTCGAGTACAAGGGCCATTTCGTGTACACATGCTACTTCGAATACACTTAATGATTTCGAGTACAATCCATTTCGTGAACTCCAGGAATTTCGTGTACATGGGTTTCGAGTATGGGGTGTGTAATGAACCTCCAGTGTTTCGGATACTTAGCTAAGATTCGGGAACTTGAGTTTATAATGGGGACTAGTTGGTTATGAGGACTTAGAATAATTTCTAAGTCTAAGAATGTGATGTAATGGGATGATGTAATGATGTAGGTTCCTTGAGTCCTAGCTAAGGAGTTCGGCTAAGGAAAACAGGAGTCTACTATCAGGTGAGTTCTAGACGCCCTCTTTTATGTTTGATGTTTTGGGCTGACATGCATGCTTATTGTGATGTCTATGATGTTATGTGCTTATGATGATGATGAATGAATGACGATATGCCCTGACTATATATGCATGTTTATGTGTTAGCATGGTGTATGCATGAAAGTATGCTAATTATGATGAATGCATGATAAATGAGTTATGATGATAAATAGCATGACATGATAATGATGCTAGTATGTTATGATGGTATGATGAAATGAGGCTAGTATGACATGCCTAAGATGCCATGATTAACCCGATGAATGATGTCATAATGCTAGCATGAAATGTATGAGGATTGTGATGAATGACGGTATGATGCTAGTGTATCATGTATGATGAATGAATGATGTCCCTATACGTGCTATAGGATATGTGAGAATGATGATGCTCCGGTACTTGTACTGGGTGAATATGAATGATGACCTGATTGTATCAGGATACGAACAGCCGATCGGGCTATAAACATGGAGTCGACCGGACTATAAACAAGAGAGTCGACCGGACTATAAACATGGAGCCGACCGGGCTATAAACACGGAGCCGATCGGGCTATAAACATGGTAAGAGCCGATCGGGCTAAAAACATGGTAAGAATCGATCGGACTATAAACATGGTAAGAGTCGATCGGACTATAAACATGGTAAGAGTCGATCGGACTATAAACATGGTAAGAGTCGATCGGACTATAAACATGGAGCCTTGTGCCGGCATAAGCCCACTGTTCGTATGGAGACAGTGGAACGTAAGACGATGATGGAAATGATGATATGTGCTAAGGTTATGGACTATGTGTATGAAATGATGTTTATGATATGTATGTTTAATGTTGTTTTACGAAAACTAGAACTCACCAGCGTAAGCTGACTTGATTTAGCATGTATGTCAGGTTAAAGCTATGATAAGAGAAGGCATGGAGCTCGGGCATCAATCCAGACGATCCGTTGGTTTTGGCAATTCGATATGATTTTGATACAGACACTTTATTAAATTCTGTTTATCAAACTATGTTTACATTTCCGCTGCATGATTATGAAAGTTTTTAGTTTAAGAGCTATGTGTTATGATGAAAACCAACCTCTGCGAGGTGCCCGGTTTCGGGGCCTCACAAGTTGGTATCAGAGCCATAGTTTGAGAGATCTTAGCATCCCAAATGCTAAGACTTAAACTGAGAATGGGATTAAGTGACGCGGATTGCCAACCACGGATGAACGGATGCCACGAGCTGAATGTTTATGTATGAGTTAAGGGTTAGATGTAAGGTTATGTATGTAGTTAGTGTCATGCACATTGAAGAGATGGGATGGGAAACGTTTAGAGCCTATGAGTTGGGTAAATGGTTAATAGCACTTGATCAACGTCATTAACGATTTACAAAGCTTATTTCGTGCTAAACTGATTCCTATACTAACTCATCAATTGTTGCATCCTGTAGATAGTTAGATGGCTGGACAAAAGGGTAGACCACGTAAGCAACCACAGAAACCTGAAGAACCACGTGTCGAGAGTGAAGAACCCGTCAATGAAGACGACCACGAGCACAACGAGCAACCTGAGAATGAAGATGAGTTTACTCTAGAGCCTATTGTGGTGAAGGCTATTTCTGATGAGGTTTGCAAAATCATGGATGAAAAACTACCAGCCTTGATTGCTAAGGCACTGAAGGATGCTCTAAAAGACAAGTCTGAAGGAACTAAGGAGAGTACTAAAGAAGATGAGGTGGTGATCATCGAGACTAAGAGCGGCGACTCTATGACTGGGAAACTGAAGGGCTGTGACTACAAGTCCTTCAAAGGATGCAACCCACCGACCTTCGATGGTAAGAAAGATGCTGTGGCCACCTGCCACTGGATATCTGCTATGGAGGCTGTTATTTCCATCAGTGAGTGCCGAATTGATCAAGCTGTCAAGTTTGCAGCTCACTCCTTTGTCGAGGAGGCGCTTCACTGGTGGAACACCATTAAGCAGTCCAAGGCTGCAACCGATATGGATAAGATGACTTGGGATGATCTAAAGGAACTGGTCACTAAGCAGTTCTGTCCCAAAAATGAGCTGGATAAGGTTGAAAGGGAGTTTCTGGTGCTGAAAGCGGGAAGTCTGAATCACAGGCAGTACACTTCACGGTTCAATGAGATGGCAAGACTCGTTCCTCATCTGGTTTCTACCGAGGAACGCAGGGTGAAGTTGTACATGGAGGGCTTGCCTCCAAAAGTAAGAATTCTTGTCAAGGCCAATGCTCCTAAGACCTTTGACTCCACTGTTGAACTCAGTGGTATTGTATGGGATGATGTGATGGCCGATGAGCCAGTGAAAGAGGAAACCAGGGTGAAGGAGTCTTCCGGGACTAAGAGGGGTCGAACAGACCAACGAAAGTCTTCTGGCAAGAAGATCAAGCGAGAGGAAACAGGTCTATGCCGTAAGTGTGGCAAAAGCCACTCTGGGCTGTGCCGTGTGGGCACAAACTTATGCTTTCGATGTGGAAAGGTGGGGCATTTTTCAGCCAATTGCCCCGGTGCTATGAGATGCTACAACTGCAACGGGATGGGACATCTGTCCAAAGATTGTAGACAACCACGGGCCGATGCTTCGGGCTCGGGTAAGAAAGAAGAGAAAGGAAAGGAGAAGCAGAAGGCTAAAGCACGAGCCTTTACGATGACGAAGGATGATGCGATTGAGGACCCTGATGTGGTCACAGGTACCTTTTCTATCAACAATATTCCTGCTTCTGTATTGTTTGATTCTGGTGCCAGTATGAGTTTTGTATCTTCTACTTTCTGTGATGGGTTATCTGGGAAGGTTAAGAAGATAGATCGGGTATTTGATGTAGAGACGGCTAATGGTAAGATGACCAGGGTGACTGAGGCTATTGATGATTGCTATGTTGAAATAGGAGGTCATAGGTTCCCAGTACGATTGTTTCTTATTACCTTAGGAGGATTCGATGTGGTTTTGGGTATGGACTGGTTAGCCAAATATGAGGCTAAAATTGTATGTCGACGAAAGATGATATGCCTACGTGCGATAGATGGGAGCTCCGTGACGGTTTATGGTGATAGAGCGATGTATGCGCCTAAGATCATTTCAATGATCAAGGCTGATGTTATGATGAGGCGAGGGTGTGTAGCCTACCTGGCCTACGTGATTGAGGAACGTATGGATATGAGGACGATTGATGATGTTCCCGTGGTGTGTAACTTCCCCGATGTATTCCCTGAGGAATTGCCTGGATTACCACCCGAACGGGAAATTGAGTTCCAGATCGACTTAGTGCCAGGGGCACAACCCGTTGCCAAGGCACCTTACCGTTTAGCTCCAACTGAGATGAAGGAAATGATGACCCAACTACAAGAACTCCTTGATAAAGGTTTTATACGACCGAGTGTCTCTCCGTGGGGAGCACCGGTGCTGTTCGTTAAGAAGAAAGATGGAAGCATGCGTATGTGTATCGATTACAGGGAACTGAATAAGTTGACTGTAAAGAAAAGGTATCCTCTACCTAGAATTGATGACTTGTTCGATCAATTGCAAGGTGCAAGCTGGTTCTCAAAGATAGATCTCCGATCCGGTTACCATCAGTTGAAAGTTCGAGAGCAGGATATTCCAAAGACTGCTTTCCGTACGCGTTATGGACATTACGAGTTTCTCGTTATGTCGTTTGGATTGACAAATGCTCCTGCAGCATTTATGGATTTGATGAACAGAGTATGTTGACCGATGCTGGACCGATCGGTGATAGTGTTTATTGATGATATATTGATTTATTCAAAGAACGAGGGAGACCATGCTTGCCACATACGTGAGGTATTGGAGATCCTGAGGAAAGAGAAACTTTATGCTAAATTCTCCAAATGCGCTTTCTGGTTACAAGAGGTACAGTTTCTGGGTCACGTGGTGAACCCAGAAGGCATTATGGTAGATCCAGCTAAAGTTGAAACGATTATGAAATGGAGCCCTCCGAAGTCACCTACGGAAGTACGCAGTTTTCTTGGTTTGGCCGGTTACTATCGGAGATTTATTCAGGACTTCTCCAAGATTGCGACGCCACTGACGAAGCTCACGAAGAAAGACGAAAAGTACGAATGGGGTCCAAACCAAGAACAAGCGTTTTCAGTGCTAAAGGAGAAACTTACCCAAGCTCCTGTTCTAGCACTGCCGGATGGAAATGATGATCTTGTTGTGTATGCCGACGCGTCACGACAAGGGTTGGGATGCGTGTCATGCAAAGGGGAAGGGTAATAGCTTATGCTTCGCGCCAGCTAAAGATTCATGAAGTTAACTACCCGACCCACGATCTTGAACTCGCTGCAGTGGTGTTTGCATTGAAAATATGGAGGCACTACTTGTATGGAGTAATGAGTACCATCTACACCGACCACAAGAGCTTGAAGTACTTCTTCGAGCAAAAGGATTTGAACATGAGGCAGAGACGATGGCTTGAGCTACTAAAGGATTATGATTGTGATATTCTATATCACCCGGGAAAGGCCAATGTAGTGGCAGATGCCTTGAGTCGCAAGACTAATCATCCTGCCATACGAGTAAAATCGTATAGTTTGGTGATAACGCCAGACTTTCTGAATGAGCTCAAGCAGGCGCAACAGGAAGGGTTGAAAGAAGAGCATGTGGGTTTTGAACGTGTCTTCGGGCAAGTCAAGAAATTGGAAGACAATGATCACGGTGTGAAAGTACGATTCGGTCGTATGTGGGTACCCAGAAATGGGGACATTCGGTCGAGGATTTTAGATGAAGCCCACAAATCACGTTATTCTGTGCATCCTGGTGCGACAAAGATGTATCAAGATCTTCGGAAAGATTATTGGTGGCCGGGCATGAAGTTTAATGTGATGCAGTATGTGAACAGGTGCCTTACTTGTGCGCAAGTGAAGGCTGAACATCAGAAGCCCTACGGATATGTGCAACCTCTAGAGGTACCAGAATGGAAATGGGAACACATCACCATGGATTTCATCACCAAGCTACCGAGGACAGCTATGCGGCATGATACCATATGGGTGATTGTGGACCGACTGACGAAGAGTGCACACTTCCTTCCTATCAGGGAAACGTATACGTCCGAAAGGTTGTCTGAGTTGTTCGTAAAGGAGATTGTGACTCGACATGGAGTTCCTGTCTCCATTGTGTCAGATCGAGATACGAGGTTTACTTCCAGATTCTGGAAGCAGTTTCATGATGCCATGGGAACGAGGTTAAATATCAGTACCGCCTATCACCCTCAGACGGATGGACAGTCGGAAAGGACTATCCAAACGTTGGAGGATATGCTTAGGGCGTGCATTATCGATTTTGGAGGGAGCTGGGATGACCACTTGCCATTGGTGGAGTTTTCTTACAACAACAGCTACCACTCTAGCATCGAAATGCCCCCATATGAGGCGTTGTACGGAAGACGATGTAGGACCCCGGTGTGCTGGGGTGAAGTTGGGCAGAAAGAAATGGGAAACAAGGCTGCCGTGATTGATATGGCAGAAAAGCTACGGGTGATAAAAGCACGTATGAAAGCTGCGCAAGATCGCCAAAAGTCTTACGCGGACAAGCGTCGAAGACCGATTGAGTTTGATGTTGGCGATCGAGTGCTGCTGAAAGTATCACCATGGAAGGGTATCATTCGATTCAAAAAGCGAGGGAAGTTGAGTCCGAGGTACATCGGACCGTTTCTGATAAAAGCAAGGGTAGGGAAAGTCGCGTACCGACTGGACCTACCAGAGGAGCTGAACGGGATTCATCCTACCTTCCACGTGTCACATCTTAGGAAGTGCTTGACAGACGAGCAGGCGCATGTTCCTTTGGATGACATTGAGGTAGATGACCGACTGAACTATATTGAAGAACCAGTTGCCATTGTGGATACGAAGGAAAAGCAGCTACGGAATAAAACGGTTCGTCAAGTAAGAGTTCAGTGGAAGCATCGGAAGGGTTCAGACACGACGTGGGAATTGGAAGACGAGATGAGGAAGTTGTATCCACATTTGTTCGATATGTAACGAGGCAGGTTTCGGGACGAAACCTATTGTAAGGAGGGGAGACTTGTAACACCCCAATTTTCTAATACAAGTATTTGAATTCTACGTACGAGTAACGGGTAAGTAACTTGCTAGAAAGGGACGAAAAATGACTGAGTTCAGGTCTCAAAGTCGGGTACTCGAATTTAAGTTCGAATACACTAGTTCTCGAAAACCAAGTATTCGAAATCCACAATTTCGAGTACAAGACACTGCCTATAAATAGTAGTGCCTTGGGAAACGTGCTAACCTTTGTCTGGAAGCACAGTCTCTCGAGTATACGAAGGGGATTTCGAGAACTCCAAGAAACGAGCTTTTGTTCGACCAAACAAAGGAAGAAACGCACGAGATTCTACCAGGAGAATCAGCTACCTTCAAGTAAGTGATTCATATATATAAAGCTGGATTTTTATACAAAAGTTAGGATAGTTATATAAAAAGGGAACTTATGCATAAAGCTCACACCTTTATGCATAAAGTTCGGAACTTTGAGGTTCCAGTGTGTAGATAACACCCTAAGGAACCTAGAACTAGCTTCCCAAAGTCTTAGATGAATTTCTGAGACGTTTAATGATGAAATGATGAGTACACGAAATCAGGTATAGAGGGTACTCGAAATCATACATTTTATTTCGAATATATTGTTATTTCGAGTACATGACTGTTTCGAATACAAGGATACTTCGTGTACAGGGCATTTCGACTACAAGGGCCATTTCGTGTACACATGCTACTTCGAATACACTTAATGATTTCGAGTACAATCCATTTCGTGAACTCCAGGAATTTCGTGTACATGGGTTTCGAGTATGGGGTGTGTAATGAACCTCCAGTGTTTCGGATACTTAGCTAAGATTCGGGAACTTGAGTTTATAATGGGGACTAGTTGGTTATGAGGACTTAGAATAATTTCTAAGTCTAAGAATGTGATGTAATGGGATGATGTAATGATGTAGGTTCCTTGAGTCCTAGCTAAGGAGTTCGGCTAAGGAAAACAGGAGTCTACTATCAGGTGAGTTCTAGACGCCCTCTTTTATGTTTGATGTTTTAGGCTGACATGCATGCTTATTGTGATGTCTATGATGTTATGTGCTTATGATGATGATGAATGAATGACGATATGCCCTGACTATATATGCATGTTTATGTGTTAGCATGGTGTATGCATGAAAGTATGCTAATTATGATGAATGCATGATAAATGAGTTATGATGATAAATAGCATGACATGATAATGATGCTAGTATGTTATGATGGTATGATGAAATGAGGCTAGTATGACATGCCTAGGATGCCATGATTAACCCGATGAATGATGTCATAATGCTAGCATGAAATGTATGAGGATTGTGATGAATGACGGTATGATGCTAGTGTATCATGTATGATGAATGAATGATGTCCCTATACGTGCTATAGGATATGTGAGAATGATGATGCTCCGGTACTTGTACTGGGTGAATATGAATGATGACCTGATTGTATCAGGATACGAACAGCCGATCGGGCTATAAACATGGAGTCGACCGGACTATAAACAAGAGAGTCGACCGGACTATAAACATGGAGCCGACCGGGCTATAAACACGGAGCCGATCGGGCTATATGTAGAAAACCGGTGAGCTGAGGAGAGACTAACTTAACCAGGATCAAGAGCTTAGACAAAGCTTTTGATGTTTTGCTCCCTCTTGAGTTTTGCTCTTTAGTTATTTTAGTGTTTAGTTTTCATAAATTAGAAGAAAAGAAGAGAAAACAGTAGGGCAACACAAAGAAGATTCAGAAAAGTGTTATTCAAATTATTCAGTAGATGTTGGGGTATAAATAGCCCCGACATTTAATGTTTCAGGACAAATACAAGAAGAAGACAAACAGATAAGACTGATGACACTATTACAGACACTGTAGCATCAAAATAGTACAAGCGTAAAGTCAACATAGGATCTTTAAAGATCTTAGTTCAGACTTTTGTACTGATGCTAATACATTATTCTTTCGGAAGCTCTTTATAGAAAACTATCTAATGTAGACAGTTATCCAAAAGCAGGTTACATTTATTCTTTCAACAGAAGAAACATATGTCTTCTGAAATATTGTTTTTCTTCCGAGGCAGATGTCTTTGGAAGTCTTCCGAAGTAAATGACTTTTATTCTTCGGAAGCAAGTGTTCTCTTCCGATAGTGTCTTCTGAGGTTTGTCTTCAGATAGAGTTTTCCGAAGCAACTTCTGAAGTATTGTCTTCGGAAGCAGTTGTCTTTTATTTGTCTTCGGAAGCAATTTTCTTTTATTTGTCTTCGGAAGCAATTGGCTTTTATTTGTCTTCGGAAGCAATTGGCTTTTATTTGTCTCTTCCGAAGGTTCTTCTGAAGACTTGTCTTCGAAAGCTAGTGTCCTGCAACATTTATTACAAAGATTATTTGAAAGGTGGTTTTGCTTCGTCAGTCCTTATTTTCCAACAATCTCCCTCTGGACTGATGAAGCCAAAACCACTTAATGTTAGATCCCAATCAATTTCTAGAACATCAGACTCAGTGGGGAAAGAATCATGAGAATGGTTCAAATGGGTCTCAGTAAAGCAAAGGCTTCTTTGTTTATCAGAGCTAGGCGTCTTTTGTTTATTTAAGCGTTAACCACCTTTTGAGAATAGTTTATGGATTATCTCCCTCTTTTTGGCTTAATCAGCCGGAGACAAGGCAGGGAAGAAAGAAAGGCAGAGAGAAGTGGGAGAAATGCTCCTTGAAAGGCAGTGGAGGAAGGGTAGTAGTAGTGAAGGTGGTTGAGAAGATTAGAAAACCTTCAAATGAAGGTGCCTGCATGGGGTTGGATTTGGATTACAGGACTAAAGATATCCGTTAATTCCATAATGTGAAGAACTGATCCGTCCATCATTTTGTAGATGTCATCCGAATCCCTGACTAGAGAGTCAGTTTTATTATGACCTGAGTCCATCTCAGAGATGTCATAAACCCCTTTTTCTTGGTTCTGGGGATTTCCTAGCCTTAGTTTAAAGAAAAACTTCATTGGCTGTTGCCATACCAGGAGTCTTATTGCCTAATCCATTCAAATGAAAAGCCATTGGATTTGCATATGAAATGGATGCTCCTGATATATGATCAGGAGGTCAAGATGGACTTGACGACCGGATCTCATCCTCTTTTATAGGGTAGAGAAGTGTTGATGGATAGTGGGGGGGCTTTTAGAAACAGAGTTGTCCCTGGGAGAGAGGACGACCAACTGAAAGTCAACTGACATTTCAATGGTTAGTTAGGGTTCCCTTAGGAATACAACATCATACTGTGAAGAGGATGAATGAGGAGCAGGATGGGAAGAGATGCTTGATATATCTGTGAGGATGAAACAGATGTATCCATGTGTTCAGTGGGAACACAATCATGTTCAGGGATCTCATCTTCCTGAACAGATTCTTTTGGGTTTATTAGGCTTGGAGGGTTTTGAAGAAGTATTTTATGGCCAGTACCTAATTTAGGTGTGGAAGAAGGGTGGATGTGGGTTTACTAAAGATGGGTGTTTCTTTAGTATCATCCATCATTTTGAACATCAATTAGTCAAGTCCGTCATAATATTATGAAGATCAAAGAGACAAACTGAAGGCATAGCCGGAACTTATGAACATTTTGGATGATATACCAGGTTATCAAACAGATGTTATTTGAAATAGTTGCCTGTAAATATCAAAAGGACTGACTTCTACATAATCAAGTTTTTCAGGTTAACCTAAAAAGTTCATGATTAAGTATGAAATTACAAAACTGAGTTAGAATAAGAGAGAGAGAGGTTGAGACTTACACATTTGGTCAAGAAGACATGTTCATGCACATCCGAAAAGTACAGACGAAATTTTGTGAGGAATGAAGCCTGGTCCGAAGCCGTTAAGCCATTATCATAAGCATGAAGCTTGCGACAAGGTAAGCATAAGTGCTTCGTGCCAGACGACATGCCTGACAATTTATCATCTGTAACCATGAGCATTACTTAGAGTCTTCAAGAGGAAGAAGAGTTTCTTGAAAAACCAGAGAAGGAATAGGGTTTAAGTAGAATTATGGAGAAGAAGATGATAAATAAGGGAAGTAATCCGAGAAGATTATTGGTTAAAAGAAAATGGCGGTAATAATCTTCTTGAGCCGTGAGAGTCAGCATTGAGACTCGGGTCTATCAGAAAGATTGACAACTGTCATATCAAATGCAAAGCTCAAGATTTTTATTGCAGAATCGGAAGAATCTTATTTTAGACACAAGTTAAATAAACTTATGAAAGTTATCGGAAGAAGAAAATAGAAGAAGAGGATATCTTCGGAAGAAAAGACATCGGAAGGAGAGGAATGTAACAATGGAAAGTTTAAACATCAGATAGATATGAAGCAGTGATTATATAGCCACTGATCCTATCTGTGTATATAGATAATTACTGAAAGAAATCAAGAGTTCTTTATCAGTTGTTTATCCAATATCCATTGTTTGGATAATTAAAAAAGTTATCCTTTAATGTTTATTAACTCATATTTATCATGCCCAGTTTTGCTACAAACTTAGAGAAAGTTGAGGAGTCTAAGGGCTTGGTAAATATGTCAGCTATTTGATCACTTGTAGAGACATGTTCTGGAACTATTAGTCCTTTTTCAAAACAGTCTCTAATGAAGTGATGCCTTATTTCAATGTGTTTGGTTTTAGAATGATAGACAGGATTTTTTATTATGTTTTTGGCAGCTTCGCTGTCTATCAGAAGAGGTGTTTTTAGTTCAGTTATTCCAAAATCTAGCAGTTGATATTGTAACCAAAGAATTTGGGCAGTGCAATGGGCTGCTGCAATGTATTCAGCTTCAGCAGTTGAATTTGACACTGATGTTTGCTTCTTGCTTTGCCATGACACTAAGCAACCTGCAAAGAACTGACAACCTCCTGAAGTAGACTTTCTGGTGAGCGAGCAGCCAGCATAATCACTATCTGTAAAACCAACAAGTTTGCAAATTTGATTAGCAGGATACCAAATACCTAGTACAGGAGTACCTTTAAGATATCTGAGTATCCTCTTCACAAATGAAAGATGAGATTGTTTGGGAGCAGATTGATATCTTGCACAGACACATGTTGCATACATGATGTCTGGCCTTGTTGCAGTAAGATACATCAGAGAACCAATCATGCACCGGTAGAGAGTTTGATCTACAGGTTCACCATTGTCGTCTGAACATATGCCAGGACTTGTTGCCATGGGAGTAGAAATTATTTTGCAATCATTCATATCAAATTTATTAAGAAGATCTTTTACATATTTAGATTGATGAATGAAAGTCCCGTGTGGGGTTTGTTTGACTTGAAGTCCTAAAAATGTTTTTAGTTCACTTAAAGCACTCATTTCAAACTTAGAAGACATTAATTTAGAGAATTGTTCACACATGGACTGTTTTGTTGATCCAAAAATGATGTCATCAACATAAATTTGGACTAACAAGAGTTCCTTATCTACCCTTTTTATGAACAAAGTCTTATCAATGGTTCCCCGTGAGAAATTATTAGAAAGAAGGAATTGAGAGAGAGTGTCATACCATGCTCTTGGAGCTTGTTTTAGGCCATAAAGTGCTTTGTCTAGTTTGTACACCCAATCAGGATGATGAACATCATCAAATCCTGGTGGTTGACAAACATAGACTTCCTCTTTTATTGTCCCATACAGGAAAGCACTCTTTATGTCCATCTGGTATACCTTTATGTTATGTGAGATGGCAAATGCTAGGAAGAGTCTAATGGCTTCCAATCTTGCCACAGGAGCAAAAGTCTCATCATAGTCAATACCTTCCTCTTGACAGTAACCTTGCACAACTAACCTGGCCTTATTTTTTATTATAATGCCTCTGTCATCTGTTTTATTTCTGAATACCCATCTGGTTCCGATGGGATATTTTCCATCGGGCAAGGGACATAGAGTCCAAACATTTTGTCTTTTGAACTGCAACAGTTCATCTTGCATTGCCTCTACCCAATTATTGTCTTTAAGAGCCTCCTGATATTTAGACGGCTCAATTTGGGATAGAAAGGCTGCATGAAGACAAAAGTTTGAAATCTGGCTTCTTGTTTGAACTCCTTTACTTAGATCACCTAAGATTTGTTCTAGAGGATGATTTTTGTTGAAAGGAATGATGTCCAAACAGTTATTTGAGGAGGCAACATCGGAATAAGATAAGTTTTCGATGGGGGTCAGAGAGTTTGGAATGTGATCAGGAACATCTATGGATGCATTATCCAAGACAGGAGATGGAGGAGTAGATGGTATATCGTCTTGGTTTTGAGAATTTGCTTCTTGAGAATTTATTTGATGAGATGGAAAAGAAGTGAAGAACTTTGAAACAGAATCGTCCTCAATAGAAGATAGATCTTCAGAAGTTTGACATGACTCTGATGAAGGAGAAGAAGAGGGGATGGAAGGGATGAATGAGAAGCTTTCAAGATCAAAAAGATCATCAGGTGCAGAAGGAAAGGATGAGGTTGATGCTAATTCATTGAATTTTACATCAATAGATTCCTCAATTATTTTTGTTCTGAGATTGAAAGCTCGATATGCTTTAGAAGTCTGAGAATATCCAACAAAGTATCCAGAATCAACTTTAGCAGCAAATTTGGATAAAGAGTCTTTTGTATTTAGGATAAAACACGGACATCCAAAGACTTTGAAGAAGGAAATGAGAGGCTTTATTTTATACAGAATTTCATAGGCAGTCTTGTTATGTCTTTTTACAATGTGAACTCTGTTCAATACATAACAAGCAGTGTTTACTGCCTCAGCCCAGAATGATAAAGATAATCCTGAGTCTGCAAGCATGGTTCTTGCAGCTTCAATCAGTGTCCTATTCTTTCTTTCTACAACTCCATTTTGAGCAGGAGTTCTAGGAGCACTATATTGTCTAAGGATTCCTTTAGAAATACAAAATTTATCAAGAACTTGATTTTTGAATTCTGTGCCATTGTCCTCCTTATCATTTTAACAGGAAGACTGAATTGTCTTTCAAGATGAGTGACAAGAGCAATTATTTTATCAGAAGTCTCATCTTTGTTGAAAAGGAAGAAGGTCCAGCAAAATCTTGAGTAATCATCTACAACAACTAGACAATATCTTTTTCTTGCCAAACTAGCTACCTTCACTGGACCAAACAGATCCATATGAAGCAGATTAAGACAGTTAGTTGTTTTGGATTCCTCAATAGACTTATGTGAAGTTTTATGTTGCTTTCCCTTTAAGCAAGATTCACATTGACCTTCAAAATGAAATTCTTTAGAAGGCAATCCTCTTACTAAGGAAAGGGTGGAAAGCTTATGAAGAGTTTGGTGATTAAGGTGACTAAGTCTTCTGTGCCAGAGAGTGGTTTCAGAAGATGATGCCTTGGCTATCAAACATGTAGGAGAAGATGTTTGAGAATCAGTAGTCATGTCTACAATATAGACGTTTCCACTTCTTTTAGCCGTTAGCAAAGTGTGTTGATCAATCAAGACCTTTATTTTTGAGTTTATTTCTGGAGAAAGAATTTTGCAACTGTCTTTAGTGAAAAATGAATTAAAATTTTTGTCAGCCAGTTGAGAAACACTCAAGAGATTAAACTTGAGGTTTTCAACTAAGCTAACATCTTTAAATTTCAAATTTCCTCCTGAGACAGAACCGGATCCCACTATCCAACCTTTTGCATTATTTCCGAAAGAAACAGATCCACCATTATTTGGAATGAAATCATTTAGAATGGATCTGCATCCAGTCATGTGCCTAGATCCTCCACTATCCACATACCAGAGATGATTTTGGTTTGAAGAGGATTTCTGCACATGAGAATTATGTACAAAAGATTAGACATGGGGTATTTTATTTTATTTATTTGTTTGGTTTATTTTGTTGTGTATCTTTCATCAATTTCTGCATCATTAACAGCAGTTGTTGCTGATTTTGTTGGAGAAGATTGATTTGAGAATCCACGGGAGAAGAGTTAGCACCATTATTAGAGCAAGAAACTGGGTTCACCGTAGAGTAAGGAGGTGGTGTTCCCAAAATGGAAGGCCTGGAGTTAGTTCTCAAGGAAGAGGGTAAGATAGAGGAAGAATGAGGATGTGTCCCAACAGATTTGTTACTTGCTGTTCTTACTTTCTTCATCTTATTAGGGAGGTTCCCTTTAAATGAAGAAGTATGATCAGCTTTCAACTTATTTGCCTTTATCCTAGCTTTCTCCAAAGGTGTTTTTGTTCTGCAGTTTTCAGTAGCATGATTGTACTTAAAACATTTTAAGCAGGCTGGGGAAAGAGAGGAATAATTTGGGATGAAAGGTCTGTTTGCTTTCATTGTGGGATAAAGAGGATGAGGATGAGAAGGAGGAAACTGGATATTTATCATAGGTTCTTTTCCTTTATCAAGATTTGACTTGATATTAGAAGTGAATCCAGACTTTATTGTTTCTTCTGAACAAGGAGTAGGGCTCATATCAGGAGCAATCTCACTTTGTTCTGAAGAGTTATTGTGTTGAACTGAGTTCAACTGAGATTTTTCTATTCTTGTCAGATTTGTATTAGTGGGATATACAAACTTAGAGAAATAGTTTGGCTGATACACCAACGAAGGTGTATCTTTTATTGAAGGAATTTCATCAGGAAGAAAGGTTGGTGAAACAGGTTCAGGAGTAGTTTCTTCCTTATTATTATCAATGGGTGTATAATCATCTGGTTGAGCAGTATGATTATACCAAATTCCAAATCTTGCCTTGCTGTGAACTTGCTTTTGTAAAAGCATCTTGAATCCTTTGCAAGATTCAACCCACTTTTCACAGCTTACTTGAGTTTGAGATAGTTCATCTTTACAAGCATAATATTTTTCTCTTTGTAGATCAAAAGATGCTTGTAAATTGATTTTCTCAGTTTTCAAGGCACATAGTTCATTATCTTTTATTTTTATTAGTTTTTCCATTTCAGAATTTTTATTGTCCAGAAGTTGTTCCAAATCCTGATTTTGCTTTTGAAGCAACATATTGGCTTTCTTTATTTTTGCAAAAGCCTCTATGCAAGCATTGGAACATAATTTTTCTAAGGTGGAAGAGGATACCTGAGCATCAGAAATATCTGCTTCAGGTTGATCAGAAGAGCAAGAATCTTCACCAACAGCCATAAGAGCAAAATTTGTTGGTTCAAAAGTGATGAGGGCATGGCCAACATCTTCAGGCAAGCTGCTCCAGTCTATGTACTCTTGAGAGAAAAGAGCCTGTTGACCAGATGATGAAGATTTGACAGCATGTCCGGGAGCATTTATTTGTGAAGAAGGAGCTGTAACAACTTGAAGTGAGGCAGGAGTAAGTTGGTACATGTTTCTATTTGCAGTTTGTACATATTGCACATTGTTAGAAGAGTTTTGTGCAATGTGTGCTGATTCTTGAGGATTATTGGACCTTTTGAAAGAAGAAAAGGTGGATGAATGTGGTGTTGAAGAGGTGTGTGAAGGTATGTTTGGATAGGTCACATAAGAAGAAGGGTTAGAGTTTGAAGCATTAGTGCATTCCTTGGCAAAATGTCCAGTGCCATGACATCTATAACATTGGACAGTAGCCTTATTTAGACCAATCCTGGTTTTTCCATGGATACCGGGAAATTTTCTTCCTGTCCTCTTGTAGAACTTGTTAGTTCTTATGCTCAAGAGAGCCAGTTGATGGAGAATATCCATCTCTTCCAAGTCATCACTTGGAACTTGATGAAGATCGTCCATGATAAAACAAGGATGGTCAGAGGGGAGAGAGTGGTCATCACATGAAGAGAATGAAGAGGTGATACCAGTAGTTATGTCAATATGTTCATCATAACCCTGATCATTTATCACAGAGTTATGACTAAGGAGAGCAGTGTTCCCTTGAACATACTCTTCAGTTGATTTTCCAGATTTTATTAGTTTTCTTTTCTGGTCAATCTCTCGCTCAAAAGTGAGTAACTTACCATGAAGTTGGGTAAGTGAGAGTTTACCAAAATCTGGTGAAGATCTCATGACTATAGAGTAAGTTTCCCATTTTTCAGGGAGAGATCTTAAAAATCGATTTAGAACTGAGACAGGAGGATACACTTGACCAACTAATTTTAGTTCACTTAAGAGAGAAGTGAACCTTTCAAATTGCTGAGTCAGTGACTCATTATTTAGTTGGCAGAATGTCTCATATTGTTGAGCCAATATCTCTCTAGTATTGGCTACAACATCATCAGTACCACCGAATTGCTCTTTTAGAGCATCCCATAAGTCCTTAGCAGACTCATGGTGAAGAAGACCCGAATAGATTTCATTAGGAAGGGCCATGGCCAGCTGAGCATGTGCGTTGGCATCAAGCTCCAATTTATGAAAGTCTTCTTCAGTATAGTTTCGGGGATCCTTAGGGACATCATCTCCAGTCTCTGTGTCCAAGACCATTGGTTTATGAGGTCCGAACATGACAGACTTCCAACATCCTGTATGATTATTTGACAGGAAATGTAACATCTGTCTCTGCCAAATATTATATTGATGCCTAACCAGAATTGGTGGCTTCGTGGCAGAACCAGTGTTATGCGGGTCTAAGGTGAATTTTTCCAGCCATTTGTTTAAACCGTTTTGAGTAAATCAATAGTGAGTACTCAAGATAGTTTGGTTGAAGGATTTTTGAACACTTTAAAGTTTCAAAAATCAATCTTTAGCAGATTTTGAAAAGAAGATGATAACAGAAAACTAAACACAGATATTAAAGCGAGCTTTGAATTTTAGCCTTGATGGTTAAACCAAGACTAATGAACAAGGCTCTGATACCAATTGTAGAAAACCGGTGAGCTGAGGAGAGACTAACTTAACCAGGATCAAGAGCTTAGACAAAGCTTTTGATGTTTTGCTCCCTCTTGAGTTTTGCTCTTTAGTTATTTTAGTGTTTAGTTTTCATAAATTAGAAGAAAAGAAGAGAAAACAGTAGGGCAACACAAAGAAGATTCAGAAAAGTGTTATTCAAATTATTCAGTAGGTTGGGGTATAAATAGCCCCGACATTTAATGTTTCAGGACAAATACAAGAAGAAGACAAACAGATAAGACTGATGACAGTATTACAGACACTGTAGCATTAGAATAGTACAAGCGTAAAGTCAACATAGGATCTTTAAAGATCTTAGTTCAGACTTTTGTACTGATGCTAATACATTATTCTTTCGGAAGCTCTTTATAGAAAACTATCTAATGTAGACAGTTATCCAAAAGCAGGTTACATTTATTCTTTCAACAGAAGAAACATATGTCTTCTGAAATATTGTTTTTCTTCCGAGGCAGATGTCTTTGGAAGTCTTCCGAAGTAAATGACTTTTATTCTTCGGAAGCAAGTGTTCTCTTCCGATAGTGTCTTCTGAGGTTTGTCTTCAGATAGAGTCTTCCGAAGCAACTTCTGAAGTATTGTCTTCGGAAGCAGTTGTCTTTTATTTGTCTTCGGAAGCAATTGTCTTTTATTTGTCTTCGGAAGCAATTGGCTTTTATTTGTCTTCGGAAGCAATTGGCTTTTATTTGTCTCTTCCGAAGGTTCTTCTGAAGACTTGTCTTCGGAAGCTAGTGTCCTGCAACATTTATTACAAAGATTATTTGAAAGGTGGTTTTGCTTCGTCAGTCCTTATTTTCCAACACTATAAACATGGTAAAAGCCGATCGGGCTAAAAACATGGTAAGAATCGATCGGACTATAAACATGGTAAGAGTCGATCGGACTATAAACATGGTAAGAGTCGATCGGACTATAAACATGGTAAGAGTCGATCGGACTATAAACATGGAGCCTTGTGCCGGCATAAGCCCACTGTTCGTATGGAGACAGTGGAACGTAAGACAATGATGGAAATGATGATATGTGCTAAGGTTATGGACTATGTGTATGAAATGATGTTTATGATATGTATGTTTAATGTTGTTTTACGAAAACTAGAACTCACCAGCGTAAGCTGACTTGATTTAGCATGTACGTCAGGTTAAAGCTATGGTAAGAGAAGGCATGGAGCTCGGGCATCAATCCAGACGATCCGTTGGTTTTGGCAATTCGATATGATTTTGATACAGACACTTTATTAAATTCTGTTTATCAACCTATGTTTACATTTCCGCTGCATGATTATGAAAGTTTTTAGTTTAAGAGCTATGTGTTATGATGAAAACCAACCTCTGCGAGGTGCCCGGTTTCGGGGCCTCACACTATATGAGTGGGATGTACTCATAACAAATAAAATATCATGTTTAGTTGATTACCTACAATTAATGAAAAGAAATTATCTTTATGAGAACTAGTATTTTAATAACAATGATTGGTTGTTATGTTTGCATATGTATGAATGGTGATTATGTAATCTCATTATGTATATTTGTAAATGTGAAGATAATGGCCGGAGAGAACATCAATATGACAGTCGCTGAGCTCAATGAGCTGATTAACAACAGGGCCGCGGAGGCAATCGCGAACTACACCCAGACACACACGACAGGACCACATGGTCCAGCAGGGGGATTGGTGAACCCACCGGTGTGCACATTCAAGATGTTCTTGGACTGCAAGCCACACAACTTCAAAGGATCGGAAGGGGCCATTAGACTCCTACGATGGATTGAAAAGGCGGAATCGGTATTCGAAATGTGCAACTGTCCTGATGAAAACAAAGTCAAGTATGCTACGGGAACTTTGGAAGGTCCAGCATTGACTTGGTGGAACTCCAATGTTCAAACTCTGGGATTGGGTGAGGCCAACGCCCTAACTTGGAATGGGTTCAAGACTTTACTGCAAGAGGAGTACTGCCCTCGCAGTGAAATACCAAAGCTGGAAGATGAGTACTGGCATATTAAGATGGAGGGGTCTAACATTGAAGAGTACACTACTCGATCACACGAATTAGCCAGACTCCTACCACACATGGCTAATCCACCGAACAAGTGGATTGAGAGGTACATCGGGGGATTAGTGCCTCAGATTCAAGGGTTGGTCACTTCTGCGAATCCCACCACCATTCAACAAGCTGTTCGTTTAGCGCACCAACTGACTGACGAGGCAGTGTTACAGGGAACTCTGTCTAAACGAACATCAGCTACTAAGGTGGGAGACCACAAGAGGAAGTGGGAAAGCAGCAACACCAAGAATTTCAATCAACAGTCGTTTCAGCAGAACCGAAAGCAGGATTCACACAAGTCATACCACAACTCGAACAGTGGTCAGCAGTCATCATCATCAGGGGTATATTGGTAAGCACCCAAAGTGCAACAAGTGTGGATTCCATCATGCTGGGAATCAATGTGATAAGTTTAAGTGTCAACGATGCGGCAAAGGAGGGCATGCAGCTAAGGATTGCCACGGAGAACTGCAAAACAATTCCAACAATCAGAATAACAACCAGAACAACACTCAGAAGGGATGTTTTGAGTTTGGTAAGATGGGGCACTTCAAAAAGGATTGCCCACAACTAAAGAAAGGCGGGACTAATGATGCAAATGGCAACGGCAACGGAAATGGCAATGGCACCAATAACAACAACAATGGTGCTAGGGGCAGGGCGTTTGTGATTGGAGGACGTCAGGCACGGGAGGATCCCAACATTGTCACGGGTACGTTCCTCTTAAATAATCACTATGCCTCTATGCTATTTGATACTGGTGCAGACCGGAGTTTTGTATCTAGTTCACTTTCTAAGTTGCTAAATGTTAGTCCTACTGCCTTGGAAAATCCGTACACTGTAGAACTAGCTGATGGCAAGTTAATTGTAGTTGAACAAATCCTTAAAGGATGTATCCTTGATTTGATGGGTCAAACATTGGAAATTGACCTTATGCCTATCACTTTAGGCAGTTTTGATGTAGTCATTGGCATGGATTGGTTGTCCAAACACCAGGCTGAAATAGTATGCCATGAAAAGATCGTTCGTATACCTCTTTCGCATGGAGAGACATTGTATGTACAAGGCGAGAAGAGCAGTACGCCACTGCGTCTCATATCTTGTATGAAAGCACACAAATGTCTGCGAAAAGGTCATACAGCAGTTATAGCACTTATAACTGAGAAGCCGGTAGCTGAGAAGAAGATTGAAGACATTCCAGTAGTTTGTGAATTTCCTGAAGTATTTCCAGAAGACTTACCGGGATTACCACCTATCCGACAAGTGGAATTCCGAATCGACCTTACACCAGATGCAGCACCGATAGCTAGGGCGCCTTATCGACTTGCACCATCTGAGATGCAAGAGTTATCTACACAACTGCAAGAGTTGTTAGATAAGGGCTTTATACGACCTAGTTTTTCACCGTGGGGAGCTCCAGTCTTATTTGTCAAGAAAAAGGACGGGACTTTCCGTATGTGTATCGATTACCGGGAATTGAACAAGGTTACCATCAAGAACCGGTATCCGTTACCTAGGATTGACGATATGTTCGATCAGTTGCAAGGTTTGAGTTATTACTCGAAGATTGATCTCAGATCGGGTTATCATCAACTCAGGGTTCAAGAAGAAGATATTCCAAAGACAGCATTCCGAGCGCGTTATGGCCATTATGAGTTCTTGGTCATGCCATTTGGGTTGACAAACGCTCCAGCTGTATTCATGGATCTCATGAATTGTGTTTGTAAACCTTATCTTGATAAGTTGGTCATTGTTTTAATTGATGACATTCTCATCTATTCTCAACCTGAGGAGGAGCATGCTGAACATCTCCGATTACTGCTAGAGTTATTGAAACAAGAACAAATGTACGCTAAGTTCTCGAAATGTGACTTTTGGATGCAAGAAGTTCAATTCTTGGGTCATATAGTCAATGAGAAGGGCATACATGTTGATCCAGCGAAGATTGAAGTGATTAAGAATTGGGAAGCACCAAAGACCCCTACCGAGGTACGACAATTCCTTGGTTTGGCGGGTTATTACCGACGATTCATTGAGGGTTTCTCAAAGATTGCTCAACCACTTACAGCTCTTACACACAAAGGAACGAAATATAACTGGACGGATAAACAGGAAGCTGCATTCCAGTTATTGAAACAGAAACTCTGCAGTGCACCGATTCTGTCCTTACCGGAAGGGACAGAAGACTTTGTGGTGTATTGTGATGCATCTGCACAGGGTTTGGGATGTGTGTTGATGCAACGTGATAAAGTGATTGCTTATGCTTCAAGGCAACTGAGACCACACGAGAAGAATTACACTACTCACGACTTGGAGTTAGGAGCAGTGGTTTTTGCTTTGAAGATTTAGAGGCATTACCTATATGGAACCAAGTGTACCATTTACACTGATCATAAGAGTCTGCAGCATATCTTTGATCAGAAGGAGCTTAATATGAGACAGCGACGATGGGTCGAGTTGTTGAACGACTACGAATGCGCAATCAAGTACCATCCGGGAAAAGCTAATGTGGTAGCTGACGCTTTAAGCAGAAAAGACACAACAGGAACAAGACGGGTTCGCGCACTCATGATGATGATACATACTGACTTACCTGACAAGGTACGCAGTGCTCAGCTTGAGGCCTTGGAAAACGAAAACTTGGTACAGGAATCCTTACGAGGAATGGAGGAACAATTGGATGTTAAGCCTGATGGAAAACGACTGTGGATACCTTTGCATGGTGGTTTAAGGGAACTAGTGATGGATGAAGCACACAAGTCTAGATATTCAGTCCATCCGGGATCAGACAAGATGTATCATGACTTGAAGGCACTGTATTGGTGGCCTCACATGAAAGCTGACATTGCTAGATACGTTAGCAAATGTTTGACTTGTTCGAAAGTCAAAGTGGAATATCAGAAACCATCTGGTTTGCTGCAACAACCAGAAATACCAATTTGGAAATGGGAACAGATTTCGATGGACTTCATTACTAAGTTACCCCGTACACCGAGTGGTTGTGATACGATATGGGTGATTGTTGATCGATTAACGAAATCTGCACATTTCTTAGCAATTAAGGAAACTGACAAAATGGAGAAACTGACTCGTATTTACATCAAGGAAGTGGTAGCACGACATGGCGTGCCAATTTCCATCATATCAGATCGGGATGCTCGATTCACTTCAAACTTTTGGAAATCACTTCATAAGTCATTGGGAACTCGTTTGGATATGAGTACCACATATCATCCACAGATCGACGGTCAGAGTGAACGTACGATTCAAACGCTCGAGGATATGTTACGAGCTTGTGTAATTGACTTTAGTGATAGCTGGGAAAACCACTTACCGTTAGTGGAATTCTCTTACAACAATAGTTATCATACAAGTATTCAGGCAGCACCGTTTGAAGCTCTATATGGTCGTAAATGTCGTTCACCAGTTTGTTGGGCTGAAATCGGTGACAGTCAGATAACAGGTCCTGAACTAGTGCACGAAACGACAGAGAAGATAGTTCAAATTCGGAACCGTATGGCAGCGGCCCGGTATCGACAAAAGAGTTACGCTGACAAACGTCGCAAGCCGTTGGAGTTTCAAGTAGGAGACCGAGTTCTTCTAAAGGTATCACCTTGGAAAGGTGTGATACGATTCGGCAAGCGCGGGAAGCTTAGCCCACGTTACGTAGGACCTTTTGAGATTCTGAAAAGAATTGGTCCGGTTGCGTATCAACTCAAACTACCTGATGAACTCAGTGGAGTTCATGATGTCTTTCACGTTTCGAATTTAAAGAAATGTCTTTCTGATGAGACATTGATTGTACCGCTGGAGGAAATACAAGTAGACGAACAGTTACGATTCATCGAAGAACCAGCTGAAATCATGGACCGAGAGGTCAAACAACTTAAACGAAGCAAGATCCCGATAGTCAAAGTCCGGTGGAATTCAAGACGTGGACCTGAATTCACATGGGAAAGGGAAGATCAAATGATGAAGAAGTATCCTCATCTGTTCAAAACAACAACTGCAAACACTGTGAAGACACGTTAAATTTTCGGGACGAAAATTCCTTCAACAAGGGGATGACGTGATGCTTCGCACATCAACATTGCAAATTTCAAACGGTAAGCACAAACATCTTATACAATTGGTTTTGCTATAAACATTGTGCTATGTTACATTTTATGTGCTACATTTAATGTGTTACATTGTATTGTAATACATATATGATTAGTTTCAAACATTTACTATGTGAGAGGTTACAAAGTACAAATAGTTGCAAACACTCACTATGTGCAAGGTTACATAGCACAGCATGATCAAACATAAAACATTCACAGTTAGGTGTACTAACTGGTTTGCACGCAAACAGTTACACAGAACGATCACAGTTAAGTGTGATGCTACAAACATTGAAACTTGTGTGTGAGTATACACAAGCATACAGAATGATCAGACATCACATTAACACGTACACTCTGAACTCACAAGTAGTGCACTAACTACTTTTAACATTTTTCAATTTTCGGGACGAAAATTCCTTCAACAAAGGGATGATGTGACAATCCGGTATTCCGGATTAACTCCGTTAACCCGGAAGTTAACTAAAAATACACGAAATTAAACAAAATCAAATTAGAAGAGTTATAATTTAACAAAATAAAGTTACAAACATCCAAATTAAGTAGATTAAACTTGTAATTACAAGAAATGGCCCATTTTGACTTTTAAAGTCAAAATTAGAGTGATAATCAAAGGGAAATTCGAAATTCGTATTTTAACCTTGAAATTAATCGAATTAAATGATCATAAAGCACATAATGATGATGTTAAACAGTTACTAACGGTTAATGGGCCATCAATTATAGAATTAAAATGATTTAACGACTCATTTAAGATGAAACCGTCACTAGGGCTTATAAATTCATACAATTTGGTCGAAATTCAACCAATTGAACTTGCAAAACATCAAATCGGAACCCTTAGAGGCTGTTACATCCATCAAATCGATTCCAGAGACTTGGGATTGAAGAACTCGATCGGGAGAGGACGAACTCAAGGCATAAAGTCGATCTCCTTCAATCTAATATCAAATAAGGTAAAAATTTATACCAACACACTCTAAAACATGCGATTAAGATAAACCTTATGTCAATTTGGGCTTGTAACATCGAATTGAACGAGTTCAAACAATTAGGGTTCATATTAGAACCGAATTGGGGGTTTTGATCGAAATGGGTTTAAAAACCAAATTAAATGGCACCTATAGTTTCATAAGGTTCCGATTAAGGATACCACAATGCTAATTTTGTGAAACAAAAACGAATTATATGATTTCACATTCTAGGGTTCTTGAACAAGAACGTTTTGGGGGTTTTTACTCAAACGAGTTCATGAATCAAATTAAACTATATACACAGCTTTAGAATAATGTGTTTAATGAAAACCCTATGATAATTTCATCTAATTACAACAAATTGGGTGAATTCAAGTTCTAGGGTTCTTCGCTTAAAACAATTTGGGGTTTTCGATGAAATCGAATTCCAAAATCAAATTAAACCTACCCAAAGTTTTGAAATAACATTTTCAACAAAAACCCTCTATCAATTTTATGTTTTAACATCGAATTGTATGATTTCTAATTTTAGGGTTCTTATGGTAATTCGATTTGGGGTTTTTGATCAAAATGAATTCAAATATCAAATTAAACTATACAAAGAGGTTCGTAATCATCATTTTAATGAAAACCCTCTGCCAATTTCATAAAACAACATCGAATTGCACGAATTTGATTTTTAGGGTTCTTCGGAAGAACTTATTTGGGGTTTTCAGTGAAATTGGGATCCATAATCAAATCAATCAATTACACAACTTTTAAATGATGTTTTTAATAAAAGCCCTAAGTTAATTTCAAGTTTTAACATCGGATTTTACGAGATCGAATTTTAGGGTTCTTAATGAAAATCGATTTGGGGTTTTGATACAAACGAACTCGAAAATCAAATTAAATTCATATGAAAACTTGTTTGGGTCAATGGAAACAAATCCCTATCATTTTAAGGCTGATCAAGTTCGAATTGAGGCTCAATTGGGAGTAGTTGCTATGGTTATGATTAACAAAGGGAAACCGGGCTGTTTGGGCTTAACATAATTAAAAACCATGTTCTGTTGCAAAAATTAAAGATTGAGGAACTGGTTGGGCGTGTGTGTGTGGTTCTGGAGGTCCCGGGTTCGAGCTCGAGGGCTGCTAGTTTTGGAATTTAAAACCATTTTTGGTTTTTAAGCCATAACTTGTTCGTTTTATCTCCGTTTCGACTCGTTCAAATTGCGTTAGAACCGAAATGGAATTACGAACAAGATGAAACAATAAAATTTATATTTTCAACCGAAAACACGATCGCGTATGTTACGCGTATTTAAATTGAATCGTATACGCTTATACGATTTAAACAAACGAACATAAATTAGTACATGTCATTGTATGATCATTTCAAACAACTTAATATATGTGTGTTGACACGTATGTGATCACAAACATGAGTTAACATTTCGAATAACACAACGTTATTATTAAAACACAGATTTTTCGTAGAAGGTTATCTGCGTGTGTTTACAAACGTTTGATCATTCTGCTACATTCAAAGGTGCGTACACGGCCCCTTTCTTACTTTAACTGTTTTGGGGGAGAAAACATGTGCAACAAACACTTTTAGATATATATCACTTGCATGAGTTAGCTGTTTACATTGAGTGCAAATATAGCATTACAAGTCCTTACATTTCGAACTGTTTAGTTTGCCGTAGTGCAAAGCGTGGTAGTTGGAAATAGATCTATTAGGTTTGACAAACCTCGCTTGGTAGATGGGATCTACGCAAGTGTTTGACTAGCCAATTCACATTACTATTGTTTGTGCTAGACAATAGTGGCAAGGCAAAACATGCGTTAGCATGCAACAGTCAGCTTCGGTGTCGACCACTTATGTAAATAGTATAAATGACTAGCTATCATGACTATGCATGTGTGATTATGTTATCTGCAAACATTTTGTTCAAACTGTTGTTTCAAACATTTGTGGATGCTTAAATCTGTGTATGCACCAACCTTTGTGTTGACTTGATTTACATGTTTTCTCAGGACGCTAAGGTACACAAGCAAGCAAGCATGGACTAGGAGATCGAGTCGCATGCATATCTTACATTTCTGTTATTTGGATTTGAACATTTGAAACTTTGTTTGTAATTTATAGTTTTCAAACTGTCATGGTTGTTTTTGTTTTAAAAACGCTTCCGCAACGTTAGTACTTTGATATTACAGTTTTAGACCAAAGTATGTTTTGAAAATCATATAGAGGTCTTCGTTATGTCTAATGATCTGAGATCCTGGTTTTTCATGTCCCAAACGGTATGATTCCGTTAGTTGAAAATTGGGGGTGTGACAAAAAGATATAGGAGTAGGAGATCTTGGTCTTGATGAAAATGGAGATAATGGAGCAAATATGTTGTTATTTGGTAATGGAATTCCAAGAGAACTAGAAGAACTTGATGATGGCTGATTGGTTAATATAATCTTTTCAGAATCCTTACTCATATTCCCTGTAAAAATTCTCTTGATAAAAAGTCAGGTAAATAATTGTTTTCTCCTTTAATAAATTCTATTTGGAAATCAAAATTGCTTAATAATGCTTGCCATCTTGCAAATATTTGTTTAGAAATTAGATTTTTTATATCTTTTTCTAAAATATGTTTTGCAGATAAACAATCAATTCTTAATAAAAAAGGTTTCATATATAAATCATCTTCAAATTTTTTAATACATAATACAATACTTAAAATTTCCTTTTTTATAGTTGAATAGTTCTTTTGAGTATCATTCCATGATCCTGAATAATATCTGACTAATTGTTCTTTATTATTTTCTAAAGATTGCTTTAATATTCCTCCGAATCCTAAATCACTTGCATCAGTTTCAACAATTAACTTGGCATTAGGATGTGGAATATTTAAACATGGTAATTGTTTTATTTTAGTTTTAATATGTTTTATAATATTTGTATGTTCCTGTGTCCATGGCTCAGGATTCTTTTTTAATCTTTTATATAAAGGTTTACATATAATTCCTAAATCTTTAAAGAAATCATGTATATAGTTTAGACATCCTAAAAATCTCTGTAATTGTTTCTTATCTTTAATTTCATCAGGAAACTTATTAGTAAATTCTAAACTTCTATCTATAGGTATAATAGTATTTTGCTTAATATTATGACCTAAAAATCTTATCTCAGTTTTAAATAGATTTATCTTAGTAGGAGATACTACTAATCCATTTTTATGAATTATATCATAAAATATATTCAAATGCTTAAAATGTTGCTCTAAAGACTTAGAATAAATTAAAACATCATCAATATAAATTATTGAAAAATTTCCTATAGGAATGATTATATCATTCATAATATTTTGAAATTCGGAAGGAGCATTTTTTTAATCCGAAGGGCATTACATTCCATTCGTAATGTCCAAAGGGAACATTAAATCCTGGTTTATATTTATCTTCCTCAGCTATTTGGATTTGCCAAAATCCAGATTTCATATCAAACTTAGAAAATACCTTTGCTTCATATATCTTTTTTAATAAATCCCTTTTATTTGGTATATGATATCTTATCCATTCTAATACTTTATTTAAAGGTTTATAATTTATAACTAATCTTGAAGCACCTCTTTCAATTTCAGCGCTATTATTTACATAGAATGCAGAACATGACCAGGGAGACTTAGAAGATCTAATTAAATCTTTGTCTAATAAATCTTTTATTTCTTTTTTACAATGTTCTTCTAATTCTTGATTCATATGTATAGCTTTAGATTTTGTTGGTATATCTTTTTCATTAAAATCTTTTATATATGGTAATTTTACAATATGTTGTTTTCTTTGCCAAAAGGCATTAGGAATATTTGCACAAACATTTTTTATAAATTTTTCTTCAATATTCTTAATTTTATTAATAATTATTTTATCATTTAATTGTTCTTTTATTCTTTCATTATTTATTTCATTTATTAAAAATTTCTTTTGTTTTTCTTTTAAATTTATTATATTTATTTGTTTTGATAAAACTGGTTCAGCAAATTCAAATATAATTTCTTTATTTAAAACTTTAGTGCTTATTCCATTACTATTTATAGTAATTGGATATAATTGAGTAATAAAGGGTGTTCCTAATATAATTTGTGATGTTAAATTTTTTACTAATATTAATTGAGTTTTATAACAATAACCATCTTTACAAATATGTACATTTGATAACTTATAATTTATTATAAGCCGTGATCCGCTAGCTGTTGATAATCTATATGAAGTTTTTTCATAATATTGAGTAGGAATAATTCCTTCTTGAATACAATTCATATCAGCTCCGCTGTCTATTAATGCTGTTAAAGTTATTCTAAACTCATTATTAATAATTATATTTACTTTGGTTTACCATTTCTGATAATTTAAATCTTTTAAAATATTAATTTTATTAACCTTACTACTATTTTCTATTATTTTATTTTTTTCCATATTTTTAATTTGTGTCTTAATTATAGTAATATCTTCTTTTATGTTTTTTAATTCCTCTTGTAATTCTTGCATAGTAATTGGTTTTTCAAATTTTTTAAATTTTTTATAAATTTCTTCTAAATTATATATTTCAACATTTTCTTCTACTTCAGATTTTTTATTAAAATTTTCTTTTAATTTTTGTAAATATAATTGTTTTAAATTTAAATCTTCAGTTTCTTCTAATAATTTTAATAATACTAAATTTTCTTCATCATTGATCATATTTATTGATCCAATATTACATACACATGGACCAATACACTCACATTCTTCATTACTACTAATATCACTATTAGAAATATAATTTAAATCATCACTATTATAATCTGAAAATTCTTCATCACTGATTTTAGTATCTAAAATTTTATTTATTTGTTCTTTTAATTCATCAGAAATATTTAATTCATTAGTTTTTCTTTTAGAATAACAATTTTTTGAAGTATGTCCTCTTTTACCACAAGTATAGCAAGTTATAATTCTTTTTTTTATAAATTTTTTTCTTTTTATCTTTTTTATAATATTTTTGTTCTTCGTTTTTAAATTTTTTATTTTTATAATTTTTTCTAAAACCTTTTCCTTTTATATAATTACTTTTTCTTTTAGAATTTTTTGGTATATTTATTTTTTCAAAACCATATTGTTCACAAAAATTTCCTAATTCATTTCTACTAGTTATACCATCTCTTTTCATTTTTTGTTTTAATTTTAAATCATTACATAATTTTAAACCTTCTTGATTTATATGATTTATTATTTGACCATATGTTAAATCATCGTAGGGTATATAATTATTATTTTCTCTTTTAATTTTTTCTCTAACTTTTTCAGCAAATAATTTTGGTAATCCTGCAATAAATCTTTCTTTCCAATATGATTGTTTACAATCTGTTCTATTCATAACTTTAGATATAAAAACATCTTTATACCATCTAAAATCTTGTAATTTCCTACATGTTAGATTTAATAATATTAAAGAACTTCTTTCTTGATAGTCTGAAAGATTTCCAATAAAATTTTTTATAATAGCAAATATAAGTGTATTTATTATATCTGATTCATCAGTTTGAACTTGTACATTATTTTCTATTTTTACCTTTTTTGCATTCATAATAAATTGTTTATCATAATCTGTTACATAATTATCCCACCATCCTTTTAAATTTCCAGAAAAACAGAAACAATCATTTTAAATATTTGTGTTTCATTGTTTCCTACTTGTTTATAGGCATTAGATGCCATAGACATTTCTTGTAATATAGTTAGAATTTGATATTCAGATTGACCATCTATATTCCATTCATAAATAGATTTACCATCATAATCTGTACAAACTCTATTACTTGCTTCTTCTATTTGTAAATCAGGAGGAGTTGGATTAGGATACCAATTCCTTGTATCTGGTTTTAGGGTAAAACTTTTTAATTTATTAACAGTTTCTAGATTAATATTTTGAAATTGAGATTCTAATTCTTCATAAGATGAATCGGAATCATCATATTCATTTCTATTGCTTATAGTATTTAAACTCAAATTTTTTAATTTTTCTATATTCTCTAATTATTCTTTCAGTAAATTTAATGTTTTTTCTTTTTTATTAAGAATTATAGGAGTATCTATAGTACAAGGTTTGAATATAGGATTTTCACTTATAATAATTCCTTTTCCTTTATCCTTTTTTGTTTCTAATTCATTTTTTTTCATTTTCAATTCTTTCTAATTGTTCTCCTATAGTATTTAATTTTTCGTTTGTATAACTATTTTGACAAATAATTGTTTTTAAATTTTTTGTATCATCTTCACCAATTTTAGATAAGGGTATTCCTATATATTCTTGTCTATCTTTTATAATTTTTATATTTTCATGAGGCGGATGGATGCTAACTAATTCTTCTTCATTTTTTACTAGTATGTAATTTTTTGTAATTTTATTATTAACAGATATATGTTCTATAGTAGGATATTCAATATTATTATTTTTACAATATATAGGTAACCAAGTAAAAAAATGTAATATTTTCATTATTTTTGATTATATAATTTTCCCATTCTTTTTGTTGTAATAATCTAGATTCTTGATTAAAAGTTTTATGATACCATAATAAATTATCTATATTATATTTATTTAATATTTCACATCTTAAAAATTTCATAGTTTCTTTGTGATTCATTTCAACAAGTAAATTTTGATATTTCAGTAGAAATTACTCTTATCTTTCTAAACTGATATTGTATTTCTTCTGATAAATGAATTTGTAGATTAGTATAATAATATAATTTATCAACTTGAACTTCTATATCATCTTTAAAACTATCTTCACTAAAATAGTTATCTATAAATTGTAATTTATCTTGAGAAACTTTTATCTTTTCATAACATTCTCTTAGTAAAGCTTTAAAAAATATCATTTTAGAATTTCTACACTGAATTTTCGTATCACTCATATTAACAGGTATATTTTGTTATATTTGTAGAACAAATTTTTATAAGTTCTTTATTGGTTTTTATTTTATCTTGTAAAAAATATTTAAAATTCATATGATGATATTTTTGTACTTTATCATTATATTTATTTTTTTTTAAATACTGATTTGTTTTTTATAAATTTTTGCTTTTTTATGAAATTCTTTTAATGCTGAAATATAAAATTGAACTTGAGAATTTTTTATTTGTATTTTAGTATCACTCATTTAAATTTTAAATCTTCATAAAATTGCATATCAGATTTACTAGGTGTATATGATTTATCAGATTTATTATCTATTTCTTCTTCATATATTGCTTTAGGTATAGAATTAGAATAATCTATTCCTGATATTTTCATTGATTGTGATCTTCTTAAAATATTTCCTTGTAAATCATTTGTATTATTACTTGAAATAGAATGTCTAAAAGAGTTATTGTTGTTATTAAAAGATATTTCTATTGAACCATCAGATTTTTCTATTATACTAGATGTTTGATTTTCTATGTCTATTGGTTTTGGTGGATTTATATCTTGTAAATTCCAATTTAAAGATTGTGTTATTTCATTCCATTTTAATCTTTTTGGAGTAATAACTTTAGCATGCATAGTATTAGCTTCAAATAATATTGTTTCATCTCTTGGAGATGATAATTTAGTTTTTGGTTCTATAGTTGTAGTCATGGTTTTATAATAAACTCTATATATTACGACTGCAGCATTAGTTTTTTCTTTAAATTCTAAATTTTTTGTTTTAATTGTTAAAGTTAAAGTATCTAATATATTTGGATCAAATAATCCTATAGAGAAATTAGGATAACAATTAAAATATATAGGACCATTAGCTATATTAGATTCAGCCATAGCTAATAATGAATTATTAAAATTTGTATGCCTAGCATCTCTTAGTATAGTTAATACAGGAGCATCTATTCCTAATCTAAACATAGGTTTTATTGCTACTTGAATTAATCCTATATGTAAAAATTTATAATTCTTTCTATGTTTTAATATAGCTTCTTTAGTTAATAATTGTAAATTTTGATGTTCTTTATTTATAGGTATAGTTTGTTCAGTCATTTTGATTGAATAATCTTGAAAGAAATCAAAAGTTCCTATTTTATATATAGTTTTAAAATCTTGTTTAGGTATATTCCAATTTGATAAATTATTTTCAATTTGAGAAATACTTATTTCTAAAGAATTCATATTATTATTTAAATCTTCCTCTTGATCATTAGCTGAAGTACTTGAGCTATGATCTCTTCATGATAAAAATCTAGATATCTGATTCATTCTTTGTATTTGTTAAATGTAAAAGTTTAATTGAATTAACTTGATCTATGTTTTGAAATATTTAGAGTATACTGAGGGAACATCCCCAATGCCCAAATCGTGGTCCGGCTGCTCTCTCTTGGAGTCTTACGCTAATCCAACCGACTAGCCGACAGGACTTGCCAACACAGTATATATCTAAATATTCAAAATATGATCTTGTTGTTTCAATAAAATTTTTCATTATAACATTTACAAATATTTAATCAGAATATTTAGATAAATTATCATTTGAGTAATCATGGCTCTGATACCATTTGGGGAAGGATCGAGAGCATGAAGATTTAAACATAGAATAATATAGGAATATGGCAGAAGCATAAATTAAACAACTCATATTTAAATAATACCTTGATTATTTTCTTCAAAATTAGAATTATATATATATATATATATATATATATATATATATATATATATATGGAAGTGTTTAAATAATAACTCACTCTTAAAGCGGTAACCCAATAACTTTGCCAAACATCATTGTAACACAATTAGAACACTATGTTCTTTTAGGAGTCTGTGAAAATTCATAACCGTTTAAGAGATATCATCGTTGTAAGTTTTTGATTTACAGCACTGTAATTTTTTGTCAAAAACTTACAACGATGATATCTCTTAAACGGTTATGAATTTTCACAAACTCATAAAAGAACAGTGTTCTAATTGTGTTACAATGGTGTTCAAAAAAAAATTCAAGATTCGGCTTCATTTTGGCAAAGTTATTGGGTTATTGCTTTAAGAGTGGGTTATTATTTGATCCCAATTCTATATACATACATATATATATATATGGTATTTTGTTAATCATTTTTCTTATGTGTTATATAAATCGCTTTTCTAATATTTTAATTTAAGTTTCTATTTTACTAATATTATATTTGTAGTTGCATTTAGGTTTACATTCAGCTCCATTGATGCTTTTAATTTTATTACTGAATATGCTTTTCAATTTTTAGGAAAAATGATGCTTAATTTTACATAAGCTGTTTTTTTTTGTCTTTTTAGTTTCTTCAATGTTTTAGTTTTAGATTTCTCTTTTATTAACAACATTTTATTCATTGCGTTTGCATTTACATTTGGGTTTACTTTTTCAACGGAGCACGTTGTTTGGTTTTACGTAGGAGTGACACTCAATTTTACTATGTGGGTATGTTTTGGATATTTATGATGAAGTGACATCCATTGTGACATGTTTTTTATATGTTTTGTAAAAAGGGTAAACTTGTAACACCCCAAATTTTCATTACATATGGTTGTTACGTGTTCAAAATGCTATAAAAGAAACTTTCATTCCTTAAATATTGGGAGGCTTAAAAATAGGTGGTGAAAGATGGAAGGCCATAAAAGAAACATTAGAATTAAATCCTTGTTTCATACTCCAACCCTATACGGCAGTTGTAGAAAGCTACCAGCTTCCCACCCACGATTTCAGCCGGTTGTCACGACAATTCTATTTCAGTGGCTTTTGTTTGAGCGACGATCATGAACGAAAGAGAAAGGGAAAAAGATCTAGGCATCTTCGATGTATAGGATTTTCGGTGGTTAACCAGTTAGTACTCGTGGGCGAATCGGAGTTGAAGCGACATTGAGATACACACAAGGTACATGCCTTCGACTTCTCTTTAGCTATCGGTAAAATTCGGTTCTTTGGTTCGGTCTTGCTCACGTTGCAAATCCGGGTCTTACGCATGAAATTGGTTAGGGTTCGAGACCATGTAATGGTAATCATCTTCAAGATGATGATCGTCCTAACCGAAATCGAATCACGAGACCTCGTCACGTGAGCAAACCAAACCTTGAAACAGAGGAGTTATGCACAGATATGGGTGTGAAGGTGAAATCATGTGTAATGTGTGTAAATGAAAGGGAACAAGAATGGTATTTAAGCTAGTGTGTACGTAGGGTGATGTGAGTGCATGAATTCATATGTATGCATGTGTATGAAATTGAATTGCATAGATGAGTTTTGTATGCACCAGATCAAGAATGTGTGTGTGTGTGTGAGTGATGCTCACATGTGATGTACGTGGGTGTGGTTAAGGCATAGTATATGCATGAATGAGTATGATGCATGAAAAGTACATAAACTCAACACGGCTGCATCTAACCTTATGGCAAATCTGTTAGACATTAATTTTATATGTTTCATGATTCCTTCAATGATCTTTAAGGTTAATTATGATCTTTAGACCCGAACCAAAGTTTGTTAGTTTCTATGCCATATATAGTTAGGTATGTATTAATGTGTAGGTTCTTAATTTGTTCAAGGTTGTGTGACGTGGGTATTGCAATGATTTTAATGTTTTAGGATTGAAATACAAGTTATGAATTTTTAATATAAAAATGTTGTGATAGATTTATATAATAATAGACATGTTATAATATATTTATATATGGGCTTGTTACGATATGTTTACACTATAGTAGTAGTGGTAGTGGTAGTGGTAGTAGTAGCAGCAGCAGCTTGAGATGCATTTGAAAATATGTTCATGTATAATATTCTATGTGAATCCTTTAATATTTATTAATGTATAAAAATGAATGTGTTATGTGATTATGGTCGTATACGAGTCGGCTCATTACGCAGAGTCTTACTACAGGGAAGAATAACCTACAGTTTGGCTAAAGAGGAAGTCCTCTATAGTATGACTATACAAGGAAGTCCTTTATATGGCGCAACTATTCCACAGAGTTTTGATATATGCAAGAAGAAACATATAGTTTGACTAAACAAGGAAGTCCTCTGATAGTACGTGACCTAGTGTTTGGTCTGTCTGGAGCAAGCATGAAACTTGTATAGACTATGTGTACTATTTATTTTATATCCATGTTAAGTATGTTATGTAATGATATGAAGCCCAAAAGGTTACGTTTTTAAAAAAAGATTTATTTATTTTTAAAACTAGAACTCAATCAGCAATGCTGACTTTTGCATGTGTATCACACTGATTGCAGGTTAGATTGACGACAAAGACTCGTGTTTGACTAGTGAGCCTACCAACACCCTAAAGACTGGCATTCCCATGCAGAGACTTTATAATTTGTTTTTATAAATATTATGTTGTTTAAACATGAATTATATATTAAATGTTAACATTTTCGTTGCACTGTATATACGTTGTTTCCGCTGCTATGTAACATAATTTTAAGTTTAAGGATTATGTTTATGCCATGAATGACCAATAGTAGGGACTCCCGGGTTTGGGGTCTTACACAAGATATGCAATATACACAATATGAACACTAATAATATCCAATATAGAAAAAAAAGGTTTAAATTTTTATGTTAAGTGAGCATAAAATAATGAAAATTCCCCTTAACATTAAAATAACAATAAAAATAATAATTTTAATAAAACTATTATTAAGTATGTGAAGCCCACCTTTACCTTCGCCTACCACTAACTTAACCACCTTAATCCATTTCTTCTAACCACTAAACCACCATCACCACACATCTCACTCTTTTTTGGGTCAATGTATTCAGTACACTTTGTTCCGTATAGGTAGTGTCTCCAAATCTTAAGTGCAAACACAACTGCACCAAATTCTAGATCATGAGTGGTGTAGTTCTAGCGTATTTTTAGTTGTCGAGAAACATAAGCAATCACCTTGTATTTCTGCATTAACACGCATCCAAGGCCTTGATGAGAAGCATCACAACATATCGTGAAGTCTTATGTGCCTTCCGGTGGTGCGACTATAGGTGCGTTGCAGAGTTTGTAGCTCAATAGTTGAAACGACTCCTCCTACTCAGAACCCTGTATAAACTATTGACTTTTCTGAGTTAGGGTAGTTAGTGGCAAGGCTATTTTGGAAAAATTCTTAATGAATCGTCGATAATAACCTACCAACCCTAAGAATTGACGAATTTTTGTTGGAGTTTTTGTGTCTCCCATTGTTTTACTGCTTCGATTTTGATGGGATCCATCTCAATACCATTTTCATTTAATACGTGTCGAAGGAATTGGAGTTCCCTCAACTAGAATTCACATTTGGAAAGTTTTGCAAAAAAAAAATTCATGCTAAAAGTTCCAAGATTGCCTCAAATGTTGGGCCTGTTCTTGTTGGTTTTGGGAGTAAATGAGAATGTTATTATAACAAAATCAGAAACTTATCTAGTCAAGGTATGCACACTCGATTCATCATGTCCATGAAGATTTCATGTGCATTTGTTAACCCAAATGGCATTACTAGTAACTCGTACTGCCCATACCAGGTTTTAAACGATGCCTTTGGGATGTCATCATCATGAATTTGTAACTGATGATAACTGAATCTTAAATTAATTTTGGGAAAGTATGCAACACCTTGTATTTGATTGAATAAATCATTGATATGAGGTAATGGATATTGGTTCTTGATTGTTAGTTTTCTAGTTACATGCGCCAGAAAGGCTTGACACCCTTTCCGCAGGCACTTTTGAGCTTGCATACACGAAATGATTTCAAGTTTCCTGCAGCTCGTTCATCTTATACTATGAGTGTGTCACCGTTAGGTAAAGGAACACGAATAACCTTGTCCCGACACACTACTTTCACCTGGTTTTTTTTGTTTTGAAATGTGACAACTAGTACCTGACCGGCCGGCAAGTCTGTACGGTATGTGTACTATCAACAGTAACTATGTGTAAATACATGTGTGTAAACAGTACTTGTATTAACAGAATTCTAAATACAAGAAACCGTTGTACGTATTTTTGTGTAAACTTAGATACTGAAAGTACAACACTCATTATAAACATTAGTTGTGTGTATTTAAGTGAAAACCTAAGTACAGTTAACACAACTAAACATGAGAAACAACAGTGTTCATACAAATAAAAAGAACAAATCGGTTGCGATCTGATATCCATAGATGACTAGAATCCAATGGCCGACATTTCAATGTGAAAACAATGTGAAAACATGATGTTTAGTTGAGTCCGACAGTGAGGAAATACAATTTAAAACAATGTTGCAGTGTCGTTTCAGAATAACGAACTGACAGCGTGTTTGCGTGGGTGACGATTCACACAAACATATCTGTGAGTTTAACGTTCTGAAATGATGACTGGGAAGTAGAAAACAAAAGTCGGAAAGCCAAACCATCGACGTGTTCGTTCGAATGACGATTCGAATGAATACGCGCGATGGTGACGCGATCTGACAAAACGAAGACGAAACACGACGCGAATGATCATAAATTAATAAAATAAAATAAATAACATTTTACAATTTTGAAACTCATCAAAATAATTAAATTAACTTCTTTTAAATTAAAACATATAAATTACGCGTAAAATTTCTGGAAACGCGACGAAAACGCGAAACGAGCAACCGAAACGAACCTGAATACCTCGAGGGTATATAAACACCAAATGAGGGTGTTTTCCCTCATTTAATGCATCCCATCCTCTCTCTAGAAGCCATTCATGAACATATCCTCTCTCTAGAAGAACCACTCTTCAAATCGCGATATCTCACCCGTTTGTGGACGAAATCGGGCGTTCTTGGTGTCCACGCGTAGCTCTTGAATTCCTCTACCTAGAAGTACAGCAGATCGGAGCTTTTATCCGGCCAAATTTGAGGTATGATGCGTGAAAGATATGAGAAAATAGGGTTTTCATCATCTTGCTCGACCCAACCCTTTAATCGGCTAATCTCTTGTTATTACGAATCACATATCCACAAAAAGTCTTACTCGCATAACCAGGATCATGGGAAACAACTATGGTTCGATGTGTTGATGAAGAGGTTGAGGGAGGCTTGGGTTCGTGGAATAACCGCGCAACCACGAACCTGTAGGTGGCTAGGCCGCTTTGGGCCGAACCTTCTACAAGTCCTGAACCCTTAGCTGTCATCATCAACGAACCTCTTACCCTCGAACCCTAGCCGGGCCTGTGTGACGAACCTGATGGCAAACCTGCAATGCTACGAACCATAGGATGGCAGCGAACCCTAGCTTGAGCGAACCTTCCAGCAGTCATGAACCCTCCATGCAAAACCACTCTTGTGACGAACCTTGGGTGAGCATGGTAACGGGCCAAACCCATGCTGGGAGTTAGCCAGCCGAACCGTTTCATCATACCACCTGTGCAACGAACCTCCTCCAAACCACGAACCTTGATAAACTCAGTCGAACCATTAGCAGTAGCCCCGAACCTCGGGGGGGGGGGGGGAACGAACCAGTGACCATCAGACGAAGCTTTCATCTGCCGAACCCTTTGGGGACTCCCGAACCATCACCCTTGCGAACCTGCTCACTCCATACGAACCCCACTCAGCCATGGCCGAACCTTTCTTCCTTCAACAGAACCTATGGCCGAACCTTTGTTACCATAAATAGGTTCGCTGGAACCAAGTCAGCCACCACCGATTAGCCATTTTCCAACCACCTGATCGGCCACCCTTCACTCATTGGGCCTTAACCCATTTGATTCAATAACGTATGATAGGCTAGAAACATGTCTAGGCCCAAATTACTACGCCCAAATCCATTTAATTCGGCACAATGTCAATTCAATCGGCCCAAGACTACTACATTCGGCCCATTTAATTTAGGGTATAACTTAACACGTTCATAAGACCTAAAACAATATGTTTTACACAGATCATATTATGGTTACTTACTAACGGTGAAACAATCTACTCAAGCTATTATAAAGTATTAAAGGTTTATAACCCTTTAGCAAAAACCTAACTTGGGTATTTATACATAACAGTAAATTTCAAGGTTTACTACATGAAATAGTTTTATGTTGAATTAAACATAAAACCATCACAACATGACAAGATTAAGTAGCCAAATCATTAAAATACTAGTATGATTCCTAACAAGAGAATCGGGGCCGAATGAAGAACAAAGACCAAGACACGCGGATATTGACCGAACTTTGGGTTAACACACACACTCACACAAATTACAATAATTGATACTTATGAGTCAAATACAACGTGAAATCAATACAGGATCGTGAAAACCAACACAAGTACAAGCAAGAGCGCGTGCATATCTTCGTTTAAGCTAAGTCAACCACTTCTACTACAAGGTGAGTTCATATGCCCCTTTTCTTTAATCTTAACTGATTTTAAACTCTCGGGGCTGAGAAACATGCTTACTTTTATTTAATTAAAAGTTTTGCTTAACATGTTGCTTATATTTTGATTTAGATAATATTAAATTGTTTATTATCGCTTATCATTGTATGCATGCTTGTATGATCATGAGATGACAGAGAAACTCAGATGAATATGATAATATAATTTCATAATTCATCAACACACTAGAATAACATAGTTGTAAGATTTTATCTTACAACACTTAGTTATTCTTACATGAACAAGCATTGGAGAAATTCACACATAAACAAACATTGAGAACAATTACAGAGAAACATGATGACACAGCACCACACATGAATGATTAGAAGATAAAACATCTTCTTAATATCATTCCACATTGTAATAAACCAAGTGTGATAAGTCAATTACTTATAACACTTAGTTACAACTTAAAAACATACTATGTGATAGTATAGAGCAATAATCATCCCTCACCTGAGTCACTTAAGGGTAGTAAGACTAGCTCTTACTATGGCTTAAGGACAAGATGGTGACCATATGATTTCATGGAATGATAATCATGATAATGTAACTTCATGATAACAACATCATTCACACAATGATTAACATAACGTAATAAGACAAGTTCTTATTCAACCTTGTTAATCACATGAGAACATCCCACAATGAGAACAAACACTAACATCGATGTACATCATCCATCGTTACCTGTGGACTAGTAGACTGAGGAATTTAATTTCTCTCATGTCATATTATTAGTCACAGTTTCGATGTAGGCTGTGGGATCACACGGCGGAATAGAGGTGAATCGGATGCATTGTAATCTAATTACGTGAGGATCACAATGGATTCCTTTTGGGCTCTATACGTTGCATTTGAGAATAAATTACAAGTGGTTAGCTAACACTCTTAATATTTAAAAGTGAATTAACAGTTAACCCCACAAACAATAGAATAATACAAGGAACAGATTAATTGAATCTACTATCCTTAATACACATATTTTTTATCAATACTTCGGTTTGATAACTACAATTTCATCATCATATTATTCTATATATGATATCACAGGTGATCAACAATGAGACAAACATGTGGAATGGGAATGGAAATTAATAGTTGTATTGCAAGTAGTGTGAAGTTCTAGTAGTGATGTGGTGGGATGTTGGCTAGGGCTTGGTTCCCTTACATATGCCCTATATATAAGCATCACTACTAGGACGATATAATACTTGTGAATATAACTATTGAGAAGCCATTGGGAGAAACAGGTGAACATACAACATACAAGTAACATTATAAACATTGTGAATGTGCATGTGAATGAATCAAGGTTTTCAATTAACATACTTATGAACTCACCAACCTAGTGTTGACTTTGTTTAAATGCATGTTTTTCTCAGGTGATGAACATGTGTAGCTACTTATATTCACGGACTAAGCTAGTGGAATTTTAGAAGACCTAGCTTCATTTTGTGTTGCATGCTTTTGATGACAAAAACAGTGAATCATCTTTTGTATATCTTGTACAGATACAAGATATAGATTCATTGATTCTTTTGATAGATTTACTTGATTAAATTATGAACAATACAATGTAATTTAATCTTGTAATTCTATATCATGGATGTGTTAGCATTTCTCATTGATTTATAATGTTGTTAGATTTGATCAACTTTCCATTAGCAAGTTCAATGTTGTATGGGTTATCTAAGTTTGTGGCAAGTAATGCAAGTAATGTTGAGAATTCAGGAGAAATAAAATTCCTATCTGCCCCATATCAAAAAGATTAGATGCATATAGGCTAATATAAAAGAAACATACCAGTAACAATGTTCGCATCATGCATGGCTTCGTTTACTCCTATTTGAAAGGCTCTTCCTCTAGCTATGTTGCCTTGATTGGTGTTATTTTTGGGCAGTTCATCACAAAATGATTAGGACTTACACAATTATAGCACATCCGGTGACAAAGTTGATGTTGTCGGTGTCACAACCCCAAATTCCCACATGCGATGTCAGACTGCGCGGGTGTGACGTGGCCAGGATCATAGCTCTTGGTCATATAGAACGACTCTATATGAATTACACAACCATACAGTTTTTTAAATCAGACAAGTTTCATAACTATGCAACGGAATAGTTTAAAGCGTTTGCAGCGGAAAGTAAATGAGTTATGAAGCGGAAATGTAATTGTCTAAACACTACATTGTTTAGAGTACAAAATCATGAAATGTTCAAAATATAAGTTGGAATGCATGCAAGACTCCTCAAAAATCCCTACTCCAAGTGCATCTTAGCATCATGCGTTCAGTTACCTGAGAATACATGCAAAAACGTCTCAACATAAAGTTTGTGAGTTCACAGGTTTAAATAGTTAAAAGCAGTAAACAGACATATACTGGGTATGTTAAGTTGTTTGTTGGATCTACGATCCCGAGTGTGACAGTTCATCTTACCGAAACTCGAATGTTCCTTTGCCTCCCCAGGTCATCGCTGAACACGGAAATCAACATCGATATTACACTCGTCGTGACCTCCAGTCACAGTTGTTGTCGAGCGGGGCTAGTCAAACCCAGTATTACTACGTAATAACGACTCGTTTGTTACACAACTAACGGTACGGGTATGTGAGGACTTGTTGCGATAATAGTTACACACAAAATGGTTTTACAACATACCAGTCATATATCTAAAACAGTTGCATAGTATTCTCACCACAAGAGTTTAACAAAACGGTTAAAGAATAAAAGTGGGGCTGTAAACTCACCTGAGTTTAGTTGTGCGTTCTTCTCGTGAACGGTTTTGTGCGCCTTTAGCGGTTACCTATATCATATAGTTGTTATGAGTTTGTGTTCACATTTGTGTTGGTCTCACAGGACCGTGTTCGTGTCCAAACAACTCCAAGTTGTTATGTGGGTCAGGTTGACCGTGTTTGACCGTGTTTGACTTAACGACCCGTTGGTGACGTGTTTAGTTCAAGTGATCGCTTAACGTGTCATTTGTGTCGTGTGATGTGTGTGAGCACATAAATTGCATCCATGGGATAACTTACTATTTATAGTGAGTTTCCACTTTAGGGAAGTTTCCATACTAAGCAAGTCATACAAGAAATCACTTTCCGTTTGTTCAAGCATGCATGGTTAACCTATATGAACATGTTATCACATAGCATATAGTCACACTTAATCAATTAAGCATGTTTTCGTTTAAAAGTTACTATTTATAGAAAGTTCACATATCTCATTATTTTAGTCATCAATACTCCTTTCTAACATGGTCCTAGGACTCTCAACATTATCATTATAACTCAAACTTGGCCAAATCGACCTTTATGGATGAGTTCATTCGCCAAAGTTTTCATTTATAAACTTGTAACAAATACTCATATTTCAATCATTCTAATGAATCAAAACACCTAATATCATCATGTTAGGACCGAATAAACATGTTAAACATACAACAATATCAAGTTCATCATCCTTTAACCATTTGTAACTTTAAAAGTTACTATTTTTAGAAACAATGGTGTAAATCACTTCTTATATCAATTCTAACTAGCCAAATCCCCTAAAAGAAAATCATTATTTTAACCATAAGTCATAATTCTAAACACATGCATCTTGTCATTTCATCATCTATCAACATACTTGCAAGAATAAAGTTTCTAAAATTAGTAATATCTTCAAATATCCCATTTTTAATAACAAAAATCATGTTAAACCTTGTAGAATGTCCCAAACATCACTCATAAACATATGCTCATATTCAAAATCATGTAAACCCATGTAGATCATGCATGCATGCATCCAAATATAGCCATTTCTTAATAAAGTTATCAAGTACCCAATAAATCTAATCAAGATCATCATGGATCATCCTCATATCATCAAATCTATCCTAAAATCATGAAATCACAGATTTAATAAGATGAAATTTCGTGCATGTGGTGTGTGGGTAGCTGCATGTGCATGGATTGCCTTGCATGTGGGTTTAGAGGTGCTTAAAGACCAAAATGAACATGGAGACTACCTTAATGAGCTTCTAGTGCAGAGATATGAGCTGGTTTGTCAAGATGGTAGCTCCATAGGTCGTCCTTGATGGCTCCTTAGCTGCAATGGTGGTGGTGGTTATGGTTGACAACCTCCTAAGCCTCCCCCAAGCTTTCCTTCTTCAACAATGGCTTCCCAAGAGTTCAAATGGCTTTCTAGAGGTTGAAGATGAGTGTAGCAGGGTATAATGATGAGTAGAAGGGGTCTGGAGCTCGAGAAGTGGGTTATAGGGTGGTTAGAAATGATTGTGTCTTGGTTTTAGAAAGATTTTGCGTCTGACAGACTTCGCGTACCGCCAAGGGGGCCCCAGAGGGCTTGGCATACCGTAATGAAATTCAGGATTTGAATTCCCCCGCTCATCCTTCGCGTATCGCTAAGATCCAATATGGAGTCCTTAGCGTACGGCAATGGGTCCTAGAAGAGCCCAATAGGCCCAATTTTGCTGTTACGATCCGTTTTTCGATGGTTTCACGATTACGATCATGGTTTCTCGACATCTTAACGTTGTTACGCTTGTTTAGGTTCTGATACAGCCTAAGTGTTAGGAAATTTGGTTGTGGATTGTTTATTTCACCAACGTTCGTTAATCAAGACACGTGCGCGCGTTTTATGATAATTTCTCGAATTATCTATTTGTTGTATGTGTTTGGACTGTTGTGCCACGTGTCACACTAAATTCGCTAATTCTAGTGCCACGTATGTAATAATAATACACATTATTATTACAATAAAATAAATGTTGACCTAGAAATTACGAGGTGTCACAGTCAGGGTGCTTAGTTTGACTGGCGAACAGGCAAGTTACAGTATTTGGCATAATGCCTTACTCATTTACAGTTGGCACAAACGGGGCATGGCCCCTTGTGATGGAAAGGACACTTGAAACACTTCAGTGCTTGCCCAGTATAAGTTTTCTTTCTTAAATAGTTGCACCATAGCTTTTGACAATTTTTTTATTCCAGCTGATTTCAGATGGAATTCTTGGTTTGCCTCTTTAGGGCCACTTATGTTTAATGCCCTTTATATTTTTAGGAGCATTGACATTGGTACAACTAGAACTTTGCTCACCCTTCTTTGCTAGGGTACCACTTCTTATTACCTCATCAGTAAGCTTAGTGTCCAAGATAATGGTACATTTTAGGGTTACAGCTTCGGCAACAGCTATCATTCCTTAGATTTGAGGAACCAAGCCTTTGATGTATTTCTCTACCAAGGCTAGCTCAGAAGGAAACATGTTAGGAAGGAAACATGTGAATTCTTTAAATCAATCCGTATATTTCTGGCACTCCGCATTGATCATAGCATGATTCTCGAACTCTTCATGCAGTTTTTGTATTTTGGTTACTGGGCAATATACTGAAATAATCAAAGTTTTAAACTCATTCTAACCCGTCACATCAACAGTGGTTGTATCCAATGTTCTCACTTGGTTATGCTACCATGTTAAAGTTGAGTTCTTAAGAGAACAAGTAGAATAAGTTACTTTATGCACCTCTAAGCATCGGCTGGTTATAATTTTTGTTTCCATTTCTTTGATCCACTTTAGCAATCCCGCAGCTCCTTCCTTTCTAGTGACGTTAGGAGGGTCGTTGTCACACCCCCGTCGACGGCGGAATCACGGGAGGTGCAACGAACTTAGGCTATACTAATAAATCTCCCATGTAACCAAAGGTGTCACTACCTATCCTTGTCACTAAGGACCTGAAAAACATGAGAAAACAGTCAGCTTAACTAAAAAGTTGGTGAGACTCACAAGTTTTATAGACTTGATAAATATTCATTGGGATTATCTCCCCATAATGTTATGCTACTTTTAAAAGTAATATGTTATTCATAAGTGTGATAGGATGCAATCGACGTAAGTCCCCAACCAAACCTCCGACTGACTGCCCATGTTTATCCATAGTCTATTAGACTCCCCTTGAGTTCATAATGGAAATGTTGGAGATATTCATTCATCGTGATTGGCCACGTCATATAGGTTACTGTAGCTAGCAAGACCACCTGATAGATGAATGTGATATCAACCCAAATAATACTATTCAATATATGTCCACTGGTTCAAACTCTTGAGTTAATGGTTGTGTCTAAGAAATAGAAAGGGACTTCCAATAATGATTTTAATGTCTTATGCAATCCACATCCAACTAACTTATGTTTTAACAATAACGTACATAGCATAATGAAGAAAATAATTTATGTTATGTTTTTCACCCAAAAGATTCATAAAATAGTATAAAAAGAGGTTGTGAACTCACTATTGTGTTGTGATTAACAAAATTGAGAACTTATGAGATGTTGAGATGTTAAAGCCTCACTAAAAATTTCCTACAATGTTGAAAATCCTATGTAAACATACTAGCCTTAACATAATATGACCCATATGGTTATGTTATGTTTACAGTATGGTTTTGGTCTCTTTTTATTTTGGTTTAGCTTTGATGAAATATTTTCAAGTGGTGGGTTTTATGTAGTATGGTTTTTAGAGTATGTTAGTACTTAACCCACATGTTGAGGTCTTACCTATATATGACTTATACATACCATTTTGGTTATAAATCCATGTATACATAGTCGATTTATCATACATTAGAACAACCCAAGTGAACTCATGTAGTCCTTCTCATTTTTGTATTGATTCCTTTTAGATGAGGTCACCACGTTATGATTTACATAAATCATGGGCATATATATATATATATAGGAAAGTGATCATATAATAACCCTCATTAATTGCGGTAACTCATTAACCCTGGCAAAAAACGCTCAAATCGCAAAAAAAAAATTTTCATGGTTTTTTTTATGCAAAAATAGGGGGGCTCCTTTTTTAACCGTTCGCTAATTCACAAGCGTTAAAAAGTTAAACGAAATGTAAGTTTGCGTTACACTGCGACACTTAAATAAATGTTCGCAGTGTAACGCAAACTTACATTTCGTTTAACTTTTTAACGCTTGTGAATTAGCGAACGGTTAAAAAAGGAGCCCCCCCTATTTTTGCATAAAAAAAACCATGAAAAAAAAATTTTGCGATTTGAGCGTTTTTTGCCAGGATTAATGGGTTACCGCAATTAAGGTGGGTTATTATTCACTCCTTACCCTATATATATATATATATATATATATATATATATATTCCAATATATATTCTTACGTATGAGAGGTCGAAAAAACCGATTGCTATTTCAAGTATGTGGTGCCTTAATCTAGTTTGTATTCTTTACCTTTATCAAGGATGCATGAGATGGTACTTATTCCTACTTTCATATTGATTGTCATTGGTCTCAGCTTGTTTGGGCCATGAGTTTTATTATTTTTATATCCCGCCCAGTCCCTTATCTCCAATGAGGCTACTTAACTCTCCTCGTTTGGATCCCATGAAGTGGCCAATATGAATGTGGTTTGATGGCCTTAAGTTGAACATGTGTAAGTATATTTTTATGGTCCTTTGGCTTTCACCGATTGTTCTACTGGCATATATACCTTCTGTTATAGTTTTGATAGTGCTCTTTATAATTATATTCTGCATGCATGATATTTTATCAAGTTATAAGGCGTGTGAGAGCAACTTATCTTTAGTGAAGAGGTTAAAGGGAGTTGGTTCATACATTAACAAGCAAAGAATAGGGGTGCTTTAAGTCTCCTAAGGGCTGCTTGTCGGAAGAAGGTTGTCTGGTAGCAATGGAGATCCTCCTCTTCATTGATGCTGGCGGCTTCCCTCTTGAATTTCCGATTGAAGTTTTCAGTTATGGGAGGTTTGTTTGAGAGTTGTTATAATTTTCAGGGTTTAGGGTAGAGGAGATAGAGGGTTCGGTTGAGCAAGTAGGCATGATGGTGTGGTGTTAGTTGGATTCTCATGTGGTATTTATAGATACTTGGAGCACGGTTTGGCCTCTTCTTTGGCTTCTCATTATCGTGAACCGAGAATGATGGTTCATTGGATAGAGTCAGCTAGGATGGGGTGGGAAATAGATCTTCTTGGCTGCTGCAGATCTATGAGGGCTGGTCATGGTACTACCATCACCATTCTTCTACTTTGAAGGGTTAAATCATGGTAAGTGATAGACAGATGGAATGGTTCATGGCTGGGGACATCTAGGCAGCTTAATAGGAGGGGAAATATGTTGTCATAGCTGCCATTTTCAGGGTATAGGGGGTAATGGGGACGGTCAAGCCAAGAGGAAGTGTGTGGAACCACAATGTGATAGTCTGAAGTGTTTCCTTGTACCTAGTACATATTTTGGGGCCCAAGAAATGAGGTCAAGTATGTTTTCCATAGATTAGGATAGCTTGTTGATTTAATGGGTGTCCTTCCTAGTTCAATCTCAAACAGGCTTGGTCGAGTAATAACCGGGAAGTCCTTGCTTGGTTAGGATATAACCGAGTACAACATTGTTAGGGGTAATTTTAGTTTGAAAGGTGAGTATAGGGGTTGTCCTTGTAGCTGTAGGTTGGGTAGGGGCTGCTTGTATCTCCCTTGTAGGAAAGGTGATGGATGTCCCGTGATACTTTTACTTTGAACAAGAAAATCTTAAGTTTAGTAAGGGAGATGAGATAATCATTTGCTCCTAGTTGGCTTCCTGTTGGATTGTAACCGAATTTAGTAATTTATTGGCCTTGGTTGTTTCATTTTTGGTTGGCTGCGTGCTTCCTATTGGGTTGTAACCGAGAGGTGGGTGGTAGGTTTGGGTTGGCATATATCTTGGTCGGCCATCAGACTAGATAGGTCCTATCATTCTTCATTTCATTATGTACATCCATGTATGGTTGAATTTAATACACCTTATGTTGTCTTATGCATGTTACGTCGTATGTACCTAGGTGTATGTTGATATATATGTTGATGTTTTGTAGTTAGTGTTGCTATGGATATTAGGTTATTTTGTATGTATTTTATCTTTGATGGTTTTATAGTTTTGTGTGCATTTTAAATTTGGGTCGAGAATGCTACGTTACATAACTACTGTGTTGTTTATTTAGGGATCCTTAGTTGTAATTGTAGATATGGTATAATGGAGTACCTTATTTTAGTTATAGTTTTTATAGTCGTATATATGATGCAAAATACTTGTATGTGCATCCATGTTGTGGACAATTCGAGATAGCAGCGATTGTTGTCACACCCCAACCTACGGCGGAACACATCGAGGTGTGGTTTGTAATTGTCCAAAAGCTCATGGTGCTATTTATAAACATCCCATTTAAATTAAACATAAATTTCATTCAACATAATCATTCATTTACATACAAACCAATCACTACATCATAAATTCATATACAATAAGTTGATTAATATTATACTAGGTCTTAGAATGCCTATATGATCTTCATCCACAGCTTTTTACTTGTTACACATGTAAAATATGATTTTGGTCAACTATTTGCATAGTTGGTGAGAACTCATAAATATATATATATATATATATATATGTTAAAAAATTTTCTAAACCAAATGTTCCAAAGTATAATAGATTGAAAGTACACATGTTTACAAGTTAACACAATGTTTGTCTTCAACCAATGCCTCCAAACAAGTGACATCACAATGTTCAAACCTAGACTAGCGAGGTCATATGTTAAAACATGTAATTCACAAGTTTGAGATGAATGCACACATTCACTTGTTTACACAAAGACCTAAGTCTATGTATGGAAGGTATCTAACCATTCCAAGCTACTAGCGTATGTTTATGTTTATGTATGAAACGTCTTCTATCTTAAACCATTTTTGCAACAAGTAAAACACATATGACAATCAAACATATTCAATGTAGAACTAAGGCTTTTGCATCTACAAATGGTTTTGTATCATGAATAACAAAGTTTGTGTCTAAGGCATGTGTAACATCCCAAAACATTACAGAATGTAAAAAAGGGATATGAGAAATCACATGTTTTTGCTTTCCAAATGACTTTGGTAATGATGTGATGGAGTAAAGAAATATATTCTTCACCCTAATGTTAAAAGGAATCTTGTCTTAGTCTATGTTTTGCAACTTAACTAAAGTTACACTATATTGACTATAATTCTTATAAAAGGTTTGAGTTTCCTTTCATGATTCAAAATTAATATTTTATAACATGTTATAAATAATATTAATTTATAACCATTTTATATTGTTTTGTGTTAAATATGTAACATAAAACTTTATGATTGTAATTATTTTTTTAATTTGTAATAAATTCTAATATTTCTTTCAAATGAATTTAATAAATGATTTAGTAAATAAATATATTTTAGAATAATCTTATGAAATTGTTCATTTTTATTGAAATTTTTAATGTCATTTAAAATAATTTATGCAGAAATTATTTTATAAATAATCATTAAAAAGGAATAATGCTTTATAAAATTAAAAATTATTAGTAAGCTCAAACTTTAAATAACTTTCATAAAGTAAATCAATAACATAAGTTTTTTAGTAAAAATATATCTTTAACAAAAATCTTAGATCAACTTTATAAAAAAATGTTTATTAAAATAATGATAATAAAAGAACAATAAAAATATAAGTTTTATGTGATAAAAAAATATAAAAAATTCTAGGATGCAATAAAATGATTTAGGAAAAGTTTACATAATAAAATATATAAAAAAAATTGTTTAAAATAGCCTGCATTAAAAAAACTGGATTTTTGTGCCTAGAGAGGGTTTCGAGCCCTCGACCTCATCCTGGCCTAGCGTCTTACTGCTAGGCTGGGAGAGGTTTCATTGTCCAGCGTTACATCCCAATTAATCTTATAATCAAATGTCTATTATCCCTAATCTCCGAAGAACACTAGGATAGAAATCTTTCCAATTCGAATAACCAGTCAATCCTGAGCCCGATTAAACGTGGGGCTTTTTTATCTGCATCTAAACGAGTCGATTGATGTAAATAGATACCTGGTATGTTATCATTTCGGTTAACTTAGAATATAGGACAGTTCGTGAGAGCTTCTGAGTTCGATTTGAAGCTACACATTATCTATGAACGTGTTTAAGAATTTGATGTTTTCATAAAGGTGTCAAAAGGACGTATGTATGCTCAATATGATTAAATTTCTCAGATGGTACTATGAGCTTCAATGTGCCCCCGGTAGCATTATGCTCAATATAGCCTCCATATGAGCCAAAAGTTAAGTTTTGCGTGTGCTAGAGACCATTATACCTGGAATAACTACCGATAGTTGTTCACTTATGATTCGATCTATATCGGCTTTGCTCAGATTTGATCCACTCGCAGGCAGACCTATATTTGTTTTTTGATTCATAGTGTTCTTGACATGTTGGCCTCGTTTAGAAGCCATATTCTATTAGGTACAGCTAGGTTGAAATTAGAATTGCTTAAATAAGAATACTTATATATGAATACAATCAGCCACATAGATTTAACTGCACATGGTGGTGCTGAGGTGTTGTACTGATATACCATTATACATGGTCAAACAAAGATATCGTATCACTACACAGATACTATTTAGATCAAGTTGATACAAGTAGCTATCCTGATGTGTTTTGTTACCTATAGATATATCCTAGAATCACATAACAACATAGCCTAGTGGCACCGATTTTGATATGTTATCATTCAGATATATTTTAGTATCACAAAGTAACATGGCGTTGTGACACGAATTTTGATATGTTATTATTCATATTTGTTCTAGTATCGCAAAGTAACATGGCATTGTGACATCAATATTGATATGTTATCATTCAGATATGTTCTAGTATCACAAAGTAACATAGCGTTGTGACACTGATATTGATATGTTATCATTCATAAATGTTCTAGTATCACAAAACAACATGGCGTTGTGACACCGATATTGATATGTTATCATATATATATATATATATATATATATATATATATATATATAGGGGAAGGTTCCATTGTTAACCCTCCCTTATAGCGTTAACCGCTTAACCCTAGCGTTTTTTGCCCGAATCTTAAATTTTTTTTTTTCATGGTTTTTATTTTGCAAAAATAAGGGGGGTTTCTTTTTTGTGTTTTTGCTAATTCATCACCGTTTAGAAGTTATTGTAAGTGTAAGTTACTTACACTTACTTACAAAACCGTATCTGATGCAGTAAATGTAAGTAAGTGTAAGTAACTTACACTTACAATAACTTCTAAACGGTGATGAATTAGCAAAAACACAAAAAAGAAACCCCCCCTATTTTTACATAATAAAAACCATGAAAAAAAAAATTTTAAGATTCGGGCAAAAAACGCTAGGGTTAAGCGGTTAACGCTATAAAGGAGGGTTAACATTTGAACCTCTCCCTATATATATATATATATATATATATATATATATATATATATATATATATATATATATATATATATATATGTTCTAGTATCACAAAACAACATGGTGTTGTGACACCCATATTGATATGTTATCATAGAGTGATGTTTTGTTATCCTATAGTGGGGTTTTGTTATCATATAGTAATGTTCTCGTACAGAAATGTTGTGTTAAATTACAAAGATGTGTTGATTTATAGATATTTTATCTTTTCCTATGTATATGTCAAAATCACATGATCCTCACTACTATCTACACTTACAACCTATCCGTTGTACATGTTATAACATCTTCCAACAATGAATTCCCCTAGTTTCCTACCACCCTTGTCTAAGAAAAGAAATATGGTACACATGCAATCAAGATGGCTATAGCCACCATCACAATCGATGTCATGCTCAATCGTGTTTTCAAGTTTATCCCCAATAATTTCACCACATAGAAACTGTATGTGGTAGCCATGGACCACTGCATCTATGTCTCTTTCACATGCCTCCAGGCCCTTATCTTGGCCTCTAAGGCAATCGCTTGTTCTACTAAGGTCTAGTGTGTCAGAAGACTTTAAAGTAAACTAGTTTGCACCTAATCCTAGGAAATATGTGAATGCTACAATGATTCTCCTACTTCAGGAATAGAGTGTGGCAGTTTGGTGATCTTGACAGCCTGACCTTGCATCCTACGTAAACCCAGAAGTAGTAAAGAGTGATGTGGAGCGGGATTCCTCCTATGATGCATCTTCTTAGAATCGTTTTTGGAGAGATAAAGATGTCTGATTGGGGTGCGGGATGATGAGGAAGATACATAATAGGAGGAATAGGTTATGATGGCTTAAAGTGATTATCCTCAGCTAGAATGATGAGTAGTACCCTCTATTATATGTAACATTCAGAAGCTCTTAACATTTGTTATTCAGATATGTTATGTTATTATTTTGCTTAATTTGAGATTCACCGAAACACACATGTGTTGCAGGTTCCAATTATGTTGGCCACTCACAACTGTAAACTGAACCACCTAATTACTCTAGCTCAATTCAAGTTACGTTATGTTTTGTGCACTAAGTGTAACTATACGAGCCTAAGGCTATATAATAGGTTCTCATATTAAAAACTGATCACAAAACTGAGTCCGGAACGCGAAATCGATTAAGAGTAGATTCTCATATTAAAAACCGATGAGAAATTGAATTCCGGGTCACAATCGGAATTTAATCACTCCTAAATCGATTATCGGGTAGCCGGATTGTGAAACAGGTCACAAAACTGAGTTTGGAAAACACGAAATCGATCAAGAATAGGTTCCCATATTAAAAACCGATAAGAAACTGAATTCCAGGTTACAATCAGAATTTAATCAGCATCTAAATCGATTATCGGGTCCCTGGATTGGGAAACAGATCGCAAAACTGAGTTGGGAACGCGAAATGGATTAAGAATAGGTGATTTTGATCGAAATCGGATCACTGGATTGCAAAACAGGTCACAAAACGAAGTTCATAACGCAAAAATAAGAGACCTAGGTACTGGCTGGAATATTCCTTTTTGCCGGATAATCCAGTCACCAACGGCAGTCCGGTGGACGGCGGCAGTGGTGCGGTGATGGCTTAATGTCATGGGGTGGTTGCTCGGTGGCACAGGCCGCTACCTAGCCGGTGGCTCGAGCCGACCTCTCCTTTGGCTCAATGGACGGGCCGATGTTGGTCGCGAGTATGGCATTTGCGGGTTGAATAGGGGCCATTGGGCTGCATGGCCATGCCTGCAAGGCCACATCTACGTGCCACATGCAAACTTTTCGTGCCAAAATGTCACACCCTCACCTCTCATCACCTTATGGTGTAACTTTTTTTCGTAATGTGTTGCGGAAGCTTGGTAGTGAAGTCACCGAGAGAGGTGGAACATTCGTTATGGTTGTATCAAAACAAATACATGGCATACTAAATATAAATTTTATTACATGATAAATTAAGATTACACTATCTTTGTTATAGTTGTCCAAAGTAACTTAGAGGTTTCATAAATGTGTGAACTTGTTGTGCATCCTTACCTTCGATTCTTTCGTTTAGTCACTGTTCACCTGAAATTGGTTTTTGTAATATAAAAGATCAGACGAATGCTGGTTATTTAATAGTTGTAATAGACTCGCTGTAAGTTCATAGTTGTAATAGACTCGATATAAGTTCATAGTTGTAATAAACTTGATGTGATGTGATATGATAACTATACATGCATATACAAACTTTATGAATATGATTCACAATGAAAACCCATAACCAAAGCCTTTGTGACTGTAATGTATTGGCGGCAACACCCGAAGGTAAAACCTCAGCCTTACTCTTAATTCATATCATTGCATTAAGCTGATATCTTGTATCGTAATAAACGGCATTCACGTCAGGGTAGACACTATCTTCTCGTGAATGGGGTTGTCGGCCCGCTAGTACTATCATTGTTATCATTCGGCTCATCCATGAGTTTATTAGTTATAGTCGTTATGCGAGGACTTTTACGATAGCAGTATCAATTTTCATGTAATCATGAGACAAGAGCTGAAATACACAAGTAACATGCAAACATATCATTGTAATTCAAATATGTAACCATAATGTAATTGTAAAGCAAACCCCGAGTGTTAAAAATGCCAAGGTTTGAAAAGGGATAATGATCTCACTTAAGTATATCATTATAATTGAAATACATAAACGTATTGTAAGTGTAACAAAGTTCCCAAGTTTTGGAACACAAAGCATTGAAAGGGAGTTTATGAAACTCACTGAAATTGAAACACGTAATATCCTTGTAATAGTATTGATATCCCCGAGTTTTGTAAACCAAAATACTTAAAAGGAGTTATGAGACTCACCGGTGTTACTGAAGTTTTTATAATTGATTGTCAAGATACGTATGCAGATCTTGAAGTGAAATATGCAATTTGTTAAAGTATTGTTAATTGTTGTGACATTGGCTTTTGTATCGCAAATCAAAATTTTAATCAACTTCCTGATCAAAATCAGGTCGCCAAATTGTGAAGCGGCTGTGAAACAGAGTTTAGAACGCAAAACCGAACAAATTAGGGTTTTGGCAGGGAATTTGGGCGCCAGCGGCAGCAAGATTTCGCCGCGACTCACCGGGATTTTCCCGGCGACGTAGGTGCGGTGGCCGGAAGCGGCGGCTCGGCGCCCATGATTGTGGCCCCATGGTCAGGGCTGGTGGCTCGATAGCCTGCGGCGGCAGCTCGTCGCTGAGGATTGGTGGCTCAATAGAAACCGAGCTTGGTCTGCAATGGCTTGATGATGCCCGGGTATAGCTCGTCATGAGCAGGCCATGGCAAGGCCGTGAGCAGGCCGTGGCTAGGCCCGGGCAGAGCGTGAACGTGCAGGCCGTGTGTAGGCCGCGAGCAGGCCACGAGCTGGCTGCGTGCAGACCTTGATCTGGTCGCGATCTGGCCACATGCTTCGCATGTAAGCCAACAGGCCAGACTTGACACAACGTGGGGTTTTAGGGTCTTGATCCGATTTTAGCCTAATTTTCTCATACCCCACGCTCAAAATCCTAATTATTATCATCCTATAGGATGTTAGTTATCAAGAATTCAAGTTTTGATGATCAGATCTATGATTTTCACAAAAAGTCAAACTTTGACTATTTTTCCCTTTTTGTATTTTTGAATTTTTTTTTATTTCAACCATGGAATCAAGCTTCTTAGGCCTTGTCTAATTTATATGAAACTATTGAAAGAAGAAACTTGAATCAAAACTCACCAAATCAAGAATTTATGCATTTTTGCTTAAGAACTTGATATTTTTGCAATTTCTTGCAATTCTCTTGATTCCTTTGGAATTAAGGCTTGATATTCTACAGATCTCCTTGGTTTTTAACACTTAACATGTAGGAATTGAATTCAAGCCTTAAATTGAAGTGATCCATACATTAGTTTTATGAGTTTTTGAAAAAAGTAAAGGAAATCCACCACTAAAACTTGTACTGAAAGCTAGAGTTGGACTTGGCTATCACTTCGGATCATTTAGAAGTAATATTTAGAGATGTTTGAATGTTTTTGCAGGTTCCATGGGACTGGAAGAAGAAAAAAACGAATTTTGGTTCATAAAATTGAAAAATTAGTTCCATCTTCATTTTTTGATGCCAAGGCTGATCTAATCAGCCATTAGCTGGAATATTTTGTTTAATTTCACCTCCCATAGTAGCTCATTAGCTGCTTGAAGTGTTCTCGAGGCTGCAAGTTGTATTGGTGATGATAGCACGTATATATCTACATGATTATTTATGCATATATCATGTATGCATCATCCAATGTCATGATTTCATATGAAATTACCATATTGCCCCTACATATATTTACATATGTATATAATATATATGTATATATTAAAGCAGGTCGGGTCATTCGGTTGTCGGGTATTTGCTGGTTCACGTTAGGAACCGACTTTTGCTAATTTGTGTTTCCTTCATTTTAGATCCCAAATCGTGTTCGGTTATTGTAATTTCTTGAAATTGACATTTTTGTCATTTTTCACAACAATTATGTAAAATTAGTAATTGTAATTGAAATTGAAATGAATTTCTTTTTGGAATTGAATCACATAAGTATACTCATTTGCATATATATATATATATATATATATATATATATATATATATATATATATATATATATATATATATAGGGAAAGGAGTGAATGGTAACCCATGGTAATTGAGGTAACTTATAAACCCAATTTGATTGGTTGTCTAATTTAATAAATTTGAAATATGTGGTCTATATTAAATATGAGAAAAATGAGTGGTTGAGATTTCTTTAAGGGTATTTTGGACATTTGTGAGTTGTACTTTATTTGATTTTTAAAATAAAAGTTTACCCCCCAATTTTTTAAACCTTCATAACTTTTATATACATTATTATTTTTTAAAAAAAATTACGCCATTAAATTTGTCACATTTTTATCTTTAATTCAAGTATAGTTTTGTCAAAAAATTTTAAAGTTTTCGAAATTACACTGATGTAACGAGCTGAATTTTTTCAAAGTGTTCATAATTACACTGATGTAATGAGCTGAATTTTTTCAAAGTGTTCCTAATTACACTGATGTAACGAGCTGAATTTTTCAAAGTGTTCATAATTACACCGATGTAACGAGTCGTTATACTGATGTAACGAGTCGTTACACTGATGTAACGAGCTGTAACTTATTATTTTTTTTACGTTACAATTATCTAACTTTCTATCTTATTTGATATAAATTTATCTAATTAACTAAATTTTATAGTAAAAATAAGTTTGTAATATATATTTAAGATGAGAGAAAAAAATTTTGATGGAAAATTTTTGAAAAAAGAGAAAAATTATTGTACTTAATTTTTTTACGTTAGTGTAATTACGAACGCTCGAAAAAAATTTGGCATGACTATAATGAAATTAACGAGAAAAAATGACGAGTTTAATGGTGTAATTTTTATAAAAAAATAACATAGTATAAAAAAAGTTATAAGTGTATAAAAATCAAGGGGAGAACTTTAATTTAAAAATAGGAAAATAGATGGTTTTTTAAGAGTGTGACACTTGTCACTCTTATATTAAATCTGATTTTTGTAATTAACACAAAAGACCATAATGCCCTTTTGTATTAAAAGTTAATTAGTGACACATGTCAATATTAGATTAAATCTTGGAAATTTGAACCATTGGATTTAAGTTATAGAGTTTTCTCAATTAAGGTGGGTTCTTATTTGATCCCTTCCCTATATATATATATATATATATATATATATATATATATATATATATATATATATATAGGGAATGGTTCAAATGATAACCCTCCTTACGGCGCTAACCCATTAACTTTGGCAAAAAATGGCCGAATCTTGAATTTTTTTTTTAAACATCATTGTAACACAATTTAAACCCCATGTTCAGTTTTGAGTTTTGGCTAATTCATCACCGTTTGGGCTCTTACAGTACTGTAGGTGTTTAAATATTTAAAACTTACAGTACTGTAGCAAAAACCTTACAACGATGATATTTTTTAAACGGTGATGAATTAGCCAAAACTCAAAACTGAACATGGGGTTCAAATTGTGTTACAATGATGTTCAAAAAAAAAAATTCAAGATTCGGCCATTTTTTGCCAAAGTTAATGGGTTAGCGCCGTAAGAGAGGGTTATCATTTGAACCCAATCCTATATATATATATATATATATATATATATAAGAACCAATTGTAGCCACATGTTTAAAAGGGTAAAAAAGTAACTTCCCCTTAAAACATATGGTTCAAAATTAGTTCTTTTGCTACTTTCATATTTAATAGTTCTTAATGGAATAAGTCCCTATATATATGCATGTTTCCATGTAATTAACCTACATTAACGCTTAATGTGGATATTTACTTCGTGGATCTAGACAAAATATCAGAGTCTCCTCTTGTTAGAGAAATTTCGTCCTGAAATTTGCCCAAAACTTATTTTGAACTGTCTTTTTGTGAAAATAGCATGGGACATTTTTCCTTCATGTGGTCCTTAATTTCCCCAATGACCTCATGCCTGCATTTGTAATTCCACCAAAATTTGACAATTGGTATGCAGCTACATTTATGTTTCTTGACAGTGTGATCCATAACCTCAATAGTTTTTTTTGCAAACTAAAGCTTGTCACCAATTTGAACTTCTTCAAGAGGTATGGTCAGTCATTCATCTAGTAAACTTTTCCTAACCCTATATTTTCTAGGATCTTAAAGGGTGCTACATATTGTGGTGCAAGTGTAACGCCCCAACCGACGGCGGAATCATCGGGATGCCACGAGGAATGTGCAGATTGTTCAAAAGCTCGTGGGCAATTAAAATGATTCATCACATATCATTTCAAGCATTTAAATTAATTACACCAAAATCATGTTTGTCATGAAACCATTACAACAAGTTACACAAAATATGTAGCTAAGTTAACTAAATCCTAGTCTTTAGTAGATCTAGTTAAATTAGCTAAGTCCAAAAACCTATGTGATGATATCCAAAAGTGTAAAGCTATCCTCCCTACTTCTCCTCATTTCCTAAAACATATAAAAATCAAATGTCAAATACAAAAAATAGTTGGTGAGTAATCATAAGTTTTAACACACCCAAAAATAGTTATAAAAGTTTAAGTAAACACATGTGAACCTGTGAAAATGAGCATTTCCTGTAACGTCACTAACAAGCAGATCAACAAAACTTCAAGGTCAGTTCAATCAATCAAGCAGTAACAAGTAATAACAACACTAATGAGTTTAGCATAAAATCACTGCGAAGGACCGAAGTCAACTCAATCAACAGTGTAAGGAATAACTGTGGAGGATCTAAGTCAACTCAATCAACAGTGTAATGAATCACCACGGAGGACTGAAGTCAGCTCAACCAACAGTGTAATTAATCACCGCAGAGGACCGAATTCAACTCAACCAACAGTGGTTCTATGTCATTTAGAGTTTACCCTAATCACTACGGAGGACAGAAATCAACTCAATCAACAGTGGTTCAGATCTATGCAAGTCTAGTGGCAATACATCAATGACATCCAAGTTTCATAAGTGTTATGCAAAAGTGTCACACCCCCAAATTCCCACTTGTGGCAAATGTCCACGTGGGTGTGACGTGTCCAGAATCACAGCTCGAGGTCATATAGAACGACTCTATATGCGTTTACAAATCCGAGTTTGACACATACACATAACAAAACAGTTTGCAGCGAAATGAAAGTTGTTATAATATATTGCAGCGGAAAATCAAATGTTTGACAAAATGCAACGGAATAAATATGTTTGAATACATAAATCGAATGTAATTATTTTCAAAAGGACAAGACAGTATGCATGAAGTTCCTAATGCTCGTCTCTTAAAATGTGCATCCCTGTCCTCCTGCATATCATGCTAGTTACCTGAGAATACAAGTTTGAAAAAGTGTCAACACAATGGTTGGTGAGTTCACAGGTTTTGATATACATATAGTAATAAAAGTGTGTCATGCTGTTTATCATATGTTAGTACCGAGCCCTTGGCCCAAAGTGTCAGTGCGTCACTACCGAACTAGACTTGTTAGTCTTTGCCTCCGCCATGTCTCGTAATAACATGGCAAGATAGGTCAAGTTTTCACGTGTTATGACATCCAGTCAATATTTCGCCACGCGGGGTTAGTCACACCCCAAACGGATCCATTCAAACTCGCCTCGTTGTTTGTACATTAACGGTAAGACTTTGTGAGGGCTTCTTACGATTACAACACTTAATGTTTGTCTAATAAACCAGCATACATCAAAATGTTTGTACAGTAATAGATGTTTGACTCGATGCAACAAGTATTCTCCCCCTATTTAAAAGCGTTTGAAAAAGAGTAAAGAGGGGCCGTAAACTCACCTTAGTGATAAAAGTAGCAAGTAGCGTAAGCTCCTGATGTAGTAGTACGTGTCGGTCACCGGCAACCTATAGCGTATACCGTACGTGAGTTTGTGTAAGTGACCGTGCTAGTGTTCGTGTTAGTGCTCGTGTTTGTGTCCAACAACCCTTGGTTGTTCATGTTTGTCCGTGTCGGTCCACATTGACCGTGTTTGCTCGTGTTGGTCCATATTGACCGTGTTTGACTGTGTTGGTCCATATTGACCGTGTTTGCTCGTGTTGGTCCACATTGACCGTGTTTGACTAGAGTTGACCAAAGTTGACCGTGTCAAGTCAACGACCCGTTGATGAACTGTGTGACGGTTGTGAATCGTGTAGCAATCGTGTGAGTGTTTGTCGTGTGCAAAACGCGCAAATCGCGTCTATGGACAACTTACTATTTATAGTAAGTTTCCATTTATGGAAAGTTCACAAAGCATATCGATGTTAGAGTTCTAGCATGCTCAATGGTCCTACGGGGTCATGTTAACACATAGCACATTATCATACAAGTTCATATACGTCGTTTATAGCATGTTAGTGCACAAAAGTTTCCTAAAATGGAAAGTTTCCCTTTTTTAGCATACGTGTTATCGGAAACCATCTAACTTAGCATCTAATCATCATATTATAACATATTACGTCATTTAGAATGCTCAATCATACAACATGCTTACAAATCTGTTTTCGTAAAAATAAAGTTACTAAAAATAGTAACTTTGTGGTTTTTGCATACAATGACCATTCTATCATTCTTAAACCATTTTCACATCACCATTCATCATAACAAGCTATTTACTATCATCTAATCATGTCAACATAGTCCAAATCATCATCCATCAATATTTTTACCCAAAAAGTTACTAAATATAGTAACAATGTTGAAAATGACCATAATAACATCAAGATCACATTCTTAGGTTTCTAATCATCATAATATCATCCAAATAGCAATTTCACATACATGCATGTTCATCAAATACACTAAATCATCAACTTGTAACTAAAAAGTTACTATAAATGGAAAGATTTATAAAAATCATAGTTTTAACCATTTCGACACCATTTAAACATGTAATCATCATCCAATATCATCAAGAATCATGCTCAAGTACTGAAAATCACTCTAATTATCATAGATCGTACATGCATGTGGGTAAATCACTCATTTGTGACCAAATCATGAAATACATATAAAACACATCATCATGGATCGTCATGAAACACCATTTAAACATCATAGATCATCATCAAACACATCTAGATCAACAAACCCAGATCATAATCTCGTGCATGTGATGGGTGTGTGCTTGCATGTGGGTTTTACCCATTGCATGTGAGATTGTGAGTGTGGTGTGTGTATATGAAGTCATAAAACTACCTTTCTAGGACTTGTATCACCAAGATGTTGCTGGAACAGCCCTGGTAACTCTCTGGACAGCAGGTTCGAGCAGCCTTGTGGTGGTGATGGTGATCTACAAGCTACAACGTCCTTATCTTTCGCGTTCTTGATGGCAACTAAGCTTCCAAGCTTCAAGAAAAGGTCTCTAATGGCTTCCAATGGCTGAACCAGGTAGTTTCTGTGTGTTTTGGGGAAGATAAGCTCGCATGGTGGAGTATAGAATCGGTTATAATGAGTATACATAGGGTAGCAATGATGTTTGTGGTGTTCAAGAAATTTTCTGCCGATTTTACTGTCAGGCGTATCGCCTGACGTGGGCGATTTTCGTCTGTCGTTACGCGCGGATGAGCAGGTATGCGAGGCGGCTTCTGTGGCCCGCGCGCATCGCCTGTCGAGGGCACTCCGGGTCAGGCGTACCGCCTGGCCTGTATTTCAAGCCCAATAAGCTTGTTTTGTTGTTCTGGCCCATTCTTGCCCGTTTCTCGACTGTAAAACATCATTCGAGCGTCGTTTGGACTCTATTGGCCAATTATTAGCCATAATTGACTTGTGACAGTGTTTCGTGAAGTTTGGAGTGTTGTGCTACACAATGTGTTAGACGTTCACCAACGTTCGTGTGTTTTGACACGTGTGTGCTGTTTGTCGATAATTCCACGAATTATCTTGTCGTATACCAGTGTTCGTACTGTCGTGCCACGTGTCACACTAAATTAATCTAATTCTAGTGCCACGTGTACATAATGCATTTAAATAAACATTTAAATAAATAAGATGCTGACCTGGAAATTACGGGGTGTCACATCCTCCCCATGTTAGAAAGGATTTCGTCCCGAAATTCAACTCGTGTTGCCAGTGTTTGTCTATTCCGCGAGTAGGTGTGGGTACTTTTGTTTCATTTGGTCTTCACGTTCCCACGTGAATTCCTGTCCTCGTCGCGAATTCCATCGCACTTTCACTATTGGAATCTTGCTGAGCTTGAGCTTCTTGGTTTCCCGATCCATAATCTCCACCGGTTCCTCAACGAAGTTCAATTGTTCGTCGATTTGTATTTCCTAGAGAGGAATAACAAGTGTTTCATCAGATAGGCACTTCTTGAGATTCGAGATGTGGAATACGTTGTGCACACTGCTCAGTTCAGCTGGCAGGTTTAGTTCGTAGGCTACAGGGCCTATTCGTTTTGTAATCTCGAAAGGTCCGATGTAACGAGGGTTCAACTTTCCTCGTTTGCCAAACCGAATGACACCTTTCCAGGGCGAGACCTTGAGTAACACTCTGTCCCCCACCTGGAACTCCAACGGTTTGCGTCGCTTGTCGGCATAGCTTTTCTGTCTGTCACGAGTGGCTGCCATTCGCTTGCGTATTTGTACGATCTTCTCAGTCGTTTCGTGCACAAGTTCTGGGCCAGTCAGTTGACTGTCTCCAACTTTCGCCCAGCAAATGGGTGATCGACACTTACGTCCGTAAAGTGCCTCGAATGGTGCAGCTTGAATGCTAGTGTGGTAGCTATTGTTATATGAGAACTCAACTAACGGTAGATGAGATTCACAGCTACTACCAAAGTCAATGACACATGCCCGGAGCATGTCCTCCAGTGTCTGTATCGTTCGCTCACTTTGCCCGTCCGTCTGCGGGTGATAAGCGGTACTCATGTCCAATCTTGTGCCCAAAGCCTTATGCAAGGACTTCCAGAAATGCGACGTGAATCGACTGTCGCGATCCGATATGATTGAGATTGGCACTCCATGTCGAGTGACCACTTCCTTTAAATAAATCCGAGTGAGTTTGTCTAGCTTGTCAGTCTCCTTGATGGGTAGAAAATGTGCAGACTTTGTCAGTCGGTCTACGATAACCCAGATGGTATCGCAACCACTTGCCGTTCTTGGCAGTTTAGTGATGAAATCCATGGAAATCTGCTCCCATTTCCACATTGGTAATTCCGGTTGTTGAAGTAACCCTGATGGCTTCTGGTACTCAACTTTGACTTTTGAGCACGTTAGGCATTTACTCACGTATGTTGCTATCTCAGCTTTCATGTTTGGCCACCAATAGGTTGTCTTCAAATCGTGATACATCTTATCAGAGCCTGGGTGTACGGAATACCGGCTCTTGTGAGCTTCATCCATCACTACTTCTCTCAATCCTCCGTAGCGTGGAATCCAAATCCTTTCCATCAGATAATAAGCTCCGTCATCCTTTACCTTCAATTGTTTATCCATGCCACGCATGGCTTCAAGAGTGAGATTCTCTGTTTTCAGAGCTTCTTGTTGTGCGATTCTTATCTGATTTGGTAATTCAGAATGAATCGTGAGCTACAGGGCACGCACGCGTTTCGTTGTCTCCTTCCGACTCAGCGCGTCGGCCACTACATTGGCTTTGCCTGGATGATACTTGATGGCGCAATCGTAATCACCTATGAGTTCAACCCATCTTCGTTGTCTCATGTTCAACTCTTTCTGGTCAAAAATGTGTTGCAGGCTCTTATGATCGGTAAAGATAGTGCATTTTGTCCCATACAAGTAGTGTCGCCAGATCTTTAAAGCAAACACTACGGCTCCCAACTCAAGGTCATGAGTCGTGTAGTTCTTCTCATGCACCTTCAGTTGTTGTGAAGCGTAGGCTATCACTTTCTCGCGTTGCATGAGCACGCAACCAAGTCCTTGTTTCGAGGCGTCACAATATACCACGAAATCATCGTATCCTTCAGGTAGGGATAGGATAGGTGCAGTGCATAGTTTCTGCTTCAACAGATTGAAAGTAACTTCCTGTTTGTCTCCCCAATCGAACTTCTTATCCTTATGTGTCAAGGATGTCAGCGATTGGGCAATCTTTGAGAATCCTTCAATAAATCTCCTGTAGTACCCGGCCAGTCCTAGGAATTGCCGCACCTCAGTTGGAGTCTTGGGTGCTTCCCAGTTTTCTATGGCTTCAATCTCGGCTGGGTCCACGTGTATCCCTTGTTCGTTGACCATGTGTCCAAGAAATTGGACTTCGCGAATCCAAAAGTCGCATTTTACAAACTTCGCGTATAATTGTTCCGTCTTTCGTAGTTCCAAAACAAGTCTCAGATGTTTTGTATGTTCTTCTTGAGTCTTGGAGTAGGTTACCGGCAAAAGCTTTTGATTTGAAACGGGAAGCAGCGGGTTCGAATCTGTTGGGTTCGGTTTGCACACTCTATTCATGAGATCCATAATTACAGCTGGTGCGTTGGTCAGTCCAAAGGGCATAATCAGGAATTTGTAGTGTCCGTATCGGGTTATGAAGGCAGTCTTAGGAATATCATTTCCCTGTATCCTCAATTGATGGTAACCCGATCTTAAATCGATCTTGGAATAGTAGCTTGACCCTTACAATTGATCAAACAGATCGTCTAGTTGTGGCAATGGGTATCGATTCTTGATCGTCACCTTGTTCAGCTCTCTGTAGTCGATACACATACGGAATGATCCATCTTTCTTCTTTACAAATAAGACCGGTGCTCCCCAAGGTGAGAAGCTCGGCCTAATAAATCCCTTGTCTAACAGTTCCTGCAACTGATTAGACAGTTCTTGCATATCGGTAGGTGCTAGTCGGTATGGAGCTTTGGCAATCGGTGCTGCTCCAGGTGTAAGATCTATCTGGAACTCGACTTGTCGCTTCGGAGGTAATCCAGGTAGATCCTCCGAAAACATTTCGGGAAAATCGCGGACTACAGCTATGTCCTCAATCTTCCTTTCTTTCTTCGGTTGTTCCGCAATGAGAGCTAGTATTGCGGTGTATCCCTTCTGAAGATACTTGTTTGCTTTCATGCACGACACGATGTTCAGAGGTACTCCCCGTCGTTTCCCCTGAATCGAGATCTGTTCACCGTTCTGCAACGTCACTCGTACGATTTTCTCGTTGCATACAATCTCGGCTTGGTTAGCGGATAACCAATCCATTCCAATGACCACATCAAAGCTTCCGAGGGTTACCGGCATCAAATCAATTTCGAGTTCGTGATCCGCCAATGCCATAACGCATCCTCGAAAGATGTGCTGCGTTTCAATCAACTTGCCGTCGGCTAATTCTACAGTATATTTATAGTCTAGTGGTGTTGAGGTAACACCTAGTAATTTGCTAAACTTGATGGATCTAAAGTTCCTATCGGCACCGGTATCCAGTAATATACTAGCATAAACAAGAAAAGAACGTACCGGTCGCGATGTTTGAGTCATCCTCGGCTTCTCCTGAGCCACTCACAAATGCACCATCCTTTGATGTGCCTTCTTCTGCCTTCTTCAGTTGCGGACAGTCCCTCCGCATGTGTCCCGGCTTTCCACACTCATAGCACCCCTTGAGAGTGTGTTGGTTATTGGTATTCTGTTTGGTGTTGGGGTTAGGGTTTGTTCGGCACTCCTTGGTTACATGCCCATTTCTGCCGCAATTGGTGCATTTGACCCTTTTGCATGAGCCAAAGTGATGGTAGTTACAGTTGTTGCATTTTGGGTTTTTGCCCTGATATCCTCCTTTGCTCCGTGTGGCAGTGAAGACCTTAGCAAGGGTTGGGCGATGCTGGGTTGGTTGTTGAGGTGAGAAGGTCCTGTCGTTACTTGGTTCCCACTTCCGCTTGGTCCCTTGGGGCTTCAGGTGTTCACCCCTCTTGGGTAGTTTACCCTGTGCTACTGCTTGGTTGGTCAGACAATGAGCCAAACAAATAGTCGGTTGAATGAGTGTGGGGTCTTCCGTAGTAACCAAGCCTTGAATCTGTTCAGGTAATCCACTGATGTATTGTTCAATCTTTTTGTATTCCGGAGTCACCATCTCCGGATATTGTTTACACATCTCGTGGAATCGAGCGGTGTATTGCTCAATCTCGGATCCCTCCATTTTGTGAATCCAGAATCCCTCCAGTTGTTTGATTTCGTTTTGAGGACAGTATTCTTCCTGCAATATCTTGACAAAGTTTTCCCATGGGATGGAGTTAGCAGTCTCCAGACTTAGTGTCTGAATGTGCGAATTCCACCAAGTGAGTGCATGTCCTTCCAAAGTTCCGGTAGCAAATTTTACTTTATTTTCTTCAGAACACCTGCTCATGCCGAAGATTGACTCAACATCCTTAATCCATTGGAGCAGTCCTACCATTCCTTCCGATCCCTTGAACATAGGAGGTTGGTAGCTAATGAAGGTTCTGAATGAACATCCCTTTGAGTTTTTGTTGTGAGTCTCGTTGCTCGTCTCACTGTTTAGGCGTGCAATCTCGTAATCCGCAATGGCTTTTCTAACCCGTTGGTCTACCATAGCTTCGATAGCCGCAGAACTGATTGATGGGTTGTCTGTATGCACATTCGTTCCTTGACCAGTCATTCGTAATGTCTATATACAATAGATATTGTGTTACCAATCATTAGAGATAGTTTGGGTGTTAGCATGTGCAGAGGGAAAATTTGCCATTTTCTTCAAAAGTACAGTAATAAGTTTCATAACATTTTTATTACCAAAATAATTCGTATGAGCATAGCTTGCTCATGTAGTTTCTAGCAATACTAAATACAATAGGGAAATGAACTACTCAGTGTAAGTAGCGGGGTTCAGATCTCCCCTGGCAGCGGTGTGCTACCCAGTTTCCCTAATGGTGTAGCTTTCTATCTGAATTTGCCAGAATTCGTATGTACCTATAAATTCACGATTACGTTGGCCACCATAATCGTCAATTTATCTTACACAGTCATTCTAGTTCCTTCAATATGAAGCTAGTGATCACCGTAGTGCTCGAGGTTCCTCTTCGAAGTGCTGTCACTAAGGGTCTAGTCCGCGAGTGTACGTCAGGTGAATGGGTTTATGCCCAAGAATGGAGATTGGGAAAAGCGTTCGATTTGAGTTAGATCGTGCTAGTGTAGTCTTCTTCAGAACATTGAAGACTTCCCCTTAGTCTTGTGTTCGTCCTTTCACTAATCCCATCACACAGTTCTCATGCGTAGTCGGATGTGGATACCTGCTAAGGGTTCCAAAGGTATGCTCGTAGGTATCTGATAAAGTCACAAAGCATATTGCTAAACTATGCACATAGTGTGCTGTGCAAAACTAGTGTAGTGTCTAATGTTGAGCAATGGCTATAGTCTAAGTTTACTACATGCAAACCTAGTTCTCTATAACCAAGGCTCTGATACCAGTCTGTCACACCCCCAAATTCCCACTTGTGGCAAATGTCCACGTGGGTGTGACGTGTCCAGAATCACAGCTCGAGGTCATATAGAACGACTCTATATGCGTTTACAAATCCGAGTTTGACACATACACATAACAAAACAGTTTGCAGCGAAATGAAAGTTGTTATAATATATTGCAGCGGAAAATCAAATGTTTGACAAAATGCAACGGAATAAATATGTTTGAATACATAAATCGAATGTAATTATTTTCAAAAGGACAAGACAGTATGCATGAAGTTCCTAATGCTCGTCTCTTAAAATGTGCATCCCTGTCCTCCTGCATATCATGCTAGTTACCTGAGAATACAAGTTTGAAAAAGTGTCAACACAATGGTTGGTGAGTTCACAGGTTTTGATATACATATAGTAATAAAAGTGTGTCATGCTGTTTATCATATGTTAGTACCGAGCCCTTGGCCCAAAGTGTCAGTGCGTCACTACCGAACTAGACTTGTTAGTCTTTGCCTCCGCCATGTCTCGTAATAACATGGCAAGATAGGTCAAGTTTTCACGTGTTATGACATCCAGTCAATATTTTGCCACGCGGGGTTAGTCACACCCCAAACGGATCCATTCAAACTCGCCTCGTTGTTTGTACATTAACGGTAAGACTTTGTGAGGGCTTCTTACGATTACAACACTTAATGTTTGTCTAATAAACCAGCATACATCAAAATGTTTGTACAGTAATAGATGTTTGACTCGATGCAACAAGTATTCTCCCCCTATTTAAAAGCGTTTGAAAAAGAGTAAAGAGGGGCCGTAAACTCACCTTAGTGATAAAAGTAGCAAGTAGCGTAAGCTCCTGATGTAGTAGTACGTGTCGGTCACCGGCAACCTATAGCGTATACCGTACGTGAGTTTGTGTAAGTGACCGTGCTAGTGTTCGTGTTAGTGCTCGTGTTTGTGTCCAACAACCCTTGGTTGTTCATGTTTGTCCGTGTCGGTCCACATTGACCGTGTTTGCTCGTGTTGGTCCATATTGACCGTGTTTGACTGTGTTGGTCCATATTGACCGTGTTTGCTCGTGTTGGTCCACATTGACCGTGTTTGACTAGAGTTGACCAAAGTTGACCGTGTCAAGTCAACGACCCGTTGATGAACCGTGTGACGGTTGTGAATCGTGTGGCAATCGTGTGAGTGTTTGTCGTGTGCAAAACGCGCAAATCGCGTCTATGGACAACTTACTATTTATAGTAAGTTTCCATTTATGGAAAGTTCACAAAGCATATCGATGTTAGAGTTCTAGCATGCTCAATGGTCCTACGGGGTCATGTTAACACATAGCACATTATCATACAAGTTCATATACGTCGTTTATAGCATGTTAGTGCACAAAAGTTTCCTAAAATGGAAAGTTTCCCTTTTTTAGCATACGTGTTATCGGAAACCATCTAACTTAGCATCTAATCATCATATTATAACATATTACGTCATTTAGAATGCTCAATCATACAACATGCTTACAAATCTGTTTTCGTAAAAATAAAGTTACTAAAAATAGTAACTTTGTGGTTTTTGCATACAATGACCATTCTATCATTCTTAAACCATTTTCACATCACCATTCATCATAACAAGCTATTTACTATCATCTAATCATGTCAACATAGTCCAAATCATCATCCATCAATATTTTTACCCAAAAAGTTACTAAATATAGTAACAATGTTGAAAATGACCATAATAACATCAAGATCACATTCTTAGGTTTCTAATCATCATAATATCATCCAAATAGCAATTTCACATACATGCATGTTCATCAAATACACTAAATCATCAACTTGTAACTAAAAAGTTACTATAAATGGAAAGATTTATAAAAATCATAGTTTTAACCATTTCGACACCATTTAAACATGTAATCATCATCCAATATCATCAAGAATCATGCTCAAGTACTGAAAATCACTCTAATTATCATAGATCGTACATGCATGTGGGTAAATCACTCATTTGTGACCAAATCATGAAATACATATAAACACATCATCATGGATCGTCATGAAACACTATTTAAACATCATAGATCATCATCAAACACATCTAGATCAACAAACCCAGATCATAATCTCGTGCATGTGATGGGTGTGTGCTTGCATGTGGGTTTTACCCATTGCATGTGAGATTGTGAGTGTGGTGTGTGTATATGAAGTCATAAAACTACCTTTCTAGGACTTGTATCACCAAGATGTTGCTGGAACAGCCCTGGTAACTCTCTGGACAGCAGGTTCGAGCAGCCTTGTGGTGGTGATGGTGATCTACAAGCTACAACGTCCTTATCTTTCACGTTCTTGATGGCAACCAAGCTTCCAAGCTTCAAGAAAAGGTCTCTAATGGCTTCCAATGGCTGAACCAGGTAGTTTCTGTGTGTTTTGGGGAAGATAAGCTCGCATGGTGGAGTATAGAATCGGTTATAATGAGTATACATAGGGTAGCAATGATGTTTGTGGTGTTCAAGAAATTTTCTGCCGATTTTACTGTCAGGCGTATCGCCTGACGTGGGCGATTTTCGTCTGTCGTTACGCGCGGATGAGTAGGTATGCGAGGCGCCTTCTGTGGCCCGCGCGCATCGCCTGTCGAGGGCACTCCGGGTCAGGCGTACCGCCTGGCCTGTATTTCAAGCCCAATAAGCTTGTTTTGTTGTTCTGGCCCATTCTTGCTCGTTTCTCGACTGTAAAACATCATTCGAGCGTCGTTTGGACTCTATTGGCCAATTATTAGCCATAATTGACTTGTGACAGTGTTTCGTGAAGTTTCGAGTGTTGTGCTACACAATGTGTTAGACGTTCACCAACGTTCGTGTGTTTTGACACGTGTGTGCTGTTTGTCGATAATTCCACGAATTATCTTGTCGTATACCAGTGTTCGTACTGTCGTGCCACGTGTCACACTAAATTAATCTAATTCTAGTGCCACGTGTACATAATGCATTTAAATAAACATTTAAATAAATAAGATGCTGACCTGGAAATTACGGGGTGTCACAAAAAGTATAAGAGGTTTTTTGCACATGTTTCACCCCCCAAGTTTAAAAACTAAAAGAGTAAAAAGCGGGTTATGAGAACTCATAGATGATGTGTTATGTTGATTTGTGAAATTTATAGAGATGTGCGCTCGTTTTTTAAATCCACCAAGCATTCTAGTAAACCTTTGTTTCAATTATTTATGTTCATATCCATACATTTTTCAAGTCTTAGTGTTGTGTGCATTCGTTTGAGTTTCTAATAGTCTTGTTGTAATCTAAGTGATTTATCTTATGTTATAATGAATTTTCCAAATCCTTATTTACAATAGGTATTGATACTAGGGTTTAAAACCATATTAGATAAAGTAAAATGTCAAAAATCAAATGTTAAGTTTAAGAAGGCTTTGGTATTCAAAACTCATTAACCGCATGCATGCATGTTTACGTGGTTGGAAATTATTAGGTCCGAGAACGTTCAAGGATGGTTATCCTTGCAACTGTCGACACTATCAATTCCACGTAATCGCTTATCTTTACCCATAATACTTGATTAAATTGTGAATCCATTCTAATGCTTCCAAGTTTTAGCCCCTTAGCCCTTTTAACCAAACATGGCTTCCGTTGATACTGTTATGTTCACACTTGCATGTTTGATTTTTGTTAGGGCCTTCGAAACTAGTTAGTATTAATGGTCCCCCCATCGATATTATAATCTGACAAGATCATCATCGAACTTAATAGTGTCGACGAGGTAGTCATCGATCTTATCAGTCTCGAAGAGCTTCGCATCAAACTTATCAAGTTCGACCAACCTGCAGTCGAGATAAGTAGTCTCGATGGGTTCCTAATATCGACAGTAGGAGATAGGTTCGAAGGCTGCCCCCTTTGATATTGTTAATATCGATTCATCAATACGAATGAAGCAGTATCGATGGAGTAGTATCGACGACACCATCTTCTTCAACCTTCAGCCATCCTTTCAAGCTTTTGTTGCAGGTTTGTTAATCGCTCATCAATCGCTCGTTTAAGGTTTAAGGTAGTTAAAAACATGTGTAAAGGTGGTGAGAATGACCAGGTGTTGTTTGAAGCTAAAATCCGAAATAGAAAACATAGATCTACCTTGAAAACGTGTTGTAGAGCTCGAAATCCTTGTACTTTCCAATTCTAGGTTAATGGAGAATAGTTTTGATGTTAAAATCTTCGAAAATGTTTGAGAAATGAGATAGTAACTGGGAAATGTGATGAAGAAGGAAAGGTCCCAGCTTTTGTAGTATGGGTTTAACGCGGTGCTCGGTTTCATCCGTTTACGCATTTATCGTATCATGTTATAAGGTTTTTAAATGAGATTTCTATAAAACGTAAAATGGATTATAAAGAAGTTTTATTTTAAATCTTTTTAAAGTGATAATTCCTAATAAATGCTTTAAATTCCTTTTTATTATTTTAAATGTCATAAAAATATTTATTTTGATTATCTCATTGGAACGCGTAACTTAAGTTTATATTCGTAAAGAGCGTCACCTATACAAATACAACGCTCGTTTTGGTGAAAGCCAACTAACTGGCCCTGAACTAGTGCACGAGACAACTGAGAAGATCGTGCAAATACGAAATCACATGGTAGCAGCTCAAGATCAACAGAAGAACTATGTCGACAAAAGGTGCAAGCATTTGGAATTCCTAGTAGGAGATAAGGTACTTCTCAAAGTCTCACCTTGGAAGAAACGAGGAAAGCTAAATCCTTGTTACATCGGACCATTTGAGATTGTGAAACGAATAGGCCCTGTAGCCTATGAACTGAACTTACCACAAGAGCTGAGCAGTGTGCACAACGCCTTCTATGTATTGAACCTCAAGAACAGCTTATCTAATGAGACACTTGCAATTCCCTTGGAGGAAATTCAGATTGATGAACAACTACACTTCGTTGAGGAACCGGCCGAGATCATGGACCATGAAATCAAGATACTCAAACCCAGTCGCATTCCTATAGCCAAGGTGTGATGGAACTCAAGGCCTGGACTGGAATTCACGTGGGAGGGTGAAGATCAAATGAAGAAGAAATACCCACACATGTTCGCTAACCCAACAAACACTGACAACGAGAGCTAAATTTCGGGACGAAATTCTTTCTAACAAGGGGATGATGTGACACCCTGTATTTTCCAGGTCAACATTTAGATTAATTAAATAATAATTTAAGTTATTATTACATACGTGGCACTATATGCCAAAAAAGAACAACTGAACGATAATTCGAGAAATTATCGGAAAATGCATAAACGTGTTTTGGATTAACGAACGTTGGTGAAACAATCGAACAAGTATGAAATTTAACAACAATTAAACACTATGTGAACCTATAACAACCAAAATTATGACGGGAGACAAAAAATGATTAACGTTAACGAAAAACGATTCGCAACAACATAAATGGGCTTTTAGGTCATCTGGAACCCATCGCGATACGCCAAGGGGATAGAATTTGAATTCTCCGGAATTCTTCGTGGTACGCCACGACCGATCATTTTCCACCTTGGCGGTACGCGGCGTGTTTCGGGAGAGAACCTGATTAAAATAATCTTGGCAGTACACGACACCTCCCAGTTCGTAGAAACTTTATAAAACACAATGCAGTTCATTTATTTTCACTCTTGCTCAACTCTCTCGAGTGCAACACACACACACGGCCAAAAACGCACCCCAACTTCTCTTGTCACCCACGGGAGCTAAGGGGGAGCTATTTGGAGTCCCACATCAAGCATTGAAGCTTAGATGAACACTTAGGGGAGCACAACACCATCACCATCACATTTCAGCTCTTGATTGATCATCATCATCCCTCTATAGAGCCATTTCGACCCTGTTCCAGCATCAAATTAGCCATCAAGAACAAGGTAGTTTCATGTATCCATTTGCATTAGAACACCATCCAATCACACATGCACTTGCAAAAACCCACATGCAAAGCTTTATATGGCACATGCACGAAAATTTTAGTTCAACAAACCTATGTTGGTGGATTAGATTCACTAATTTGAAGCATGGAATGATCTATTTGATGATATGAGGTCATTTGATGAATATTTTTTGATATTTCTATAAAAGGAAACTTTGGATGAACAAAATGGTGATAGGTGATATGTTAGATATGCTTTTCTTGTTAAAATGGTTGTTCATACATAAAGATGATGATATAAACATGATAGTTGGATTGATTTTGATGAAATGAATGATTTTAGCATATGTTACTATATTTAGTAACTTTAAAATATAAGTTGATACTTGTTAATGTATTACACATGTTGAATGATGATAAATGGTGATTTATGATTTTTGATGAGTTTATTGATGTATTGGCTTAGTCAAATGGGATAAAATTGATGGTTTGTCTATAAGTATCTAAAAATAGAAACACTGATTAGTAAACTTGGGCATGCATGTTGATTTTGGTTGAGTTTAAGTTGATTTGATAATATTGATGGTCTTAGGAACACCTTTGAATGATTATTGTTCATTTAAAATGAGATTGATTGCAAATTTCTATTATTAGGAACTTTAATTTGGGGATTTTTATAAAATGGAACTATTAAGTGGGTTTTATCATGAAAAATGATTTTAAGTACCTTGTTTATGAGATATAATGGTTGTTTAAGATTTTTGGCATTAATGCATGATAAAATAGAAATGTGCCATTTATAGTAACTTTAATTAGGGATTTTTATGAAATAAGACCATTTGGTATTGTTAGTGTTGTTAGATGATGAAATATGTTTTGTTGAGATGATGTGAAAGCCTTGGTGTGATTATTGATGATTCAAACATGATAAATATAGGAACATGCGATATTTATAAACTTTAAAATGAAAAGTATGTTTGTATGATGTCTTGTAACAATGTTCAATGTGATAACATGATCATTTAGGATAAACAAGCGTGCTAGAATTGTTAAAAGGTAATTTTTGTGTAAACTTGCCCAAAATGGAAACCTGCCTAAAATGGAAACTTATTATAAATAGTAAGTTATCCATTGAACGAAACTTATATGATTACATGTAATACATGACACTTTACACACGATAAACAAACACATAGAACCAAAACTAACGGGTCACTGAGTCAAACACGGTCAACACGGTCAAACACAACAACTTAGCATTATGATGTTGATAATAGATTTACATTGTTAAATTATGAACAAAACTGATGTAATTTAACTTTGTAATTCTATTCTATTTAGCATTTTCTCATTATATATCATGTGCAATGTAAACAATCTGATCATCACGATTATCATTCCCGATATCGCGCCCCGGGGCCTTTCCGCCCGACCGGACACACAATCCGGCTTGCCGGCTCGTGGTGTGACAGATTAGTATCAGAGCCATGGTTATAGAGAAACATAGGTCATTTGTTTAAACGGTTTGGCCTAGACTATAACCTAGGGACCCTCATGTACAGAACACAAGTCTTAGGACTTTACTTGCATTGTGTCTTCTGCATTCGATCATCGCACTAACCGATATTTTATTGGTTGTGATCAGAATATCGCCGAGAAGACCACCTCCCTTATTGCCACCACCACCACTGCCACCAAATTCACCTCCACACTCAGCAACACCAACACCAACACCTCCTACATCTCCTCCTCCACCTCCTCCTCCCCCACACACACCACCAGTTGACCCGAACGCGAATGCGAACTTGGATCCAGCTACCATTGCCCTGGAAACCTTACTGAGCATCCAGCTGACTAATCAGCTAAAGGAGGTGCTCCCGGATATGCTCAACCGTATTCGGAACGACAACAACTCTGGTCACTCCTCAGGAAAAGCCGGTGGAAATACTGGCGGTGCATCCCATTACTCCTACAAGTCTTTCGTAGGTTGTAAGCCACATAGTTTTAGCGGGACCGAAGGAGCAGTAACACCCCGAACGATGGCGGAAACGTCGGGATGCCACGAGGGATGTGTAGATTGTTCATAAGCTCGTGGGCATCTAAATAAATCATCACATATCAATTTAATCAAATAAAGTAATTACACCAAAAATCATGTTCGTCATGATTTAAATACAAAAATTTACACAAAAGATTAGCTAAATTAACTAAACACTAGTCTTCAGTAATCCAGTTAATTTTAGCTAAGTCCAAGATCCTAAGTGATGATGTCCAAAAAATGTAGAGCTGCACTGCTCTACCTACTTCCCTTCATTTCCTAAAACATGTAGAAAATCAAGTGTCAACTACGAAGTAGTTAGTGAGTAATCATAAGTTTTTATTTTTCAAAAATGTTTACAAGTGTTTATAAAAGTTTTATAGTTTTCCAAGGAAATGCACATGTGAACCTGGGAGATAATCCAGCTCTGTCAAAACACAACAAACTCAAAATCAAGTAATCCAAGTACTCACAGTTAATCATACAAGTATAGCCAATCAATCACAACCAAACACATCGTTTAGATAAATTAAGAGAAAATCCACATTCATCAACAACAATCATCATTTGTCATAATTATCTCAATATAAAGTACCGCGGAGGACCTTAGTCAACTCAAACAACAATAAACAGAATCGTCACTGAGGACCGAAGTCAGCTTGAGCAACAACATTCCTAGTAATCATAAGTGACAATACAGTGCACTGCGGAGGACCTTAGTCAACTCAACCAACAGTGGAATCACCGAGGAGGACTGAAGTCAACTCAACAACAGTAACTCAGTCATTGCGGAGGACCGAAGTCAACTCATCGAACAACGACTCACGAAGTTGTGATAATATGTGTCAATCCATAATCGCTAATAATTCAATAATATCAATATCATATTGATAATCCAGGTATCACCCATGTGTTAACAAAATAATATTAATCTGGTATACATGTTCCACCCCCGAGTTTAAAAAAAATGATTTAAAAAGGGGTTATGAGAACTCACCTAAATGTCTTAGATTCAGTGTTTTCTATAATGCGTGCTCACGTATGTGAAATCAAAGACAATTCAATAACCTGTATTTATCGTGTGTTTCATATTCATAAGTATATATGTTTGATTATGATTAAGTTTTCATATGCGTTCAACCTTTAATCGTTAAGTGCGCGACTAACTTAGATTTATTATCTAAGTTATAAAGATACGCATCAAGATTTCCCTATTTCATCATAAAAAGATCAGTTTAAAACTTGTTAGTTTTATCCAAATATTATATGATGATTTTTAATGAAAATATGGAAGTTATACATGTTGTAAAGGCAATAACCTTATACACATGTATATACTTATAAAAGCATGCATGCATGTCCATTTACTCAACCAATATAACTTAAGTTGTCGGAATTTAGTTAAGTTTAAGAAAATCAAACTTAGGTTATTTTCATAACTTGTTCAAATTACATAAACTCTTAAGCTAAAACTTATGTATATTATGAAAAGGTGGTAACTTAGAATGTTCATGCATGCATGGATATACATGAACTCGTGTTCCTTCATTTATCGTTAATCTTAGTTTGAAAGGAAACTTAGGTTCAACAGCCCTAGGTTCGGCGAACCTTAGGTTTCGGCTACCCCCTGGTTCGGTGGTCACCCAAGGTCCGTAGAGGTTTCGCAGCCCTTAGGGTTAGCAGCCATTAGGTTCGGTCGTGCCAAGGGTTCTGAAATGTCACAAGTTTGGTGATAGTAGGTTCGCAGCTCTGGGTTCGTAGCTCTAGGTTCGCAACAACTGGTTCGCTACTCCTAGGTTAGCAGCTCCTGGTTCGGCCACCCTTTGGGTTCGGCTGATCTGCTTTTCACGAACATAACAGCTTGTAGCTGTTCATCATCATCATCATCGAACCCTATCTGTTGCAGGTCTAAATCGACCGATCCTACCCCTTCATACTAACTCGTTTTAAGGATTTAAAGTGGTAAAATCGTGTTTACAAGCTAAAGGTTGTAACCGATTGTTTTAAGAAGAAAATCAAAAAGTAAAACTCAAGATTTACCTTCAAAACTTGGTCAAAAGCTCGAAATCTTCGTGGGTTCTTGTTCTACTCGATTATACGAACGATTTGGCACCAAGATCTCGTGAAATGGTTGAGAATTGAGGCAGAAAATGTAGAGAGAAGTTAGAGAGAGAAAGGGGTGACGGAAATGGTGGTTTTAGAGAGAGAGTATGGCTTGTAAAATGAAGTAGAAGAATGAGTTCCCACCATTTATACCCCGGGTTGATCCCGCTCACTCAGTTTCGTTTATTTCGCGTAATACATTTTAAAATGTTCGGTTTTCACATAAAACGTATTTTAAAACACGAAACGTTTATAAACATGATTTCGTTTCATAAAAATAATTTTATTTATTTCCGTTTAATTATTTTATTCAAATTCGTCTAAGGATGAAATTTCTAATAGACGTTTTGAATTCTTTTTCTTAATTTAATATCGTTCGATATTATTTCCGTTATCTCATCGAAACGCGTTACTCACGTATGAATTAGTAAAGATCGTCACCTTTTCGAATCCATAGTTCATATCGTATTTCGATTCGATTTACGATCATGGAATATCGTTTCAGTATATTATTCCTAATAATTATATTCGTGCAAATTGTCACCCACGCGAATACATTATTAACTTTAATATTTCTGAAATAATATTCGCGTTAAATTAATATTCGCGTCCTCACCATCACGTAACTATTGTATACAACGCTTTCCATTATTTTATTAATTATTCCCATTAATTATCAAATTCCCAATCCAAGCCCCACTAAACCATATCACAGACACATCCATGATAAACCGAAATAAGTTTATGTATAGGGCATATGTAGGAGTAGGTCGCAACCTATCCAGCCACCGTCCCACCACCATTTCGATAAACAATGACCAAGTGTCATTGACTATATTTAGTGATCAAACCAACAACCTTTAACCATTTCCACCAACATTAGATCATTTTGAATAAATCAACTGCAATAAACACTGTGGTTCAGTATAGTTATATTTCAAACTAACTTCCCATGGTTTATGTGTATAATCATACGTTCTCATCAAAGTATACCAGTGACAATATCATCAAGTAATTCAAAAATTATCAAATTATCATATCAGGTTTTATCAATGCAATTAAATATGTACAGACGTACCCGAAATACAGTGATGTTACAGTCTCCCCTAGTTGAGGGAATTTCGTCCCGAAATTCAACTTGGAGCGACCGTAGTGAATAAGTGTGGATACTTAGGTGCTGTTTGTTTTTTCAGAGGTAAAATGTCTGCAGTCTGCGGACCACATCTGCAGACATCTGCAGGAGAAGAGTTGGACCAAATGTCTGCAGTCTGCAAGAAGCAGACTGTTTGTTTTTTGTCGTCTGCGAGCTGCTAAAATTGATTAAAAATTAAGAATACCATCCAAAGAGTTATGCCATATCATTGATCATGAACACAAAATCAAACATTGCATATCCTACATTGCAGACTCTACAATCCAAGCAAATATTTTATCTTTCTCAAACATTATCAAAAGAAAATTTTTCAAATCAGACAAAGAAACACAAAACACAAAATCAAACACTGTAGAAGTAAACATAATCAAAACAAAAAAAAATACAAAGAAAGAATTTCAGATCAGAAAAAAATTGTAGAAGTAGGTTACCTGCAGTGGAGGTGGGAACCGGCTGTAGAGAAGGGGAGAATGTGGAGGAAGGGGCGGCAGGTCGGAGGTGTTCTTTGGGAACCGGCTGTAGAGGAGGGGGCGGCGGCGGCTGTGAGGGCTGTGGTGGAGGAAGGGGCGGCAGGTCGGAGGTGTTCTTTGGCAGTCGATCGTGCGTGTAGGCCGTGGAAGGCGACGCTGTGCGTGTAGGTCGGAGATGGGAAGTGGTCTTCGACAATGGAAGGAGACGACCTGCAGTGGAGGTGGGCGGTGGGCGGTGGTCGTCGGCGGGTGGAGGTGGAGGGGAGAAAGGATTCAGTGATGGAGATGGAGGGGAGGTGGGCTGATAGGGTTTTTGTGAAAAGAGGTGTAAAGTGAAGAATGAAAAAAAAATCTGGAACCCTTGTCAAGTTTCACACGGGAAGAGGCAAGAAGAGTTTAGAAGAGGTTATTCCACGTCTACGCCAGGAAGAGGTCGCGCAGACCTTTTTTAATGAAAAGTCTTCAGGAAAACAAACAGTCTGCGAACCTCTAACCTCTTCCCGCGTCTACGCGGCGCAGACATAAGAGGCTAGAAGATCCTTTTTTCAAAAAACAAACACTACCTTAAGCTTCATCTGATCTTCCCGTTCCCAGGTGAATTCTGGACCACGCTTCGACTCCCATCGTACTTTGACAATTGGAATTCTACTGCGTTTGAGCAAAACTTCACGGTCCATTATCTCGACTGGCTTTTCAACGAAGTGCATGGTATCCTTGACGCGAATGTCATCGAGTGGTACCTGAAGATCTTGATCAGCTAAGCATTTCCTTAAATTGGACACGTGAAAAGTCGGGTGTACATTACTAAGTTCAGGAGGAAGTTCCAACTTGTAGGCAACATTCCCGATCCGTTCAAGAATCTTAAAAGGGCCAACATAACATGGAGCAAGCTTACCCTTCTTCCCGAATCGTACAGCTCCCTTCCATGGTGATACTTTAAGTAATACTAAATCATCAACCTGAAACTCGAGTGGCTTAAGACGCTTATCCGCGTAGCTTTTCTGTCGACTACGAGCAGCTAACAGATTGTCGCGAATCTGGTGAATCTTGTCAGTCGTCTCTTGAATAATCTCGGGACCAGTGATTTACGACTCGCCGATCACGGTCCAACAGATAGGTGACCGATATTTTCTACCATAAAGAGCTTCAAACAGCGCCATACCAATGCTCGCGTGATAACTGTTGTTATACGAGAACTCGATTAATGCTAAGTGGCTATCCCAATTGCCACCGAAATCTATGACACAAGCTCTCAACATATCTTCTAATGTCTGAATCGTTCGCACCGTCTGCCCATCCGTTTGAGGATGATAAGCGGTGCTAAGATCCAATCTTGTTCCAAAAGCTTCATGAAGTAATTCCCAAAATTGTGCCATGAAACGAGCCTCACGATCCGATATTATGCTTACGGGAATTCCATGCCGGCTAACAATCTCATCTACATAGATACGAGCAAGTTTCCGCACAGGGTACGTTTCGCGTATCGGTAGGAAATGAGCCGATTTGGTTAACCAATCTATTATCACCCATATACTATCATTTCCACTTGCAGTTCGTGGGAGTTTGGTAATAAAATCCATGGATATGTTCTCCCACTTCCACATGGGTATTTTTGGTTGTACTAACAGTCCCGAAGGTCGCTGCTGTTCAGCTTTGACTTTTGCACCGTTAAGGCATTTGGCCACATACTCAGTGATATCCTTCTTCATTCCAGGCCACCAGTACAAGACTCTTAGGTCTTGATACATCTTGTCAGCACCCGGATGGATTGAGTAACAAGACTTATGCGCTTCATTCATAATCGTCATCCTAAGCTCATCACTGTTCGGTATCCACAACCGATTCAAATAATACATCAAACCATCATCCTTAGTTTCCAATTGTAATTCGGCCCCACAAGACATCTCATCTTGTAGACTACCTTGAGCCAATGAGTGTTGTTGGGCTGTTAGAACATCATTATGAAGATTAGTGTGCACTCAGACACTATGGATTTGAACATGACTCTTGCAACTAAGAGCATCTGCTACTACATTCGCTTTACCAGGATGGTAGTGAATTTCACAGTCACAATCATTCAACAATTCAACCCATCTCTGTTGTCTCATATTAAGTTCTTTCTGATTAAGTATATGCTGCAAACTCTTGTGATCTGTAAAGACTACACACTTGGTGCCGTAAAGATAATGTCTCCATATTTTCAAAGCAAACACGACTGCACCAAGTTCTAAGTCATGTGTAGTGTAGTTCTTCTCGTGAATTTTCAACTGTCTCGATGCGTATGCTACAACCTTTCCCCATTGCATGAGAACACATCCGAGACCTAGGTTGGAAGCATCACAGTAAACCCCAAAGTCATCATCTCCATCAGGCAGTGTCAAGACAGGAGCATCACAAAGTTTTTGCTTTAGAGTCTGAAACGCCTCTTCTTGCTTTGGTCCCCACTCATAAGGCCTATTCTTTTGAGTTAAAGAAGTGAGAGGGACAACAATCCTGGAGAAGTTTGAAATAAACCGCCGATAGTAACCAGCAAGTCCAAGAAATGATCAAATCTCCGTTGGTGTCTTCGGTGTACTCCAATTCTTCACCGCTTCAATCCTTGCAGGATCCACGTGAACACCCTTTTCATTGACTATGTGTCCCAAGAATTGAACTTCCTTAAGCCAAAATTCACACTTGGAGAATTTGGCATACAGTTGTTCTTTCTTTAAGATCTCCAAAACCAATTTAAGGTGTTGCTCGTGTTCTTGTTTACTCTTGGAGTATATCAAAATATCATCAATAAACACAATCACAAACTTATCTAAGTACGGCCTGCATACACGGTTCATGAGATCCATGAAAACCGCAGGTGTATTGGTAAGGCCGAAGGGCATTACCAGAAACACATAATGGCCATATCTTGTTCTGAAAGCTGTCTTGGGAACATTATCTTCATGACACGGAACTGATGATACCCAGACCTAAGATCGATCTTTGAAAACCATGCCGAGCCTTGAAGTTGATCGAAAAGATCATCGATGCGCGGAAAAGGATATCGATTCTTAATGGTCAGCTTGTTCAATTCGCGGTAGTCTATGCACATTCGGAATGACCCGTCCTTCTTTTTGACAAACGTTACCGGTGCACCCCATGGCGAATGACTCGGGCGAATGAATCCTTTCTCAGACAGTTCTTATAGTTGGCTCGCCAATTCTTGTAACTCTGAAGGCGCAAGTCTGTAGGGAGCTTTAGCGACTGGGTTCACACCAGGTACTAAGTCAATTTGAAATTCTACTTGACGTTCTAGTGGAAGACCCGGCAAGTCGTCTGGAAATACTTCAGGAAAATCTCTTATCACAGGAACATCTTCAATGCTCTTCCCTTTCTCCTTTTTCTCTACAACGTGTGCTAAAAATGCTATGCATTTCTTCCTAAGGTACTTGTGTGCTTTAGTGCACGGCATTAACATAAGGCCTTTACTAGAGGTTCCCCCAAAAACTCTTAGAGTTTCATCCGAAGGTAAGGGAATACAAATATATTTTTCGTGACATATGATTTCCGCTCTGTGGGTGGCTAACCAATCCATGCCTATGATAACATCAAAGCTACCAAGTTGCATAGGTATAAGATCAATCGGGAAAATGTGATCATTTAAGTTCACATAACATCCAATGATAACAGGGTCAATATCAATAGTATTACCATCAGCCACCTCTATGTTAAACGGTTTGTCTAACTTAGTACGGGTTCTACCAAGCATGCATTCAAACTCATGTGAAACAAAACTCCTATCAGCACCAGAATCAAATAAGACTGATGCATAGGAATTATTAATCAGAAATGTACCATTGACAACATCTTGGTTGGCTTGAGCTGCTGGAGCGTTCAATTGAAAAAATCTGCCTCTTGCCACCCTCTGATTGTTCCCCGTCAGTCTTGGGCATGGATTTCTGAAATGACCCACATCGCCGCACTCATAACAGGCTCTTTCCTGTGCAGATACTTGGAAAACTGGTACAGCTTGAATTGGTTGTGCATGTGGAGCTGGCAGTGCAAGCGGTGCAGGTTGCATCCTTTGTGCTTGCGGTGCACTCTGATACACATTAGAGAAATGACCATACTTGCCACAGTTATTGCAGACGCGACATGGCAAGTTAGGTGCGTGATGATATCTGCAGACATTACATTGAGGAGTGACCCCAACATAATTTCTAGTGTTTGAGTTACTCGATGATTGTTGAGTAGTCTTTGCAACAAGAGTAGTTACAGTGAAATTTCTGGTCTTTCGCTTCCAATTGCCGCTTTTTGACGAGCTAGCTTGTTCAGTTTTGACTTCAGTTGAAGCCTTTTTTGCAGCTGCCTTTGTGTCAATCTTCTTAGTTCCCTTTCTTGTGAGTGTCCCAGCCTTCACATGATTATCAGTCAAGGTTGCAGACAGGCGGATTGCAGCTTCTAGTGTGGTAGGGTTGCTACCAAAGACAGTGTCTTGTATCTGCATGGGTAGGCCGCCTATGTACTTCTCAATTGCTCTCTCAAATGGTGTCAACAGATGAGGTACCAACAGACTCAGCTCATGAAAGCGAGAATTATAGATTACATTCTCACCGTTGTCTTGCTTGAGTTCCCAGAACTCAGCTTCCAGTTTCCTCATCTCACTACGAGGACATAATTATGTGGTCATCAGAGTCTTGACTTCAGTCCAAGTCATGCTAGGGCTACATCAACTCCCCTAGTTTGCTTTTCGCCGTTCCACCACGTTAGTGCTCTCTTTTGGAAAACACTGGTGGCATAGCGCACCTTCAAGTTCTCAGGGCAGTCACTATTAATGAAGGTGTTCTCGATACTCTCAAACCTCTGCAACAGACCAGTGGCTCCCTCAGAACCAGTAAATTTGGCTGGGTTACAGGAGTTAAAGTGCTTAAATGTGCAAACTGGTGGGTTTGCACCACCCCTATTTTGGTTGAGAGTTTGGTTGGCTTGATTCAGTTGAGTCACCAACCCTGAGATAAGATTTGCTAACTCTTGCAAGCCGTTGTTTGTAGTATCTTCGTAGTGACGGCGCGGCGACATGTTTCTGAGGATGTTAGAAACATGTTACTACCATTTACAACGTAAGTCATACAAACTATGGTCATATGAGTTCATTACAACAGTTAGGATTACATATAGCAACTATATTTTTCTCCTATCTGTCATTAAACCCATAATAAAGCAATAGTTTCCTAATATTATGCTAAAGTATCCTAATTGGTCATATCTAGTATTAACTAAGTACTCCTAAGCTTCAAACATGCCCCACCCTATACTAACACTGACAACCTCCCGATGCAGTGCAACAAGTTTATATATAGGGCATACGTAAACTTGACTGCAGTCGCATCATCCGCCGTCCCACCACCGTTGCAATGCACCACGATTATGCCCTTGTTAGATTTTTAGGGTATTCATGTGTTTCCCAAATGTTCCACTTTACAGCCTTATCCTATGGGGAATAATTATGCGTGAAGTGTATACAAGTACTTCTGACATCTAGGTTTGCCTAATGTCTAACTTCACCTGACTCTAGGTGCACCTATTTTCTAAGTTCACCTAATGTCTAAGTTCACCTGACTATGCTCGCCTCATTATCAAGTGTTCATACCATCACTAACTGTTAGGATCATCACTATACGTTCATATTGTCACCAAGTGTCCATATCAGTACCAAATGTTCAGTTCGTCACTAAGTGTTCATATTGCTCATTGAGTCTATCTAAAATGTGTATTCATAAGTGAGTGTATATATGTGTCCATTAAATGAGATCATCAAATATGTCAATCCAAACCAATTCCAACCAATATTCCATCAACCACAACTTTACAACATATCCTAATAATATCCTAGATTTCCTAACACTGACAGACCACCAATATACTACAAATGGTATATGTATACGCATACGTAGGAGTAGGTCACAACCTCTCCAGCCGCCGTCCCACCACCTTTGTAGTATACGACGAGTGTGTCCTTGTCTGGTGATAAATAATCAACAAGAAATTCCTAAGCAATTATCTTCCTAAACAAGCATTTTCCGAAATGGGTAGTTCCCTTATTCCTCAATACTGGCATCCACTCGATGTACTGTAAATGGTATATGTATAGGGCATATGTAGAAGTCAGTCGCAACTGCTTCAGCCACCAGCCCACCACCTTTACAATACACCACGTGCATGTCCTTATCGAGTCATCAGGGCACAATCAAGCACATATATAATCAGCAAGTAGCATATGTAAATCAGATATATATCGGGAGTTCAGTTAACATGTAATAAACACATAAGCATGAAATTCTGAATATAATAACTAGTGTACGAAATAGTTCATACTAAGGTATCCTACGGTTATAGACTAAGTCAACCATTTCTAGTAACCTAATTCCCTATAACCCAGGCTCTCATACCAATCTATAACACCCCGACCGATGGCGGAAACGTTAGGATGCCACGAGGGATGTGTAGATTGTTCATAAGCTCGTGGGCATCTAAATAAATCATCACATATCAATTTAATCAAATAAATTAATTACACCAAAAATCATGTTCGTCATGATTTAAATACAAAAATTTACACAAAAGATTAGCTAAATTAACTAAACACTAGTCTTCAGTAATCCAGTTAATTTTAGCTAAGTCCAAGATCCTAAGTGATGATGTCCAAAAAATGTAGAGCTGCACTGCTCTACCTACTTCCCTTCATTTCCTAAAACATGTAGAAAATCAAGTGTCAACTACGAAGTAGTTAGTGAGTAATCATAAGTTTTTATTTTTCAAAAATTTTTACAAGTGTTTATAAAAGTTTTATAGTTTTCCAAGGAAATGCACATGTGAACCTGGGAGATAATCCAGCTCTGTCAAAACACAACAAACTCAAAATCAAGTAATCCAAGTACTCACAGTTAATCATACAAGTATAGCCAATCAATCACAACCAAACACATCGTTTAAAAAATTAAGAGAAAATCCACATTCATCAACAACAATCATCATTCGTCATAATTATCTCAATATAAAGTACCGTGGCGGACCTTAGTCAACTCAAACAACGATAAACGGAATCGTCGCTGAGGACCGAAGTCAGCTCGAGCAACGACATTCCTAATAATCATAAGTGACAATACAGTGCACTGTGGAGGACCTTAGTCAACTCAACCAACTAGATTCCATTAAGGAAATTTTGAGTTTCCCCTTACATCATAGAAGTAGCTAACGAGAAACAAATCACAGTTAGTACAGTATACACAAATTGCCCATTAACACTTAATGGTCATACATTCACCATCGATTTGATACCGATGGAGTTGGGTAGTTTCGACATCATCGTTAGAATGGATTGGCTATCCCTTAATAGAGTGGAGGTCATCTGTTCGGAAAAGCTGCTTCGAGTTCCATTGACGAATGATCGTGTATTGGAAGTCCGAGGGAATCAAGCAAAATGAAGTGTCAAAATCATATCCTGCATAAAGGCGCGTAAGTTTTTATAGAAGCAGTGTGTGGCTTTTCTGGCTCATGTGATGGAGAAAGAGAAGGACAAGAAAAAGATTCAAGACGTGCTGGTAGTGAAAGAATATCCAGAAGTGTTTCCTGAAGACCTACCAGGTTTGCCACCTGCGCGACCGGTAGAGTTCCGTATTGACTTAGTTCCCAGAGCAACTCCTGTTGCTAAATCTCCTTACAGGTTAGCACCTTCAGAGACGCAGGAATTGTCAAACCAACTACAGGAGCTACTTGACAAAGGTTTCATCCGACCGAGCTACTCACCTTGGGGAGCTTCGGTTTTGTTCGTGAAGAAGAAAGATGGATCATTTCGGATGTGCATAGATTACCGAGAGCTGAACAAGTTGACTATCAAGAATCGGTATCCATTGCAGAGGATTGATGATTTGTTTGACCAACTACAAGGAGCTCAGTATTTTTCAAAGATCGACTTACGTTCAGGATATCATCAACTCAGGGTTCAAGACGAAGACATACCGAAGATGTCATTCCGAACCAGATGTGGGCATTACGAGTTTATGGTGATGCCTTTTGGATTGACAAATGCACCCGTGGTTTTCATGGACCTCATGAACCGAGTGTGCAAGCCGTATCTGGATCAGTTTGTCATTGTTTTCATTGACGACATACTGATTTATTCCAAGAGCAAAGCAGAGCATGAGCAACACCTCAGAAAGATCTTGGAACTGTTGAAGGAAGAGAAACTCTATGCTAAATTCTCAAAGTGTGAATTTTGGCTAAGAGAAGTTCAATTTTTGGGTCATGTAGTCAATAGTGAAGGAATACATGTAGACCCTGCCAAGATTAAAGCCATCAAGAACTGGGATACTCCGAAGACACCGACGGAGATATGGTCTTTTTTGGGATTGGCTGGTTATTATAGAAGGTTTATCTCAAACTTTTCTAAGATAGCTATGCCTCTCACCAAGCTAACTCAGAAAAGTGAACCGTTTGTTTGAGAGCAGAAACAAGAAGTTGCCTTCCCAACATTGAAGCAGAAGTTATGTGATGCTCCAATCTTATCTCTCCCAAAAGGCTGTGATGACTTTGTAGTATACTGTGATGCATCTCATCAGGGACACGGTTGTGTGTTAATGCCACGAGACAAAGTTATCACGTATGCATCAAGACAGTTAAAGATTCATGAGAAGAACTACACTACTCATGATCTAGAACTGGGAGGAGTGGTGTTCGCATTGAAGATCTGGAGACATTACTTATATGGCTCTAAATGTACCATATTTACTGATCACAAGAGTCTACAACATATCTTTGATCAGAAGGAACTCAACATGAGGCAACGACGTTGGGTTGAGTTTCTGAATGATTATGACTGTGTAATCAAGTACCATCCGGGTAAGGCAAATGTCGTAGCTGATGCCTTGAACCAGAAGGAGTGGGTCAAACCCTTGCGCGTTACAGCAATGGGGATGACTGTGCAGAGAAGTTTGCGTGACAAGATTATTCAGGCACAGCAAGAGTCAGTTGATCGAGGAAATCTGAAGAAAGAACTCGACTGTGGAGCAGAGAGACACTTTGAAACAAAGCCTGATGGAGTTATCTACTACCAGGATCGTATATGGATTCCAGCGGTAGACGAATTGAGAAGACTTATCTTCGATGAAGCACACAAGACCAAGTAGTCCGTGCATCCAGGCGCTGATAAATGTACCATGATTTATGGGGATTTTATTGGTGGCCGGGAATGAAGAAAGACATAGCCGAGTACGTCGGTCGATGTCTTACGTGTGCGAAGGTAAAGGCGGAACACCAGAAGCCGTTAGGTTTACTGGAACAGCCTGAGATTCCACTCTGGAAGTGGGAACAAATAGCTATGGATTTCATTACCAAGCTACCCTGCACTTCCAGTGGTCATGATACGATATGGGTCATCATTGATCGTTTGACAAAATCTGCTCATTTCTTGCCAATGTGTGAGACCTTCACGATGGATAGACTGGCAAGACTGTACATCAATGAGATAGTGGTATGCCACGGTATACCATTGTCTATCATTTTGGATCGCGACAGCAGATTCACATCAAGGTTCTGGCAATCATTGCAGAAATCTCTATGGACGCACTTAAATCTGAGTACAGCTTACCATCCACAAACGGACGGTCAAAGCAAACATATGATACAAACGCTGGAAGACATGTTGAGAACCTGTGTGTTAGATTTCGGTGGAAATTGGGACTCTCATTTGCCACTGATTGAATTCTCCTACAACAACAGTTACCATAGCAGCATCGAATGTGTGCCATTCGAGGCTCCGTATGGTCGAAAATCTCGGTCACCGATTTGTTGGACCGAAGTGGGAGATAACCGTATAACTGGGCTGGAGCTTATTCAGGAAACTACTGATAAGATTGCCCAGATTCAACAAAGGCTACAAGCAACCAGAAGCAGACAAAAGAGCTATGCCGACAAACGGCGCAAGCCGTTTGAGTTCCAAGTGGGAGACCGCTTCATTTTAAAGGTATCCCCATGGAAAGACGTAGTCCATTTTAGAAAGAAAGGAAAATTAGCACCACGATACGTGGATTGGTCCTGTGGCGTATAGACTAAGGTTACCAGATGAACTTAGTGGTGTGCATGACGTATTTCATGTCTCGAACTTGAAGAAATGCCTTGCTGACGAATCACTCGTCATACAAGTTGAAGAAATTCAATTGCACGAGCAATTGCATTTTATCGAAGAACCTTTAGAGATTATGGATCGCAAAGTTAAGAAACTAAGGCGAAGCCGTATTCCGATTGTCAAAGTTCGATGGAATTCAGAGCGCGGGCCCGAGTTTACTTGGGAAGGCGAAGATCACATGAAGTCCAAGTATCCTCAACTGTTTACAGAGGAAGTTGTACACGATAACGATTCTTAAATTTCTAGAAGAAATTTCTCTAACAAGGGGAGACTGTAACATTAGTGCCGAAAACGTAACCGGAACAGTGATCTGCACAGTAACATGAACAGTAATTCAGGTACGATCTATGTGTAATTACTTGTATGCTATATTCATTTGATGTCGATAAAGAACTATTCCATATTCATTACAGAAACATAGTTCAAAATCCACGGTTTAACAGTCAGAAACATATCTCACAACACAGAACAGTTACATGAATGCTTGTTAGGATTCTATTATGTATAAACGTATGTGGGGGGTAACAAAACAAAACAACAGCGGATGTCGTTACGTGAACGCTAAACTAACGGATTATTCGTATAGGTGACGATCAGTACGAATATATCTGAAAGTTTAACGCTCTGAATGATGTCCAATAATTAGAAAACCATATTGAAAAGTGTAGTTATTGTCGTATTCGTACGGGTGACGATTCGAACGAATACGCGTGACGACTGTACGATTCGATTTAAACAGTAATCTAAATATTTTCAGAAAATTTAAATAAACAGCAGATATTTAGTTAATTTACTAGGAATTACCACCTAAGTTATATTCATAAACTTTACTTTTAAAACCGAGACGTTTCGTACGAAAACAAAATGAAACGACGTTTTTACGCAAAACCGAGCAAAACCGAACGGACCCGAACACACCCGAGTAGTTGAAAGCCATTAATATGGCATTAAATGCCATATTCAAACCCCCACCTACCCATCTTCTCCAAATTCCTGTCACCCTCTCTCTCTACTCTCTCTCTAGAAGCCATAACCATATCTCTCTCATTTCTGCACGAAATCAAGCCATCTCGATGTCAAAACGACCATTACAACTCGTAGATCATGAAAGTACACGATCTAAGCTTTGAACCAATCGATTTGAGTTAAAATCTAGTTCTATGTCTGGTTTTATAGGGTTTTCAAAACCCTTGTTCAAACCCCTCTTGAAACCCGGCTAAAACCCTCAAAAACATTAGGGAAACCACACCAAATACACCTAGGATCATGTAGGGACATGGGATAGTGCTTGGGTTAGCCATTGGCTTCGAAATGTGTGGCTGAACCTAGTTGTGGTTCGACCGGCCGAAGAAGGCATCCTCAGATAGGCCGAATGGCCTTTAGGCCGAATGGCCAGCCTCCTAAGCCGAAGGACTCCCTTCGCTCGGCACTCCCCCATTTGGTTTAGTCCCTTCGGTCGGAGTCCATTCGCCCAGGCTTTGGTTCGGATCAGTCACCATTCGGTCGCCCTTCATACGGCCAACCCCTATTCGGTTAAGGTTTCCTTTCGGTCGGCCCAGGGATTAGTCGCTTAGATTCTCCTTCGCAAGGCTCCTTCGGTCAAACCACTAACCAGCATGGAAACCCTCATACGGCCTCTTTCCCTTTCGGCGCAACCACCTTCGGGTATCATGGTTTATTCATTCGGTTGAGTACACGGGAATTGGAGGCGTGGTTTCATGCATGGGCCTTACACGTGTATTGCATGTTGCATGCATGGACTTTGATCGTGTGTGGCATGCATCGGCCATAAGGATATTAGGGTTTATAACATGCAACCACTCTTGAGTATTTAAGTTCAAATATAGAATTTAACAAGGAAAGGGGATAATATAATTTTGTTATGAGACAAAGAACTAAGGTTTTCCTAAATAACAATTGGATTTAATCGAGAGTGTACATTTGGTTTACCATACATGAACCTATTTATAGAAACCATGATTAGGGTTTCCAAGACCAAGACTTTTCTAAAACTATTTTGATATACAAAGTTGAGTTTTGACAAAACAAAGAGTTTAAGTCTTGTTAGATCAAGGCATGTGTTAAAATGAGTAAAACTACTTTCATTCCTAAGGTTTAAAGGTTTAAGAAGCTGAGTGATAATCAAGAGATCAAGGGATTTCTAAGTGTGGGAGTTGGTTTTATCACTAACACCTAACACTTAGTAAACGTTATGCACTATACAACTAGATTAGATAGTTCAATTGAACTTTCTAAACCAAGTTATACGTACGGACGAGCAAAGAACCATGGAAAACAAAGATCTAGTAACAGGCCTAAGGTTAATCAAATGGGATTAACCTAAGCCTAACAGGTTTAATTATATATTTTCTTAAAATAAATTATAAGTTTCTCACTTAAAATATTCTTTAAATTAAAATAAAGGATTTCTAACCAAGGGTTTAACTTAAAATGAATTATCTTAAAAATGTTTTAATTAAAGACTTGTGATGTAATCAACATAAACCTTACATGACTAAGGTTTAGTAATGAATAATCATGGGATAAGGGTTTATAAATGGGTAATACATTAGACTCGTTATAGGGAATCGTAGCACGCACATTAGTAACATAGGACACTTAGTTGCACGCCGAGACCAAAACCCTAGTTTGCGTCTATTGTAAATGCTTACAGTATTCGAATCCTTTTAAAACAACTCAAGTGTTGAAGGTACATAATTTACAAATCACGAGCGCGCATTATCTGTTGTGATTCCCATTCTTAGAAACACAGGTGAGTTCATTGCCCATTTTCTAAACATTTTTGTTTTACAAACGCGGGGCTGAGAAGCATGCGTAAATTATTTTCTTTGGATTATATTTACCTAAATGTTTTTACTTAATATATGTTTTATATGTAAAATGGTTATCCTAGATCTTATCTAGGTAAACTAATTTCAGAAATTTCAGAATGAGTTATGAATAACTAACAATTTTAAAGACAGATAACTATTTTTCAAGATCTATTTTCAAAGAACTAAAGATCTAAAACAAAGAACTATTTTCAAAGATATAATTTCAAAGAACTATGAACAAAGAACTATTTACAAGAGTCTGTCTGGGAAATATCAAAGATAGCATGTACCAATCTTAGGTTTGAAAGATGTCCTAGCTAGACTGATCGAATATGAGACGCATGTTTGATGATATTTACAGCATTCCCTAACCAGTTTTGAGGAACATCTGGGAAATATTCAAAAATAACATGTGCCAAAGAACTATACGAGCCATGGACGATCTAAAGAACTTTAAAAACCTGTGTCAAAAGATGTCCTAGCTAGACTAATTGCTTATAGGTCGTATGTTTGATGAGGTTTACAGATCTCCTTTACTACTAAGAACCTTGATTGCTAGACTAGTCTACTCGAGTTGACCAAGGCTCAATCATTAGGTCTCAAATTTTATTAAATGTTTATTTATTTACTTATTTAAGCATTTATTGAAGTGTTTCTACAATGGTATGGTTGATCATGATTGTGTGATGAATTTAAGGAGTCAATAGAGATTCTATTTTGTGGAACTCAAAGAACTAGGGTGTCTATGGTATGAAATGAAACGCTTAATTATCACTGGCAACAATATACTATGTGGTTCGATATGTGGTGGGACAGTGGCTAGGGCTTGTTCCCCTACATATGCCCTATATATAAGAATATTTGACTGGATAGTATAGGTGGTTGATAGAGAGGTTAAGGTTGTCATTTTGGGGTGTTCAAAGGTTAACATTTTCAGACGATTAAAGTGTTATCATTTTCAAATGGTTCAAGTATGTGATTCAGTGTATGGGATGAAACGCTTAATTATCATTAGCAACAATATACTATGTGGTTCGATATGTGGAGGGACGGTGGCTGGGGCTTGTTCCCATACATATGCCCTATATATAAGCATATTTAACTGGATAGTATAGGTGGTTGTTAGTGAGGTTAAGGTTGTCATTCGGACAGGTTATCAAACTCATTTTCAAATAAAACTATATCAACTCACCAACCATGTGTTGACTTGATCTTTCTGCATGACTTCTCAGGTGACGAACAGGTCTAAGTAAGAAGTTAATGCTTTTGGACTAGGATGCCAGATAGAGGACCTAGTATTTTTGGACCTGCATATTTTTGGAACATCATTTGCAGATTATTTTGTATATCTTGTGCAGATACTAGATAGAAGAATTATGATGTTGATAGTAGATTTACATTGTTAAATTATGAACAAAACTGATGTGATTTAACTTTGTAATTCTATTCTATTTTTCATTTTCTTATTATATATCATGTGCAATGTAACCAATCTGATCATCACGATTATCATTCCCGATATCGCGCCCCGGGGCCTTTCTGCCCTACGGGACACACAATCCGGCCCGCCGGGTCGGGGTGTGACAATGATAAGTTGCTTACTTTTGAGCGAGAGATTGACTAGAAAAGGAAATTAATCAAGTCTGGTAAATCAACAGAGGAGTATGTTCAAGGGAACACTGCTCTTCTTAGTCATAACTCTGAGATTACTGATCAGGGTTATGATGAACATATCGACATAACCACTGGCATCACTTATTCTTCTTCATGTGATGACCCCTCTTTCACCCCTGACCAACTGTGTTTCATCATGGATGATCTCCATCAAATTCCAAGTGATGACTTGGAAGAGATGGATATCTTACATCAACTTGCCCTTTTAAGTATGAGAACTAATAAGTTCTATAAAAGGACAAGGAGAAAATTTCCTGGTATCCATGGGAAAACCAAAATTGGTCTGAATAAAGCAAAGGTATGGTGCTACAGATGTCACTAGACAGTTTGCTAGGGAATTCAGAAATGCTCCCAACAACACCTCCTCACCTTATGTGACATTTCCAAACACTCACTCTTCTGCAACACCTTACTCTTCGTCTTCTTCTCACTTTCAAAAACACAATAACACTCAGGCCACTTCTCATATTGTACAAAGCTCTCCTTCACCCAATGTGCAATATGTACAAGCTGCTAATGGCAGCATGTACCAGCTTACTCTTGCTCCACTCCAAATCATTTCACCCTCTTCTTCTCAAATAACCACACCAGGCCCAGCTGTCCAGTCTTCACAACCAAACCAACCAGCTCTCTTTACACAAGAGTATGTAGACTGGAGTAGCATGCCTGATGATGTAGGCTATGCTCTCATCACTAATAAGCCAACAGAATTTGCTCTAATGGCTATTGGTGAACACTCAACCTCCTCTGACCAACCTGAAGCTGAATCTCCTGATGCTCAGATATCTTCCTCTACCCTAGAAAAGATATGCTCTGATGCTTGCATTGAGGCATTTGCTAAAATAAAGAAGGAAAATGTTTTGTTACAGCAACAAAACCAAGAACTTGAGCAACTATTGGCCAATAAAAACCTAGAAGCAGAGAAAACATTAAAAAATAAAGATGGTCAGATTTTTGTCCTTAAAACTGAAAAGACTAACTGCAAGCGTTATTTGATCTTCAACATGAGAAATATTATACTTGTAGAGATGAATTGGCCCAAACTAAGGTTAGCTATGAAAAGTGGGTCGAGTCCTGCAAAGGATTTAGAATGGTTCTAAGCAAACAAGTTCACAGCAATGCTAAGTTTGGAATTGGATATAAGCACCCTAGCCCACCAGAGGATTATGCCCCAATTGATAATAATAGGGAAGAAACTATTCCTGAACCTCTCTCTCCCACCTCTCTTCCAGATGAAATCCCTGCAATAAATAACTCACCTCCAAGGGTGTATCCTTCTAGACAATTTCCAAAGTTTGTATACCCCACTAATGCAAACCCAGAAAAACCAGAAGAAACACACTTGGATGATGTTCATACAAATGACTCTTCAGAACAAATTAAGACTGCTCCTGGTATGAGCTCTACTCAAAGTTCAGAAAATACAAAACTAAATGAAACCACTGTTGACCCAAAAGCCACTCTTGATAAAGGAAAAAGGCTTAAGGTTGATATCCAGTTTCCTCCTTCTCATCCTCACCCTCCATACCCAATAATGAAGGCCAATAAACCCTTCATTCCAAACTATTCATCCTTATCTCCCGCCCGCTTAAAGTGCTTTAAATTCAATCATTCTACTGAAAACTGTATGATAAAAACTCCCCTTGATAAAATAAGAGATAGGTTGAAAGCTGAAAAGTTGAAAGCTGAACATGCCTCTTCATCTAAAGGGACCCCCCCCCCCTAATAAAATGAAGAAGGCCAAGAAAGCAAGTAGGCAAGGTGCTAACAACACAATAAGACCAAACCCTCATCCATCATTCTTCTCACCTCCTCCTTTGGCTACACATCCTAGGCCATCAATCCTTGGCACACCACCCTCTCACCCTATGGGGAATCATATTCCCTATTCACCTGCTGCTATGAATTCACCTTCTTTGGACTCACAGATCAATATTCTGCACCAAAATCAGCAAGATTAATACAAGAAGAGAAGATTGTTTCATTATCTTTTGTTTGATCTTATTCATCTAAATTTTCTTTCAATTTGTTCAAACATGATATGATGGATTCCGCACGTTATGTATAAAAAAGTACAAAAAGATTTTCTTTTTATAGATTTTATAAATTCAGATTTACAAAAATATTTTACATTTCATCTTTCAAGTGTGTTTTTCTTAATTTTTCACATAAGGTGTTTTTGATATCTGATTTGAAATGTTACCTAGAAAATTCAAAGTTAAGTTTTTTTTTTTGAAATTTTCTTAGTATCGATATCGGTAGTATCGAAATATATTTTATCAATATTAATATCGATATTATTAGTATCGATCAAGTTTCTTTTTGTCGATACTAATAGTATCGATAATAGGATTGTACTATATATAGTATCGATACTTTCATCTTCGATATTACAGTGTGAGAATACAGAGCGTTCATCCATTGATCCTATTCTTTGTGCAAAACTTTGACTTTGTTAGATTCATCTGAGTTTCTTCATAACTTTGTGATCATAATGGCTGGTAATAAATCGATTTTTAACCATGAAATCATTGAGATCTGATTGTTCGAACTTTTGAATTTTTGATTAGTTAAAATTGAACTAATTCATGGTTAAATCAAAGGGCTTTTAGATTATATACTTAGTCAGTGTAGTCTGATGATGATTTACATGTTTTGCTCATGAAATTTGACAATCAAAAATTCTGGAATTTTTTTAAAATTTGAACAACTGTTCTTACATTGATACTATTAGTATCGATGAACACTGTAGCATCGATACTAATAGTATCGATGGAAGTATTCAAAATTTTTCTAAGTATCAAATTATTACACAAAACACTGATATGATTGTGTCGATATTATAAATATCGATACTAATATCGATATTATTAATAACGATGCAATGGTTTATATTTTTTCTAAGTGTTGTTATATTATCAGTGTATCGATACTATTATCGATACTGATAATATCGATGCTTTTGATACTTAGAAAATTTTTAAAGTTTTTACAAGTTTTTCTAAATTTTATTTTGATTCTAATTTCTAATTTTTTGTTGATATAGGACGATTGTATAACAATAAGCATAATGTGATTGCATAAGTGGATGAAGAGTTAAAGGAAGCATCATTATTTCGTGATGTTATTCTATTCCTGAAACGTTCAAGAATTTCTCATGCTATATCAGCCAATCCAGTAATTATCATGCATCATATTAGTTTGTTCTAGGATAATACAGACTTTGATTGTGCTGCTGAGCCACGTGTCCTCAAATCTAAGATTGGTGATCTACCAGTTCAGTTTTCAGTAGAAGATCTTCGAGTTGCATTTCGGTTTCAGGATTCAGAGGATGATCCCATGACTATTTTGAATGATCTGATTTGAGGAGTGTTTAATCGAATGGGCTACAATGGAGATGTCACTGCTTCTCAACTGATTAAGAAGCATCTGTATGGACAATGGAGAAATTTATTTCACGTGGTGATCATGTGTTTGTCCAACAGGAAGTATGGGATTGATACGCTTTCAAGACCGTTTCAATGCCTTATGGATGCACTGGTATTGAATAACCCGTTCAATATCAGTCAGTTAATATTTGATTGTATAGTTAAGCAAATTACTGCTTCTGAGAAGGAGAGCTTTCGTTAGTATCCACGTTTTCTTACAATGATCTTTGATCATTTGTATCCACAATTGACCAAGTCTGATCCAATAATCAAAATTACTGTGACGAACAACCGTATTTTTGCTGATTGTAGGCCAAAACAGGGAACTAATGTTGTTGATACTCCATTTTTTGGTCATATTATTGATGCACAGTTTCAAGAACCAGCTGATAATGCTTGGTTTCATGCTGATTCACATGTTGCTGATCAACACGCACATTCAGATGAACAAGTTCAAGCAGACGAACTAGTTCCTCATGTTGTCACTAAAGCTCAATCTATTATCTCACAATTCAGGGATGTGGTTGTTTCTACTTCATAACAAACTGAACAAGTTTAGAAAGAAACTCAAGATTTTGTTACTCCTGTGACTGCTGAAGGAGATGTTGCTGATACTTCTAGCTCAGATTCTGATTAGGATGATGATAGTGATAAAACTCATGATGCTAGTGGTAAGGTTATTCTTCGTGGAGGTTTCAGCAAAAGACCTTATTCAGAGATCATTAGTGAAGCTCAATAATAGGAGGTTGCTACACAGAAGAAGAAGAGATCAAATGATAGTGATTCTGATTATGTTCCTTCTGATAAGGATTTTCATTTTGATTCTCTTATTCATACTTCACCTTCATCTTCATCTGCACACATGTCTACTCCACCATTCGTTGTTACACAGTCATCTACTCCACCGATTACTCCACCGGCTATGACTGCTGCATCAGGGTTTGATTCACCCAATATCAATGCTATCTTAACTGATAATTTTGCTACCCAATTTTCTCAGATCTTGGTATTGCAAGCTCATGTAAAGGAGTTGCAATCTGATAATGTTCAATTAAACACTAGGGTTACAACATTGGAGGTGACTGTTGCTGATCTATCCAAGAAAGCTGCATTGATTATTCCTTTACAAGATATATTGGATGATTTACAAGTTGAGGTGGCGGCTAGTAAAGAGTATTAACATGAAGTCAACAAGATGGATTTAGCTTCATTTGCCACTATGAATGCTAAAATCCATAATATGAACAATATGATCAAATTCTTGCATGATAATGCTTTTCAAGTTTTTAAGGATCATTACACTCAGATTCAAGGACTTAAAGTTCAAATGATGAATATTTCAGCTCAAGGGGGACTTCCTGTAGAGCTGAAGCGATTACACCATTTGTTTGTCCTAGGGATGATGATGATGAACATGAAAATGATCAAGGTGGTTCTTCCACTAGCAATGATCGTGTTACTGGAAACAAGGAGGGAGCATATCTCCGGGGGAGCTAGCTGGAACATCTTCTACACCTGGATATAGATGATGATGACCTTGGATATGATGATCAAGCTGAGGATGAATATGTTCTTGATGTTGATCCTCGGTTAAATGTAAAATATTATCATTTTGAGCCTTGTTTTCATGACATTGATAACAGTGCTGATCAAGAACTGGAAGAGGGTGAATGGTTTTCCATTAAACAGGTTAGAGATCTCTTTATGGATTTGGATTGGGAAGAAAATTTTATTAACGAAAGTGTTGAAAAGTTGATTGTTGAATGTGTTGTTAAATCAACCAAGGATGAAGTTAAATTGAAACAAGATGCAAAAGAAATTTTAAATGAAGATTCAGTCAAATTTTTGACTATTGCAGAGGTGATACAACTTGCTAAAGATGATTTAGCTAATGCACCACGAAGTCCTATTCAGAAAAGGAAATACAAGAACAAGAAGGAGTGTGTTGGAAAGATTTTGTCTTGGAAGTTTGATGCTCAAAGCAAGTTGTTCATAATTAAGAGAATTGATCGAGTTCAATATTTGAAGAAGACAATTAAAAGCTTTCATCAATTCCCATTGTGTGAATTAAGAGTGCTGGCAGAAATAAGGTTGATTAATTATGTTGATGATTACATGGCTCATTTGATTGAGCAAACAATAAGAAAAGAGGTTCGATCTATGAAGTTTGAATTAATTAAACCTCAAAAGCTGAAGAAGATACCGATTGTTGGTAATCTAGATTGGATTACACGAAAATGGAAGGTGTGATATGAATTCAAACATGTTAAGCCTTTAAAAAGAATTCCTCTTTTAAAGCTTAACTTAGGTATTATGAATAACCTTTATCGGTGGTATCTTGATGGTTATACTTCCGAAGCTGTTATCGAAGATAAGAGCAGGATGGAGTTGCCCAGATTGTTTGATCCTATCTATCTTATAAATCTTTCAGAAGATAATCAGAGAAAGTTGTTAATAAATCAAATTCAATATCATAATGATCATAAAGAAGAGGCAATGCAATTCAAGAAAGTGTTAGATGTTTGTATCAAGCACAATATATGTGCTGGTAGTCATTTGCCCTCCCAGTGGAAAGAATGAAGAACAATACTGAGTTGTTGCTAAGGGGGAGTCTGTTAGGACCCTGATAGCATCAGCATCAGATGTTGAATTGAAGACTGAAGATTGAAAAATTTCTGCTGATTTGAAGTGATTTTTATGTTTATTGTATTTGTTTTAGTTTAATGTTATTTGTTTTGTTTTTGTTTTGTTTTGTTTTGTATGTTTGAAAAATGGCTAAGTGTTCATCCATCGATACTAATAATATCGATGGTATTAGCATCGATACTATTAGTATCGACAGAAGGCTTAGTCTCGATACTAATAGTATCGACAGATTGCCTATAAATAGGCTATGTTCGAAACAATTAGTATCGAATGGGCAGAATTCTCATATACTAAAATTTGTAATTTTTCTTCTCTGATTGTATAACTGGATTCTACAAGATTAATACAAGAAGAGAAGATTGTTTCATTATCTTTTGTTTGGTCTTATTCATCTAAATTTTCTTTCAATTTGTTCAAACATAATATGATGGATTCCGCGCGTTATGTTATGCTATACCAGATTATTAGATCCTAATCACGGACCTACAATCCTGCGCTCTGGAAAGAAGCCACGGCATCCTCTCCCACTGCGGTGTCTAAGCTCAAGGAGGCAAATCCAAGTACCATGATTGATCATCTGCGAAACACGCCTCTTGGAAGTCTGGGTGCTGGATCTGAGGAACCTCTATCTGCTGTCAAGTTCAGACCTTGGATTGAAGTTGAAAAGGAGGTTCCGCCTGATCTCTTGACACACTACGAGCCTTATCAGCATGCTGTAATCAAGAAGGTACTTGGCTCCAAGGATCAAATAAAAAGAAGAGAAATCATTCACTGGCCTACAACATCTCCACCCATTCTCCCCATAGCTCCTTCTTCTAAATCTCAACCTCTTCAGATCACCCATTCTAGAGCCAGAGTAAAGAGATGATTCTTTGACTCTGTCACCAAAGCTATGATCATTGAAAGATTCAATGGTTCAAGGACTCTCTTCACATATTAGGATACAATCCTTAAGCTCCCCAAGAATGATCTCAAAGAATTGCAGCATATGACCTTGGAGAATGCTGACATAAAATATGAAGTCCTAAAGTATGTGCGGACTCTCAGAGATAAAATTGGTTTGGCTCTAAGGAAAAAATAAATGGTTTTGGCTTCATCAGTGTCAGCTATTTGTCTTATTCGTTATTGTGTTGTAACATTGAATGTTGAGTATTTATACCCCAACATTCCCTGAATTATTCGAATTGAATTCCCCGAAAATTCCTTGTGCTACTATTATGTCTTCTCCTTTGTAGCAACACTAAACAACCGAAAATAACTAAGTGTTAAACTTTAGAGGGAGCAAATACCAAGGCTTTGACCGTGAGTCTAAAGTCCTTGATCCTGGTTAAATACCTCTCTACTAGGTTCAACACACACCCAGCGGTCTGACACCACAAGTGCTAATTTGGGGGTATGACAGGCATATGCAGAAGTCGGTCGCAACCTATTCAACCACCAGCCCACCACAACTTCGATAAACCATGACCTATGTCTTTGCCTATATTTAGTGATAGAATCTTTCACCTTTTCCCAAAATCATTCAAACCAAAAATAGTCGTATATGTGGAAACTGAATAACCACTCTGGGTATGTTCAAGTTATATAACAACTACAACTTCCCGACAGTTCATGCGTTTCAATTATATGTGCTTAATAATGTGATATCAGAGTTTAAATCATAATTCAAAGTTAAATAATTCAATTGCATAATATGTTCTATCAATAATAACATCTTTGAAATTAACAATTTACTAAAAAGCAGTGATGTTAGAGCAAGTTTACCTGGTTTCCCGAATCCAACCATACCTTTCCATGGGGAGACTTTCAATATAATCTTGTCACCCAGTTGGAATTTCTGGAGTTTTCTGCGTATATCGGTACAACTCTTTTGCCGATCCTACGCTAATGCACATAATTTTATCTATGAGTTCCTAAATATATCCGTGGTCTTATGATTTGGTTTTCCCCTATTTTAAACCAACAGATAGGAGATCTGCATTTACGAGCATATAGAGCTTTAAATGTAGCACACTAAATACTTGTCTGGTACTTGTTATTGTATTGAATTCAGTAAGTGAAACATAAATATCCAGCTACCATCGATATCAATCATACAGCTTCTGAGCATGTCTCCCAAAGTTTGGCTTGTACAGTCAGTTTGCCCAATCATTTGGGAATGATAAGCTGTGCTCATGTACATTTTTTTCCCAAAACATTTTGAAGAGTTTTCCGAAATCGTGACATGAACGACTACCTCTGTCAAAGATGATTAAAATTGGTACCCCATATCCTGTCACCACTTCATCTATGTACAGCATAGCAAGTCTATCCATTGTAGAATTCTCATGAAAGTGTAAGAAATGAGCAGACTTAGTTAATCTGTCCATAATAACTCAAATGGATTCATGAGTCCATGAGGTATTGGGTAACATGGTAATGAAATATATATATATATATATATATATATATATATATATATATATATACATATATATATATATATTTGTTCCCACTTTCACATGGAAATCTCTAGTTATTGTAGTAACCCTGATGGTTTTTTATGTTCCTCCTTAACTTTAAGACATGTAAGTAGGGGTGTAATCGAGCCGAGCCAAGCCCGAGCCTGGCAGAGTTCGAAATCGGCTCGTTAGAATTTTCGGAATCTCGAGATCGAGCTCAGCTCGAATCGAGCCTGAGTATGTAGGATCGAGCTCGGCTCGTGTATGTAAGTTAAAGCTCGATATCGGCTCGGTTAGGTTTGAGAACATTTGGTGGTGTTGTCACGAGCCAAAGCTCGGCTTGAGCTCGTTTTCAGATGAGGTTAAACGAGCCAAAGCTCGAATCGAGCTCGTTTTCTGAAAAGGTTAAACGAGCCAAAGCTCGCCTCGAGCTCGTTTTCTGAAAAGGTTAAAAGAGCCTAAGCTCGGCTCGTGAGCTCGTTTAGGAACAAAAAAAATCACACAGCTTACATTCTCAAAAAAAGAACCTTTAAAACCCAAATAAAAATGAAGAACAACCGTCTTAAAGCATACGAACATACAAAGTTTCAATTCTAACACAAAAAGTACCTAAACCGAGTTACAATACCAAAGCAACATTATAAGAAAATTAGCTAGATATCCAATGTCTATAAACGAAATGCATTGTCTTCTCAAAATCGCATACTCATATTCCACAAAAGCATGTGTTCCTCTTTTTCAACCTGAACAAGAAGTTAAATTGTTATACCAAAACACATATAAAAAAGTAACAATTAAGTTATGACATAAAAAAGTAACAAAAAATATACCATTAAGAACAAAAGCATGTTGGTCTCATAACTTGCTACCTAACTCCCTTAATCTCCTACATAGAAAACATGATTAGAACATAGAATATTTAATTTCACAAATGATGCCAGTTATGATATTATACGAAAAATGCCTGAATTGGGTTTGATCTATTTGTCAAACGGGTCAAATGGATAAACTTTTGACACACATAAAGTCACCAGGTTACCAATTTGTATTCAAATGCTAACAACTAGCTAAAAAAGAATAAATACTTGAATGAAAACAAATTTTGAAGTATGTATTATGAATAAAAAATGGATACCTCGGGTTAGCTTTCTTTTCCACTAGGTTACAAGATCTCACTTGGTTTCTCCTCCTTCTAAAAAAACAAAGTTAGTATTTATAATAAAAAATATTCGGTCTTATAGTCATATTTTTTTGAGGTTCAATAATTACCTTAAGTTTTTTCTTTACTCCATAAATTTTTCGAATCCAATCTCCTCCATAAATCAACATTTCGACAGTGGAAGTTGCCAACATAGATCTATATGGATCAATGACTCTTCCGCCTGTGCTAAATGTTGACTCAGATGCAACTGTGGAAATGGGAACCGCGAGTACATCTATTGCCAATTTTGATAAAACGCGATACTTATGCTTATGAATGTTCCACCATCCTAACACATTAAAATTACTTCCCCCGTCGCCTTTAACTACACCTTCTTCCAAATACATTTCAAGTTCAGATTTTGTTGGTCTATCTACATCTGCATCTTTAAGAAACTCTCCGAAAGCATCCCACCCCGATCCAAGTGAATATTCAACAAGTCTTGAACTCGTGCTCCCTCCAGAAGATCCAGTTTTATGGCTAGAACTATCCCTAATAGAAGCATCATAAATCTCCTAATAATCTTCATACATAAGCTCAAGTGCATATTTCACCTCTTGAATATGCAATGAAGATTCAGCGGGGGGATATATTTTTGGATAACAGAAATTAATGATCCACATTTTCAACCTTGGGTCTAGCACCGCAGCTATAGCCATCAATACGTGACACTCACCCCAATACTTGTAAAACTTTTCTTTCATCTTTTCGGTCATTGAACGTATAAAATCACATTTAGATAATGCGCCTTTATCAATTGTTTCTTTTATCTTGTATACTTCAATAAGATATAAATTTGATGTAGGATAATCACTTCCAGAAATGATATTTGTGCAAACCTTAAAAACCTTCAAACCGTCACATACCTTTTCTACGTTTTTCCAGTCTTCCTCGGAGGGCAAGTGCTTAAAATGTGGTTCATGTTCAGCATATCTAAGAAAAAAATTATTAAAGGCATATCAAATGAGGAATTCCATCTAGAAATTAAAAATTATTCAAATTAAAATGTGGTTCGTACCTAGGAAAAACATCTTTAAACTTGATTGCCAAAGATAACATATCAAATGTGGAATTCCATCTGGTTGGAACATCAATTGATAACTTTCTATCATGCACTTGAAGTTGATGTGCAACATTCGAAAAGGATTGACGTCTTGCCTCCGAATGATTTATATATTTCACAGCTTCACGAACTTCTTCGATTACATGTTCTATTTTTGAAAGACCATCTTTGACCAACAAGTTAAGTATGTGTGCACAACACCTAACATGGAATAACCTTCCATCACAAGGTAGTTTCTTCACTCTAGAAGTGTTGGTTTTCAATGTATTCACTGCCCTGTCATTATATGAGGCATTATCCACAGAGATAGAGAAGATCTTCCCATCAATTCCCCAATCCTTTAGACATTTGTAGATGGCATCTGCAATATCAATGTCACACCCCGAGCCGGCGGGGTTGGATCGGAGTCCCCGTCGGGCGGAAGGTTCTCGGGGCGCGATATCGTGAGTGATAATCGAAATGATCAGATTGTTACATTGCACATGATACATAAATGAGAAACTTGCTAAAATAAAATAGAATTACAAAGTTAAATTACATCAGTTAAGTTTATAATTTAACAATGTAAATCTAATATCACATCATAAATCTTCAATCTTGTATCTGCACAAGATATACAAAATAACGGTATATGATGTCCAAAAGTATGCAGGTCCAAAAGTATGCAGGTCCAAAAAGCTAGGTCCTCTATCTGTAACCTAGTCCAAAAGAAACAACTCTTCAGTTGACCTGTTCGTCACCTGAGAAGTCATGCAAAAATAAAGTCAACACATGGTTGGTGAGTTCATATAGTTTAGTAATTGAAAATGATTTGAAAACCTCTTTCGGTAAAGACCCTAACCTCATTAACATCACATGTAATATCCACATTGGTATGCTTATATATAGGGCATATGTAAGGGAACAAGCCCTAGCCAACATCCCACCACATACTAATATGCATATGACACTGTTGTTAATGATAATTAAGCATTTTTACCTAACACACCTCTGATTTAGATTATGCTTTCCAAAATTTGATTCACCTTTGATTCTCTTGAGTTCATCACAGATACATGATTTCCCAAAAGTCAGTGATAGAAATGTAATGTTAAATATTTAATTAAATAAATAAATAAAACATTTAAATACAACTAAGACATGATGATTGGGCCTTATTTAACTCAATCAATTAGACTTAGTTGTTGGTGGTTGTCCAAGTTGTATCCTCTCACACGTGACCCATATCAGGCATAACTCACAAGGAGTATTGCCCATACAGCTTGACCCAATGGTCTACTGTATCTGAAGGGACTTTACGGATATCCTTTGATTCTTGATGTCAATGATTCTCTTGATTTTTGATACTGATTTCCTTTGATAGTTCACTTTATTGCCCATATAGCTTGACTACAAGAGTCTACTATTCATGATGGGACTTTATGTGTGTTACACGTGGTCTTGATTCCGTATACAACTGACATCCACCTTAATTCAAGTATTAATGATTTCATTAGATTGTAATGATTTCATTATTTCAATGATTCACACACATTTATGATTTCTGATTTATTGAGTATCTTGATCTTGATCTTTAGAGTTTTCATGATTTCACAGTGATAAATGATTCTTGATTCTGATTCTTTGTTCTCGGATCCCACACTGAATTTGGTTTCTTTGAATATTATCTTTAGTTTCTTTGATTTCACTTTGAGTATAGGTTCTTGAATTCAAGATTGATGGACTAAGGTTTATTTAGAGTTTAGAGTAAAGATATAACTCAATAGAGTAATTTAATTAACTTGATAATTTGATCTGTATATTAATTACCTAGACAGGAGTCTAGGAGTATAAACAATCATTAATATGTAAAACATATAATAAATAAAAGCATTTAAGTAAACAATTTAAATAAAACAGTTTACGCATCCATCTCAGCCCCGCGTTTTAAAACAAAAATGTTAGAAAAGGGGCAATGAACTCACCTGTGCTGCTGTGTAAATGATTCTAACACAAAATGCGCACTCTGGTTTGTAGACTACGTATCTTCAGTTCCTAAGTTGTTTTATAGGATTTTGAATACGATAAGTATACGTATTAGGAGTAGTATCTAAGACTTGGTCTGTGTGTGTAACTAGGTGTCCTATGTTACTAAGTGGTTCTATGATTTAATCTAACTTAGTTACCCTTTTATGACCCCAGTCCCATGTTAATTATAATAACTTACTTTTAAATTTTTAAGAAATTTGGGCAGAGTCTCCTTTGTATCTAGTTCAAATCCAGACAATTATATTGTCTATTTTACAGAAATTTCCCAATAATTTAATCATAACACTTTTAACTAAACATTTATAATTAAATTCCATTTCATTTTAAATTAAACAAGATTTTAGAAGTTATTAACTTTAATTTAATAAATTCACAAGCCTTCAATTTTAATTAAAACATCATTACTTGATTTTAAATAAACATTTAATGTATGATGGGCTTAATTAAGCCCCATTGGGCCCACTTAGTTCCAATAGAAGATCTTTGATTTCTAATTGATTACAAGACTTGAACTTTTGATTCTCATAATCCTATAAGAATATTATCCGGTTGTTAAGCCATCTTATGTCCACTAACAACTCATGTTGAGTTGTTATTATATGTTAAGGATAATCTTGTTATAGCAATCCCTAACCCATGCCCTCACACTTTAAGTTTATTGGTTACCCCCTTCATGCAACTTATAGGACTCAATCATCATAAGAGCTTAGGTTAATAGCCAACTAATCATTTCCTAAGCCATTAACACTAGTTGTGATAACCCTCGATCCAGCATTACCCTAATTAAACAGCTTTTAAGTTCGACATCCCTCTAGGGCAGCGAACCTTTTAGAAGTGGTTCCCATGGTTAAGCTATCTTCATCTCACCAACGAACCTTTAGGGTTCGTCTACACCACCTCACCTACGAACCTTTAGGGTTCGATCATGGAGCTTGTTGTCATAAGGTTCGGTTGATGCATGGTTCGGCTAAAGTGTTCTAGGTTCGTCATCCTAGGTTTGTGGGTTACAGCTTCTAGTTGCCGAGTAGGGTTCGGCCATCCTTTGCATGGAGGTTCGCGAATCCATGCACAAAAGGGTTCGGCTACTGGTTCGGTTTAAAGGTTCGTGAATCCTAGGGTTCGCTAGAGGAGAAAGGTTCGTGGTTCTAGGGTTTGCATGGCCATAGTTCGGCCATGCAAGGTTCGTCTCCTTTAATAGATTCGCCTGGCATCTTAAACTTTTTATCCTAGGTTCGGCTAGTGTATAAAGGTTCGGCCAGGGTGATGAAAGTAGCAGGTTCGCTGCAGGCAACAGGGTTCGTGAGTCAGAGGCTTTACAGGTTCGTTGCAAATGTGATCAAGGGTTCGTTGCAGGTTCTATCCAGTGTCGACAGGTTCGATGCAGGGCTGAGGTTCGGCTAGGGTTTCAGCCACAAGGTTCGGCTCTCTCTTCAACTTGATACAAAGGTTCGGCCGATCAAAATGTCACGAACCTGTAACTGGTTTTACACAAACTCGATCCCTGTTGGTTATTATTCATACATACAGCTCATATACTCACATGTGAGCTCGATTAATCAAGAGAAAACCCTAACATTGTTCTAAACCTACTTTCATGTGTTTGTTCGTGAAATGGCTAACACAACCGAAATAAAAACAGTGATTTACCTTAAATTCGATGGGTGAGTGCTTGAAATTCTTGTACTTCTGTGATCTACTCGATAGGATGAACGTTTTAACTCCAATAAGGCTTGAATCCACCAAGAATTTAGCTCCAAATTGTAGAGAGAAGGAGGAGAGTTCTTCTTTTGGAGAGAGAGAGAGAGGTGTAAAACGTGAATGAGGGGAAGAATGGAGGTGGTGATGGTTGGTGGTGACATAAATGTTTCATTTAATGATTTAGAGTATATCCGGTTGCTCGGTCTGGTTTGGTTTCGCGTAAAATGCCGGTTCGCGAGGTTTTCGCGATGAAATGACATGGTTTATAAAAATAGAATTTATTTAATTATTCTAAGTTGTGATTCCTAATAAATTAACTAATATCTTCTGTTTATTTTAAAAATTTACAATATTAATTTATATTTAAATCGAAACGTACGGTTGTCGCGCGTATTCGTTCGAATCGTCACTCGTACGAACACGACGATAACTATACTTTTCAATATTGTTTTCTAATTATTGGACATTATTCAGAACGTTAAATCTTCAGATATATTCGCACAGATCGTCACCTATACGAATAACCCGTCAATTTAGCATTCAAATAACAACATCCTTTTGTTTTGTTCTGTAAAGCCTCGCATACGTTTATACATAATAAGTCCTAACAAATAATCACATGATGGTTCTATGTTGCCAGATAATTATCTGACTCAAGAACCCTATTTTTGAACTTTGTTTTTCTGAATTGAATCTGAACTGTGCTATGATAACATGTAATGAAAATGATATACAATTGATTACTGAATATGTACCTGATTTACTGTTCATGTACTGTAGAGATCACTGTTCCGGTGACGGTTCCGGCACTGATGTTACAGTCTCCCCTTGTTAGAGAAATTTCGTCCCGAAATTTAAGAGTTGTTATCGGGTACAGCTTCCTCTTCAAATAGATGGGGATACTTTGACTTCATGTGTTCTTCACGTTCCCAAGTAAACTCGGGTCCGCGTCTTGAGTTCCAACCTTTACAATCGGAATACGGCTTCGCCTCAGATGTTTAACTTTGCAATCCATAATCTCCAAAGGTTCCTCAATGAAGTGTAACTGTTCATCCACTTGAATTTCTTCAATCGGAATGACGAGAGACACGTCAGCAAGGCATTTCTTTAAGTTCGAGACGTGAAACACGTCATGCACACCACTGAGCTCATCTGGTAATCTCAGTCCATACTCAACAGGACCAATACGTTCGATGATTTCGAACGGTCCCATGTATCGTGGTGCTAATTTGCCTTTCTTTCCAAAGCGTACAACGCCTTTCCATGGGGATACTTTTAACATTACACGGTCTCCCACTTGGAATTCCAACGGCTTGCGCCGTTTGTCGGCGTAGCTCTTTTGTCTGCTCCTTATAGCTTGTAGTCTTCTTTGAATCTGAGCTATCTTGTCAGTGGTTTCCTAAATAAGTTCTGGCCCAGTTATTCGATTGTCTCCAACTTCAGTCCAACAGATCGGTGATCGGCATTTCCGGCCATAAAGAGCCTCGAATGGTGCACATCTGATACTGCTGTGATAACTGTTATTGTAGGAGAACTAGATTAGTGGCAAATGGGAATCCCAGTTCCCACCGAAGTCCAATATACAGGTTCTTAACATGTCCTCTAGGGTTTGAATAGTACGTTCGCTTTGACCATCCGTTTGTGGGTGGTAAGCTGTACTCAGATTTAACTGTGTCCCTAGAGATTTCTGTAGTGATTGCCAGAACCTTGATGTAAATCTGCTGTCTCTATCAGAGATAATAGGCAATGGCACACCGTGTCGTACCACTATCTCGTTGATGTACAATCTTGCCAGTTTATCCATCGTGAAGGTTTCACGCATAGGCAAGAAGTGAGCAGATTTGGTTAAACGATCAATGATCACCCAAATTGTATCGTGACCACTGGAAGTGCGGGGTAGCTTGGTAATGAAATCCATAGCTATTTGTTCCCACTTCCAGAGCGGAATCTCAGGCTGTTCCAGTAGACCAGACGGTCTCTGGTGTTCCGCCTTTACCTTTGCACACGTCAGACATTGACCGATGTACTCGGCTATGTCTTTCTTCATCCCCGGCCACCAATAAAATCCACGCAAATCTTGGTACATTTTATCAGCGCCTGGATGAACGGAGTATTTAGTCTTGTGTGCTTCATCGAAGATTAGTCTTCTCAATTCGTCTACCGCCGGGATCCATATACGATCCAGGTAGTAGATCATTCCATCAGGCTTAGTCTCAAGGTGTTTCTCTGCTCCACAGTCAAGTTCTTTCTTCAAGTTTCCTCGATCGACTGATTCTTGTTATGCCTGAATGATCTTGTCTCTTAAGCTCGTTTGCACAGTCATTCCCATTGCTCTAACGCGCAAGGGTTTGACCCGTTCCTTCCGGCTCAAGGCATCAGCTACAACGTTCGCCTTTCCCGGATGGTACTTGATCACGCAATCATAATCATTAAGAAGTTCAACCCAACGGCGTTGTCGCATGTTGAGTTCCTTCTGATCAAAAATATGCTGCAGACTTTTGTGATCAGTGAATATGGTACACTTGGTGCCATATAAGTAATGTCTCCAAATCTTCAGTGCGAAGATTACAGCTCCCAATTCAAGATCATGAGTAGTATAGTTCTTCTCATGAACCTTTAACTCCCTTGATGCATAAGCAATAACTTTGTCCCGTTGCATCAGTACACAACCAAGTCCCTGATGAGAAGCATCACAGTATACAAAAAAGTCATCGCATCCTTCTGGGAGAGATAGGATTGGAGCATTACATAGCTTCTGTTTCAAAGTCTGAAAAGCATCTTCTTGTTTCTGCTCCCAAACAAATGGTTCACTTTTCTGGGTTAGCTTAGTGAGAGGAAAAGCTATTTTAGAAAAGTTTGAGATAAACCTTCTGTAATAACCTGCCAATCCCAGAAAAGACCGTATCTACACGTGAATTCCTTCGTTGTTGACTACATGACCCAGAAATTGAACTTCTCTTAACCAAAATTCGCATTTGGAGAATTTGGCATAAAGTTTCTTTTCCTTTAACAGCTCCAAGATCTTCCTGAGATGTTGCTCGTGCTCTGTTTTGTTCTTGGAATAAATCAGTATGTCATCAATAAAGACAATGACAAACTGATCCAAGTACGGCTTGCACACTCGGTTCATGAGGTCCATGAAAACCTCGGTGCATTTGTCAATCCGAAGGGCATCACCATAAATTCATAATGCCTGTATCTTGTTCAGAAGGCCGTTTTCAGTATGTCTTCATCTTGAACTCTCAGCTGATGATATCCAGACCGCAAGTCAATCGTTGAGAAGTATTGGGCCCCTGCAGTTGGTCAAACAAATCATCAATCCTCGGTAATGGATACCGATTCTTGATGGTTAGTTTGTTCAGCTCCCTGTAATCTATGCACATTCTGAATGATCCGTCTTTCTTTTTCACGAACAAGACCGGAGCTCCCCAAGGTGAGTAGCTCGGTCTAATGAAACCCTTGTCAAGTAATTCCTGTAATTGATTAGACAATTCATGCATCTCTGAAGGTGCTAATCTGTAAGGAGACTTAGCAACAGGAGTTGCTCCAGGAATTAAGTCAATACGAAACTCTATCGGTCGCACAGGAGGCAAACCTGGTAGGTCTTCGGGCAATACTTCAGGATATTCTTTCACTACCGGTACATCTTGAATCTTTTTCTTGTCCTTCTCCTTTTCCACCACCTGAGCCAAGAACGCCACGCACCGCTTCTATAGACACTTACGCGCCTTTATGCAAGAGATGATTTTGACACTGCGTTTTGCTTGATCCCCTTTAACTTCCAATACGCAATCACTCGGCAATGGAACACGAAGCAGCTTTTCAGAACAGATAACTTCCACTCGATTAGGAAAGCCAATCCACTCCAACAATGATGTCAGATCTGCCCAACTCCATCGGTATCAAATCGATGGTAAATGTATAATCATTAACTGTCAATGGGCAATTCCTATAAACTGTACTAACTGTGATCTGTTTCCCGTTAGCTACTTCTATAATGTAAGGGGAATCTAACTGTTCTTCTATAGAATCTAATTGGCATGCAAAATCGGTAGAGATAAAACTTTGATCCGCACCAATATCAAATAGAACAGATGCATAAAAGTCATGTAAAAGAAATGTACCAGTGACCACATTTGGGTCCTGGCGTGCGGCTGGTGCTCCAATAACAAAAGCTCTTCCACGAGGAGCTTGAACTGCCTGTTGTGCCTTCTTTGGGCAGTTCTTTGCAAAGTGGCCTTGTTCGCCACAACTGAAACATCCACCGTTGTTCTGGTTGGCTGGTGGAGGGAAAGCTAGAACAGCATTGTTGACTGCTGGATTTGGTGTAAATCTGCACTGTTGGACCCAGTGCCCTTTTCTTCCACAACCCGTGCATTGACGGCACTGGTTGCTTGCAGCATGGTGGTACTGTCACTTAGTACACAAAGGATGTGGGCCAGTGTATTGTTTCTTGGGCACATTTTGCTGTGCAGCTGCTACTTGATTGAGGGTAGTAGCCATAGTGTAGTTCTTGATGAATTTCTGCTTCTTCTTCTGGTGTTGTTGATGATGAGGTTTCCTTGAAGACTCTCCTTTGCGTTTGCCGGTGTCAGCCTCTTTCCTTAAAACTCTAGAGGCTACCATCAGATCAGTGAGTGTAACATTAGTGCCAGAACCGACACCGGAACAGTGATCTGAACAATACATGAACAGTGAATCAGGTACATTACAGTTATCATTCATATATCATTATCATTTTATGCTATCGTAACACAATTTCAGATTCAAATTCAGAAAACAAAGTTCAGAAATAGGGTTCTTGAGTCAGATAATTATTTGACAATACAGAACCATCATATGATTATGTGTTAGGATCCTATTATGTATAAACGTATGTGAGGCTTTACAGAACAAAACAACACGGATATCGTTACGTGAATGCTAAACCGACAGATTATTCGTATAGGTGACGATCTGTACGAATAAATCTGGAAGTTTAACGTTCTGAATGATATCCGAAAATTAGAAAACCATATTGAAAAGTGTAGTTATTGTCGCATTTGATCGGGTGACGATTCGAAAAATACGCGCAATGACCGCGCGATTCGATTTAAACGTTAATTAAATATTTTTGAAATTAAATAAATAGAAGATATTTAGTTAATTTATTAGGAATCACAATCTAAAATAATTTTTGTAATTCTAATTTAAGATCAAGTCGTTTCAGTTCGAAAATAACGAGAAACCGATATTTTTACGCGAAACCACGCGAAACCGAACAAACCCGGTTTATTTTGGTTCATTTATTGTGGCATTTACAGCCACAACCACCACTACCAACCAGCCAACACCCTCATTATCGTTCTTCTCTCCCTCTCTCTAGAAAACTCATCTTCTCTCTAAGATCCCTTCCTCATTTCTTGATGAAATCTTGTGATTTGGGTGTCTAAACGACCCCCATTACTAGTAGAACCTGAAAATACAGTAGATCTAAGCTTCCATCCATCAAAATTGAGGTAAAAATTCATGTTTTAGTCCGTTTTTAGGGTTTGAAAACCCTAGGATCGGCCTCCCTTTGAAACTGACCAAAACCCTTCTAACACATAGGCAAACTTCATCACAACCAGTTAGGTTATCGTAGGAGCAAGCCTCCTTACACCCCTTGGTCGATTTCCTTGAAAACCATGTTTGTTTGGTGTTGAACTTGCATCGGCCGAATGAGCCACAACCAGCCCATCGAATGAACATTTAACCTCATTCGTCGAATGAACCCTCACCTGTTCAGCCGAATGGCCTTGGGGGGAGTATGAGGCACCATTCGCCAGTCGACCTTCGGCCTAGTTCATTCGGGCAACCTCCTTCGGCCAACTTCCTTTCGCCGAACCAGTACCATTCGCCACATGTCCCTTCAGCCGACCAGCACTCATTCGACCACAATCTCATTCGGCCTACTCTCAGTCGCCACTAGCCTATTCGATAGGACATCATTCGACCCAGCTTACATTCGGCCAACTCTCTTTTGGCCTACAATCTTATTCGGCCAAGTTGCATGGGTTATGACTACTTCGATTAAGAGTGGGGTTAGAAACAGTGACCACGATCAAGGGGTATTGCATGCATGAGATGCATGGGAATCTTTAAACACTCACACACACACACCTTATATGTGTGCATGGTGTGTGTGTGTGTGTGCACGCATGGAAGGCATGTGGTGGTCCATGATATGTCATCAACTTGGGTGATCTAAGAATTAAGTATAGGTTAATATGGAGTCACTATGAGATGATAAACTAAGGTTTTCTCGACAACAAAGGGTGTTAGGGTTTTTTTTATAACAAGCAATCTCTCAAAACACATTATCAACTAAACAAGTATTGATAACATCATCTCGAGATTTAAAATATTTGAGAAACCATAAGGGATCCAAAGCATAGCCTAAGGTTTAGAGTGTTGAGTAGATTCTTAACACCTAACCTTAGAAATAGTTATAGAGACCTACAACTATCTTAGATGGTTTTTATAAACTATCAAGGATTGTTAATCAAATAACTAACAATAAGTCGTTCAAAGATAGAAATCTAATAAGGGGACCGAGGTTGGCCCAATGGGCTTAACTTAAGCCCATCATGCAAAGAAAATTGTTTTCTTTAAAGTAATTATGTTTTAATAAAAGAAATTAAATTGTAAACTTGTTAAAACAAAATTAAATGATTTTCTAATAAGTGTTACCAAAAAATGGATTAACTTAAAATAATCGACTAACGACTTTAAATATTAATGTGGGATAAGGATTAATAATGGGTAACGAAATTGACTAAGTTAGATGAAGTCTTAGAAGCACATTAGTAATCTAGAACACTTAGTTGCACACCGAGACCAAAGCCTTAGATACAACGTCTGTTATAAATACTTATCGTATACGAATTTCTTAAAATAACTCAGGTGCTAAAGATACATAGGCTACAATCAAAGAGCGCGCACTATCTTTTGTGATTCATTGCATAGCAACACAGGTGAGTTCATTATCCCTTTCCTAACATTTTTGTGTAAAACGCGGGCCTGAGAAGCATGCGTAAACTGTTTCATATAAACTGTTTATTTAAATGCTTTTAATTATTATATGTTTTACATATATATGTTTGTTGATACTCCTAGACTCATGTCTAGATAATTATTAAACAGATCAAATAACCGACTTAATTAAAGTACTCTTATGAGTAATACATTAATTTAAACTCTAAATCAACCCATAGTCCATCAAGCTCAAATTCAAGAATTTAAATTCAAAGTGAAATCAAACGAACAAAATCAAAGGATCAAATTCAAAGGAAATCCAATTCAGTGTGGAATCTGAGAACAAAGAATCATAATCAAATCAATTATCATTGTGAATCATGGGAATTCTAAAGATCAAGAGACTCAAGGAATCAGAAATCATAAATGTGTGTGAATCATGAAAATAATGAAATCATTATGATCTAATGAAATCATTAATATTCAAGTTAAGGTGGATGTTAGTTGTATAGGGAATCAAGACCACGTGTAACACACATATAAAGTCCCTTTCAGATACAGAAGACCATTGGGTCAGGCTGTAACGGGCAATAACATGAACGATCAAATGAAATCAATATCAAAGTCAAATCAAGAGAATCAAGAGATCAAGAATCAAAGGATATCCTTAAAGTCCCTTTCAGATGCAGAAGATCATTGGGTCAGGCTGTAACGGGCAAAACATTAAAATCCCGCTCAGTTCAGGTGTACTCCTTGTGAGTTATGCCTGACATGGGTCACGTGTGAAAGGATACAACTTGGACAACCACCAACAACTAAGTCTAATTGATTCAGTCAAATAAGGCCCAATCATCATGTATTAGTTGTATTTAAATGTTTTATTTAATTATTTAATTAAATATTCAACATTTTATTTCTATCACTGACTTTTGGGAAAATCTATGAGGAATTCAAGAGGATCAAAGGTAAATCAAGTTTTGGAAAACATAATTCAAATCAGAGGTTTGTAGGGTAAAAATGCTTAATTATCATTAACAACAGTGTCATATGCGTATTAGTATGTGGTGGGATGGCGTCTGGGCGGGCTTGTAGTCTCGACTCAGGGGTATGCCCTATATATAAGCATACCGATATGGATATTACATTGAAGTTGATGGTAGATTTACATTGTAAAATTATAAACAATACTGATGTAATTTAACTTTGTAATTCTATTATATTTAACATTTCTCATTTATATCATGTGCAAGTAAACAATCTGATCATTACGATTATCACTCTCGATATCGCGCCCCGGGAACCTTCCGCCCGTCAGGGAAACCCAATCCTACCCCGCCGGCTCAGGGTGTGACAGATTGGTATCAGAGCCATGGTTATAGAGAAATATAGGTCACATATTTAAGCGGTTTGGCCTAGACTATAACCTAGGGACCCTGCATGCAGAGAACTTAGGATTTAAGACTTATTGCATATTGTCTTCGGCATTCGATCATTGCACTAACCAATATTCATTTGGTTATGATCAGAATGCCGCCACGAAGACAACCTACCCTGTTGCCATCATCACAAGACCAAGCTCCACACTCCTCGACACAATCGCCATCTGATTCAACACCGCCACCTCCTCCACCGCCTCCACCTCCTCCCCCACTGCTCACACAGGCATCAGGCTCAGGCACGACTCCCATACTGGATCCTACCACCATCGCTTTGGTGACTTTATTGAGCAGTCAGATGACTAACCAGATGAAAGAGGCGATACCGGAGATGTTCAACCGTCTCTGTAGTGACATCAACGACACTGGCAACTCATCAGGAGAAGCCAGTGGAAATACTGGCGGATCATCACACTACTCCTACAAGTCATTTGTAGGATGTAAACCACCCAGCTTTAGTGGGTCTGAAGGAGCCGTTGGATTAATCCAATGGATTGAGAAGATTGTAACCACTCTGGATCTTTGCAGCTGTCCAGAGCACCACAAGGTTCGCTACTCAGCTGGAACATTCAACAAACGGGCTTTGACTTGGTGGAATGGGCAGATCAATGCCAGGGGAAGAGAAGAAGCTATGGCTATGTCATGGGAAGACTTCAAGACACTGCTGAGAACAGAATTCTGCCCCAAAAATGAGCTGCAGAAACTGGAGGTTGAATTATCCAACCATGTGATGAAGGGGGCTGATCACATGGGGTATACAACTCGTTACCATGAGTTGGTTGCTTTGGTACCTGACATGGTACCAACCTTGGAAAAAAGGATAGACAGATATGTGGGTGGACTTCCCGCCTGCATTCAGGGCATGGTTGTTTCAGCCAACCCTACTACTGTCGAATCAGCAGTGAGACTGTCCGGAAAACTCACTGATCTGATGGTAGCCTCTGGAGTACTGAAGAAGGAGGCTGATACCGGTAAACGCAAGGAAGAGTCTTCAAAGACACCTCATCACCAGCACCATCAGAAGAAGAAACAGAAGACCATCAAGAACTACACGGTGGCCACGCCTCTCCAACAACTAGCAGCAGCACCACAAAACCCTAACCGCAAGCCCTACACTGGCACGTATCCTCTGTGTGCCAAGTGTCAGTATCATCACCTTGCTAACACTCCCTGCAAACAATGCACGGGGTGTGGAAGAAAGGGCCATTGGGTCCAACACTGTCGGGCGACACCCAACCAAGCAGTCAACAATGCTGCTTTGGCTCTCCCTCCACCAGCTAATTAGAACAATGGTGGATGCTTCAATTGTGGCGAACAAGGCCACTTTGTAAATAACTACCCGAAGAAGGCACAACAGGCAGTTCAAGCTCCTCGTGGAAGAGCTTTTGTTATTGGAGCACCAGCTGCACGCCAGGACCCAAATGTGGTCACTGGTACGTTTCTCTTACATGACTTTTATGCATTTGTTCTATTTGACACTGGTGCGGATCAGAGTTTTATCTCTGCCGATTTTGTGTGCCAACTTGATTCTATAGAGGAACAGTTAGATTCCCCTTATATTATAGAAGTAGCTAACGGAAAACAGATTATGGTTAGTACAGTATGCAGAAATTGCCCGTTGACACTTAATGGTCATACATTTGCCATCGACTTGATACCGATGGAGTTGGGTAGTTTTGACATCATTGTTGGAATGGATTGGCTTTCTTCTAATCGAGTGGAAGTCATCTGTTCTGAGAAGCTGCTTCGAGTTCCATTATCAGATGATCGTGTATTGGAAGTTAGAGGGGATTGATCAAAACGAAGGGTCAAAATCATTTCTTGCATAAAGGCGCGTAAGTGTTTACAGAAGCTGTGCGTAGCATTCCTTGCTCATGTGGTGAAAAAGGAGAAAGACAAGAAAGAGATTCAATACGTGCCCGTAGTGAAAGAGTATCCAGAGGTATTCCCTGAAGACCTACCAGGTTTGCCACCTGTGCGACCGGTAGAGTTCCGAATTGACTTAGTTCCTGGAACAACTCCTGTTGCTAAATCTCCTTACAGGCTAGCACCTTCGGAGATGCAGGAATTGTCGAACCAGTTGCAGGAGTTACTGGATAAATGATTCATCAGACCGAGCTACTCACCTTGGGGAGCTCCGGTCTTGTTAGTGAAGAAGAAAGACGGATCATTCAGAATGTGTATCGACTATCGGGAACTGAACAAGGTAACTATCAAGAATCGGTATCCATTGCCGAGGATTGACGACTTGTTTGATCAGTTGCAAGGAGCTCAGTATTTCTCGAAGATCGATCTACGGTCCGGGTATCATCAACTTAGAGTTCAAGACGAAGACATACCGAAGACGGCTTTCCGAACCAGATACGGACATTACGAATTCCTAGTGATGCCTTTCGGATTGACGAATGCACCAGCGGTTTTCATGGATCTCATGAACCGAGTGTGCAAGCCGTATTTAGATCAGTTTGTCATTGTTTTCATTGATGACATACTGATGTATTCCAAGAGCAAAACAGAGCACGAGCAACATCTCAGGAAGATCTTGGAGCTGTTGAAGGAAAAGAAACTTTATGCCAAATTCTCTAAATGTGAATTTTGGCTAAAAGAAGTTCAGTTTCTCGGTCATGTAGTCAACAGCGAGGGAATACACGTAGATCCCGCCAAGATTGAAGCAATAAAGAACTGGGGCACTCCGAGGACGCCAACGGAGATACGGTCTTTTCTGGGATTGGCGGGCTATTATAGAAGGTTCATCTCGAACTTCTATAAGATAGCTTTGCCTCTCACTAAGTTAACTCAGAAGAGTGAACCGTTTGTTTGGGAGCAGAAACAAGAAGATGCTTTTCAGACATTGAAACAGAAATTGTGTGATGCTCCAATCCTATCTCTCCCAGAAGGATGTGATGACTTTGTTGTGTATTGTGATGCATCCCATCAGGGACTTGGTTGTGTACTGATGCAACGGGACAAAGTTATCGCTTATGCATCAAGAGAGTTGAAGGTTCATGAAAAGAATTACACTACTCATGATCTTGAACTGGGAGCTGTAATCTTCGCTTTAAAGATTTGGAGACATTACTTATATGGCACTAAGTGTACCATATTTACTGATCACAAAAGTCTGCAGCATATCTTTGATCAGAAGGAACTCAACATGCGACAACGCCGTTGGGTAGAACTTCTGAATGATTACGATTGTGTGATCAAGTACCATCCGGGAAAGGCGAACGTTGTAGCTGATGCCTTGAGCCGGAAGGAACAGGTCAAACCCCTATGTGTTAGAGCAATGGGGATAACCGTGCAGACCAGTTTAAGTGACAAGATTATTCAAGCACAACAAGAAGCACTTGACTGAGGTAATCTGAAGAAGGAACTTGATTGTGGAGCAGAGAAACAGTTAGACACGAAGCCTGATGGAATGATCTACTACTGGGAACGTATATGGGTACCAGCGGTAGATGAATTGAGAAAACTTATCTTCGATGAAGCACACAAGACTAAATATTCCGTTCATCCCGGCGCTGATAAGATGTACCAAGACCTGCGTGGATTTTATTGGTGGCCGGGAATGAAGAAAGACATAGCCGAGTACGTCGGCCGATGTCTGACGTGTGCGAAGGTAAAGGCGGAACACCAGAGACCGTCTGGTTTACTGGAACAGCCTGAGATTCCGCTCTGGAAGTGGGAACAAATAGCTATGGACTTCATTACCAAGCTACCCCGCACTTCCAGTGGTCACGATACAATTTGGGTAATCATTGACCGTTTAACAAAATCTGCTCATTTCTTGCCAATGCGTGAGACTTTCACGATGGATAAACTGGCAAGATTGTACATCAATGAGATAGTGGTACGCCACGGTGTGCCATTGTCTATTATTTCTGATAGGGATAGCAGATTCACATCAAGGTTCTGGAAATCGTTGCAGAAATCTTTAGGGACACAGTTAAATCTGAGTACGGCTTACCATCCACAAACGGACGGTCAAAGCGAACGTACAATTTAGACCCTGGAGGACATGTTAAGAACCTGTGTGTTGGATTTCGGTGGGAATTGGGATTCCCATTTGCCACTGATTGAGTTCTCCTAAAATAACAGTTATCACAGCAGTATCGGATGTGCACCGTTCGAGGCTCTTTATGGTCGGAAATGTCGATCACCGATCTGCTGGACTGAAGTGGGAGATAACCGCATAACTGGGCTAGAGCTTATTCAGGAAACCACTGACAAGATTGCTCAGATTCAACGAAGATTACAAGCTACAAGAAGTAGATAGAAAAGCTATGCTGACAAACGGCGTAAGCTGTTGGAATTCCAAGTTGGAGACCGTGTTATGTTGAAGGTTTCTCCATGGAAAGGCGTAGTCCGCTTTGGAAAGAAAGGCAAGTTAGCACCACGGTACGTAGGACCGTTCGAAATCATCGAACGTATTGGTCCTGTAGCGTATAGACTGAGACTACCATATGAGCTCAGTGGTGTGCATGACGTGTTTCACGTCTCAAATTTAAAGAAATGCCTTGCTGATGAATCACTCGTCATTCCAATCGAAGAAATTCAAGTTGATGATCAGTTACATTTTATTGAAGAACCTTTAGAGATTATGGATCGCAAAGTCAAGCAACTGAGGCGAAGCCGTATTCCGATTGTAAAGGTTCGTTGGAACTCAAGACGCGGACCTGAGTTTACTTGGGAACGTGAAGATCACATGAAGTCAAAGTATCCCCAACTGTTTGAAGAGTAAGCTGTACCCGATAATAATTCTTAAATTTCGGGACGAAATTTCTCTAACAAGGGGAGACTGTAACATCAGTGCCGGAACCGACACCGGAACAGTGATCTGAACAGTACATGAACAGTGAATCAGGTACATTACAGTTATCATTCATATATCATTATCATTTTATGCTATCGTAACACAATTTCAGATTCAAATTCAGAAAACAAAGTTCAGAAATAGGGTTCTTGAGTCAGATAATTATTTGACAATACAGAACCATCATATGATTATGTGTTAGGATCCTATTATGTATAAACGTATGTCAGGCTTTACAGAACAAAACAACACGGATATCGTTACGTGAATGCTAAACCGACAGATTATTCGTATAGGTAATGATATGTACGAATAAATCTGGAAGTTTAACGTTCTGAATGATATCCGAAAATTAGAAAACCATATTGAAAAGTGTAGTTATTGTCGTATTTGATCGGGTGACGATTCGAAAAATACGCGTGATGACCGCGCGATTCGATTTAAACGTTAATTAAATATTTTTGAAATTAAATAAATAGAAGATATTTAGTTAATTTATTAGGATCACAATCTAAAATAATTTTTGTAATTCTAATTTAAGATCGAGTCGTTTCAGCTCGAAAATAACGAGAAACCGATATATTTACGCAAAACCACGCGAAACCGAACGAACCCGGTTTATTTTGGTTCATTTATTGTGGCATTTACAGCCACAACCACCACCACCAACCAGCCAACACCCTCATTATCGTTCTTCTCTCCCTCTCTCTAGAAAACTCACCTTCTCTCTAAGATCCCTTCCTCATTTCTTGATGAAATCTTGTGATTTTGGTGTCTAAACGACCACCATTACTAGTAGAACCTGAAAGTATAGCAGATCTAAGCTTCCATCCATCAAAATTGACGTAAAAATTCATGTTTTAGTCCGTTTTTAGGGTTTGAAAACCCTAGGATCGGCCTCCCTTTGAAACCGACCAAAACCCTTCTAACACTTAGGCAAACTTCATCACAACCAGTTAGGTTATCGTAGGAGCAAGCCTCCTTACACCCCTTGGTCGATTTCCTTGAAAACCATGTTTGTTTGGTGTTGAACTTGCATCGGCCGAATGAGCCACAACCAGCCCATCGAATGAACATTTAACCTCATTCGCCGAATGAACCCTCACCTGTTCAGCCGAATGGCCTTGGGGGGGAGTATGAGGCACCATTCGCCAGTCGACCTTCGGCCTAGTTCATTCGGGCAACCTCCTTCGGCCAACTTCCTTTCGCCGAACCAGTACCATTCGCCACATGTCCCTTCGGCCGACCAGCACTCATTCGACCACAATCTCATTCGGCCTACTCTCAGTCGCCACTAGCCTATTCGATGGGACTTCATTCGACCCAGCTTACATTCGGCCAACTCTCTTTTGGCCTACAATCTTATTCGGCCAAGTTGCATGGGTTATGACTACTTCGATTAAGAGTGGGGTTAGAAACAGTGACCACGATCAAGGGGTATTGCATGCGTGAGATGCATGGGAATCTTTAAACACTCACACACACACACACCTTATATGTGTGCATGGCGTGTGTGTGTGTGTGTGTGCGCATGGAAGGCATGTGGTGGTCCATGATATGTCATCAACTTGGGTGATCTAAGAATTAAGTATAGGTTAATATGGAGTCACTATGGGATGATAAACTAAGGTTTTCTCGACAACAAAGGGTGTTAGGGTTTTTTTTATAACAAGCAATCTCTCAAAACACATTATCAACTAAACAAGTATTGATAACATCATCTCGAGATTTAAAATATTTGAGAAACCATAAGGGATCCAAAGCATAGCCTAAGGTTTAGAGTGCTGAGTAGATTCTTAACACCTAACCTTAGAAATAGTTATAGAGACCTACAACTATCTTAGATGGTTTTTATAAACTATCAAGGATTGTTAATCAAATAACTAACAATAAGTCGTTCAAAGATAGAAATCTAATAATGGGACCGAGGTTGGCCCAATGGGCTTAACTTAAGCCCATCATGCAAAGAAAATTGTTTTCTTTAAAGTAATTATGTTTTAATAAAAGAAATTAAATTGTAAACTTGTTAAAACAAAATTAAATGATTTTCTAATAAGTGTTACCATAAAATGGATTAACTTAAAATAATCGACTAACGACTTTAAATATTAATGTGGGATAAGGATTAATAATGGGTAATGAAATTGACTAAGTTAGATGAAGTCTTAGAAGCACATTAGTAATCTAGAACACTTAGTTGCACACCGAGACCAAAGCCTTAGATACAACGTCTGTTATAAATACTTATCGTATACGAATTTCTTAAAATAACTCAGGTGCTAAAGATACATAGGCTACAATCAAAGAGCGCGCACTATCTTTTGTGATTCATTGCACAGCAACACAGGTGAGTTCATTGCCCCTTTTCTAACATTTTTGTTTAAAACGCGGGGCTGAGAAGCATGCGTAAACTGTTTCATATAAACTGTTTATTTAAATGCTTTTAATTATTATATGTTTTACATATATATGTTTGTTGATACTCCTAGACTCCTGTCTAGATAATTATTAAACAGATCAAATAACCAACTTAATTAAAGTACTCTTATGAGTAATACATTAATTTAAACTCTAAATCAACCCTTAGTCCATCAAGCTCAAATTCAAGAATCTAATTTCAAAGTGAAATCAAACGAACAAAATCAAAGGATCAAATTCAAAGGAAATCCAATTCAGTGTGGAATCTGAGAACAAAGAATCATAATCAAATCAATTATCATTGTGAATCATGGGAATTCTAAAGATCAAGATCAAGAGACTCAAGGAATCAGAAATCATAAATGTGTGTGAATTATGAAAATAATGAAATCATTATGATCTAATGAAATCATTAATATTCAAGTTAAGGTGGATGTCAGTTGTATAGGGAATCAAGACCACGTGTAACACACATATAAAGTCCCTTTCAGATACAGAAGACCATTGGGTCAGGCTGTAACGGGCAATAACATGAACGATCAAATGAAATCAATATCAAAGTCAAATCAAGAGAATCAAGAGATCAAGAATCAAAGGATATCCTTAAAGTCCCTTTCAGATGCAGAAGATCATTGGGTCATGCTGTAACGGGCAAAACATTAAAATCCCGCTCAGTTCAGGTACACTCCTTGTGAGTTATGCCTGACATGGGTCACGTGTGAGAGGTTACAACTTGGACAACCACCAACAACTAAGTCTAATTGATTCAGTCAAATAAGGCCCAATCATCATGTCTTAGTTGTATTTAAATGTTTTATTTAATTATTTAATTAAATATTCAACATTTTATTTCTATCACTGACTTTTGGGAAATCATATATCTATGAGGAATTCAAGAGGATCAAAGGTAAATCAAGTTTTGGAAAACATAATTCAAATCAAAGGTTTGTAAATGCTTAATTATCATTAACAACAGTGTCATATGCGTATTAGTATGTGGTGGGATGGCGTCTGGGCGGGCTTGTAGGCTCGACTCAGGGGTATGCCCTATATATAAGCATACCGATATGGATATTACATTGAAGTTAATGAGGTTAGGGTCTTTACCGAAAGGGATTTTCAAATCATTTTCAAATACTAAACTATATGAACTCACCAACCATGTGTTGACTTTATTTTTGCATGACTTCTCAGGTGACGAACAGGTCAATTAAGAAGTCATTTCTTTTGAACTAGGACTTCAGATAGAAGACTTAGTATTTTGGACCTGCATACTTTTGAAGACATCATTATACAAATTATTTTGTATATCTTGTGTAAATACAAGATAGAAATTTATGATGTTGATGGTAGATTTACATTGTTAAATTATAAACAATATTGATGTAATTTAACTTTGTAATTCTATTATATTTAACATTTCTCATTTATATCATGTGCAATGTAAACAATCTGATCATTACGATTATCACTCTCGATATCACGCCCCGGGAACCTTCCGCCCGTCGGGGAAACCCGATCCTACCCCGCCGGCTCGGGGTGTGACAGATTGGTATCAGAGCCATGGTTATAGAGAAATATAGGTCACATATTTAAGCGGTTTGGCCTAGACTATAACCTAGGGACCCTGCATGCAGAGAACTTAGGATTTAAGACTTATTGCATATTGTCTTCGGCATTCGATCATTGCACTAACCAATATTCATTTGGTTATGATCAGAATGCCGCCACGAAGACAACCTACCCTGTTGCCATCATCACAAGACCAAGCTCCACACTCCTCGACACCATCGCCATCTGATTCACCACCGCCACCTCCTCCACCGCCTCCACCTCCTCCCCCACTGCTCACACAGGCATCAGGCTCAGGCACGACTCCCACACTGGATCCTACCACCATCGCTTTGGTGACTTTATTGAGCAGTCAGATGACTAACCAGATGAAAGAGGCGATACCGGAGATGTTCAACCGTCTCCGTAGTGAGATCAACGACACTGGCAACTCATCAGGAGAAGCCAGTGGAAATACTGGCGGATCATCACACTACTCCTACAAGTCATTTGTAGGATGTAAACCACCCAGCTTTAGTGGGTCTGAAGGAGCCGTTGGATTAATCCAATGGATTGAGAAGATTGAAACCACTCTGGATCTCTGCAGCTGTCCAGAGCACCACAAGGTTCGCTACTCAGCTGGAACATTCAACAAACGGGCTTTGACTTGGTGGAATGGGAAGATCAATGCCAGGGGAAGAGAAGAAGCTATGGCTATGTCATGGGAAGACTTCAAGACACTGCTGAGAACAGAATTATGCCCCAAAAATGAGCTGCAGAAACTGGAGGTTGAATTATCCAACCATGTGATGAAGGGGGCTGATCACATGGGGTATACAACTCGTTACCATGAGTTGGTTTCTTTGGTACCTGACATGGTACCAACCTTGGAGAAAAGGATAGACAGATATGTGGGTGGACTTCCCGCCTGCATTCAGGGCATGGTTGTTTCAGCCAACCCTACTACTGTCGAATCAGCAGTGAGACTGTCCGGAAAACTCACTGATCTGATGGTAGCCTTTGGAGTACTGAAGAAAGAGGCTGACACCGGTAAACGCAAGGAAGAGTCTTCTAAGACACCTCATCACCAGCACCATCAGAAGAAGAAACAGAAGACCATCAAGAACTACATGGTGGCCACGCCTCTCCAACAAGTAGCAGCAGCACCACAAAACCCTAACCGCAAGCCCTACACTTTCACGTATCCTCTGTGTGCCAAGTGTCAGTATCATCACCTTGCTAACACTCCCTGCAAACAATGCACGGGGTGTGGAAGAAAGGGCCATTGGGTCCAACACTGCCGGGCGACACCCAACCAAGCAGTCAACAATGCTACTTTGGCTCTCCCTCCACCAGCTAATCAGAACAATGGTGGATGCTTCAGACCCACTAAAACTGGGTGGTTTACATCCTACAAAGGACTTGTAGGAGTAATGTGATGAACATCCAGTATTTCCACTGGCTTCTCCTGATGAGTTTCCAGTGTTGTTGATTTCATTTCGGAGACGAAGGAACATCTCCGGTATTGCTTCTTTCATTTGATTGGTCATCTGGCTATCAGTAACGTCACCAGAGCGATAGTTGCATGATCCAAAGTAGGTGTTGTGCCCGAGCTAGATGGTTGAGTGATCAAAGGAGGAGGAGGAGGTGGTGGTGGTGAATCGTTTGGTGACGGTGTGGAGGAGTGTGGAGCCAAGTCTAGTGGTGGTTGAGGTAACAAGGGAGGTTGTCTTCGCGGCGGCATTCTGATCATAACCAATAAAGTTATCGGTTAGTGCAATGACCGAATACAGAAGACAACATGCAAATAAATCTTAAGTCCTATGTTCTCTATATGCAGGGTCCCTAGGTTATAGTCTAGGCCAAACCATTTAAACAAGTGACCTATATTTCTCTATAACCATGGCTCTGATACCAATCTGTCACACCCCGAGCCGGCGGGGTTGGATCGGAGTCCCCGTCGGGCGGAAGGTTCTCGGGGCGCGATATCGTGAGTGATAATCGAAATGATCAGATTGTTACATTGCACATGATACATAAATGAGAAACTTGCTAAAATAAAATAGAATTACAAAGTTAAATTACATCAGTTAAGTTTATAATTTAACAATGTAAATCTAATATCACATCATAAATCTTCAATCTTGTATCTGCACAAGATATACAAAATAACGGTATATGATGTCCAAAAGTATGCAGGTCCAAAAAGCTAGGTCCTCTATCTGTAACCTAGTCCAAAAGAAACAACTCTTCAGTTGACATGTTCCTCACCTGAGAAGTCATGCAAAAATAATGTCAACACATGGTTGGTGAGTTCATATAGTTTAGTAATTGAAAATGATTTGAAAACCTCTTTCGGTAAAGACCCTAACCTCATTAACATCACATGTAATATCCACATCGGTATGCTTATATATAGGGCATATGTAAGGGAACAAGCCCTAGCCAACATCCCACCACATACTAATATGCATATGACACTGTTGTTAATGATAATTAAGCATTTTTACCTAACACACCTCTGATTTAGATTATGCTTTCCAAAATTTGATTCACCTTTGATTCTCTTGAGTTCATCATAGATACATGATTTCCCCAAAGTCAGTGATAGAAATGTAATGTTAAATATTTAATTATATAAATAAATAAATAAAACATTTAAATACAACTAAGACATGATGATTGGGCCTTATTTAACTCAATCAATTAGACTTAGTTGTTGATGGTTGTCCAAGTTGTATCCTCTCACACGTGACCCATATCAGGCATAACTCACAAGGAGTATACCTGAGCGTGTCGGGATTTTAATGATGCCCATACAGCTTGACCCAATGGTCTACTGTATTTGAAGGGACTTTACGGATATCCTTTGATTCTTGATCTCTTTGATTCTCTTCATTTTTGATATTTATTTCCTTTGATAGTTCACGTTATTGCCCATATAGCTTGACTACAAGAGTCTACTATTCATGACGGGACTTTATGTGTGTTACACGTGGTCTTGATTCCCTATACAACTGACATCCACCTTAATTCAAGTATTAATGATTTCATTAGATTGTAATGATTTCATTATTTCATTGATTCACACACATTTATGATTTCTGATTTCTTGAGTATCTTGATCTTGATCTTTAGAGTTTTCATGATTTCACAGTGATAAATCATTCTTGATTATGATTCTTTGTTCTCGGATCCCACACTGAATTTGGTTTCTTTGAATATGATCTTTAGTTTCTTTGATTTCACTTTGAGTTTAGGTTCTAGAATTCGAGCTTGATGGACTAAGGTTTATTTAGAGTTTAGAGTAATTTAATTAACTTGATAATTTGATCTGTATATTAATTACCTAGACAGGAGTCTAGGAGTATAAACAATCATTAATATGTAAAACATATAATAAATAAAAGCATTTAAGTAAACAATTTAATTAAAACAGTTTACGCATCCATCTCAGCCCCGCATTTTAAAACAAAAATGTTAGAAAAAGGGCAATGAACTCACCTATGCTGCTGTGTAAATGATTCTAACACAAAATGCGCAATCTGGTTTGTAGACTACGTATCTTCAGTTCCTGAGTTGTTTTATAGGATTTTGAATACGATAAGTATACGTATTAGGAGTAGTATCTAAGACTTGGTCTGTGTGTGTAACTAGGTGTCCTATGTTACTAAGTGGTTCTATGATTTAATCTAACTTAGTTACCCTTTTATGACCCCAGTCCCATGTTAATTATAATAACTTACTTTTAAATTTTTAAGAAATTTGGGCAGAGTCTCCTTTGTATCTAGTTCAAATCCAGACAATTATATTGTCTATTTTACAGAAATTTCCCAATAATTTAATCATAACACTTTTAACTAAACATTTATAATTAAATTCCATTTCATTTTAAATTAAACAAGATTTTAGAAGTTATTAACTTTAATTTAATAAATTCACAAGCCTTCAATTTTAATTAAAACATCATTACTTGAGTTTAAATAAACATTTAATGTATGATGGGCTTAATTAAGCCCCATTGGGCCCACTTAGTCCCAATTGAAGATCTTTGATTTCTAATTGATTACAAGACTTGAACTTTTGATTCTCATAATCCTATAAGAATATTATCCGGTTGTTATGCCATCTTATGTCCACTAACAACTCATGTTGAGTTGTTATTATATGTTAAGGATAATCTTGTTATAGCAATCCCTAACCCATGCCCTCACACTTTAAGTTTATTGGTTACCCCCTTCATGCAACTTATAGGACTCAATCATCATAAGAGCTTAGGTTAATAGCCAACTAATCATTTCCTAAGCCATTAACACTAGTTGTGATAACCCTCGATCCAGCATTACCCTAATTAAACAGCTTTTAAGTTCGACATCCCTCTAGGGCAGCGAACCTATTAGAAGTGGTTCCCATGGTTAAGCTATCTTCATATCACCAACGAACCTTTAGGGTTCGTCTACATCACCTCACCTACGAACCTTTAGGGTTCGATCATGGAGCTTGTTGTCATAAGGTTCGGTTGATGCATGGTTCGGCTAAAGTGTTCTAGGTTCGTCATCCTAGGTTTGTGGGTTACAGCTTCTAGTTGCCGAGTAGGGTTCGGCCATCCTTTGCATGGAGGTTCTCGAATCCATGCACAAAAGGGTTCGGCTATTGGTTCGGTTTAAAGGTTCGTGAATCCTAGGGTTCGCTAGAGGAGAAAGGTTCGTGGTTCTAGGGTTTGCATGGCCATAGTTCGGCCATGCAAGGTTCGTCTCCTTTAATAGATTCGCCTGGCATCTTAAACTTTTTATCCTAGGTTCGGCTAGTGTATAAAGGTTCGGCCAGGGTGATGAAAGTAGCAGGTTCGCTGCAGGCAACAGGGTTCGTGAGTCAGAGGCTTTACAGGTTCGTTGCAGATGTGATCAAGGCTTCGTTGCAGGTTCTATCCAGTGTCGACAGGTTCGGTGCAGGGCTGAGGTTCGGCTAGGGTTTCAGCCACAAGGTTCGGCTCTCTCTTCAACTTGATACAAAGGTTCGGCCAATCAAAATGTCACGAACCTGTAACTGGTTTTACACAAACTCGATCCCTGTTGGTTATTATTCATACATACAGCTCATATACTCACATGTGAGCTCGATTAATCAAGAGAAAACCCTAACATTGTTCTAAACCTACTTTCATGTGTTTGTTCGTGAAATGGCTAACACAACCGAAATAAAAATAGTGATTTACCTTAAATTCGATGGGTGAGTGCTTGAAATTCTTGTACTTCTGTGATCTACTCGATAGGATGAACGTTTTAACTCCAATAAGGCTTGAATCCACCAAGAATTTAGCTCCAAATTGTAGAGAGAAGGAGGAGAGTTCTTCTTTTGGAGAGAGAGAGGTGTAAAACGTGAATGAGGGCAAGAATGGAGGTGGTGATGGTTGGTGGTGACATAAATGTTTCGTTTAATGATTTAGAGTATATCCGGTTGCTCGGTCTGGTTTGGTTTCGCGTAAAATGCCGGTTCGCGAGGTTTTCGCGATGAAATGACATGGTTTATAAAAATAGAATTTATTTAATTATTCTAAGTTGTGATTCCTAATAAATTAACTAATATCTTCTGTTTATTTTAAAAATTTACAATATTAATTTATATTTAAATCGAAACATACGGTCGTCACGCGTATTCGTTCGAATCGTCACTCGTACGAACACGACGATAACTATACTTTTCAATATTGTTTTCTAATTATTGAACATTATTCAGAACGTTAAATCTTCAGATATATTCGCACAGTTCGTCACCTATACGAATAACCCGTCAATTTAGCATTCACATAACAACATCCTTTTGTTTTGTTCCGTAAAGCCTCGCATACGTTTATACATAATAAGTCCTAACAAATAATCACATGATGGTTCTATGTTGCCAGATAATTATCTGACTCAAGAACCCTATTTTTGAACTCTCTTTTTCTGAATTGAATCTGAACTGTGCTATGATAACATGTAATGAAAATGATATACAATTGATAACTGAATATGTACCTGATTTACTGTTCAGGTACTGTAGAGATCACTGTTCCGGTGACGGTTCCGGCACTGATGTTACAGTCTCCCCTTGTTAGAGAAATTTCATCCCAAAATTTAAGATTTGTTATCGGGTACAGCTTCCTCTTCTAATAGTTGGGGATACTTTGACTTCATGTGATCTTCACGTTCCCAAGTAAACTCGGGTCCGCGTCTTGAGTTCCAACGAACCTTTACAATCGGAATACGGCTTCGCCTCAGTTGTTTAACTTTGCGATCCATAATCTCCAAATGTGTTTTTGCAATCAAGCCCAGTACGTGGAGGAGGAACATGCACAAAACTCAACACACGTTTTCGCAATCTGAAATGTTTTAGAAATTTTGAATAAATAAAAATAATTTTAAAAATATATAGCATGAAAAAATAAATAAAAATATAAGGACTTTCTTCAAACCTCCAATTTTGATCAATGAAGTGTCCCGTGATGACCATATACTCAATTTTTTGATGTCTTGACTTCCAACAATCAGTTGTCAAACTAATATTTGAGACATCATTTAAAATGGATTTCAATTTTTTCTTCTCATGTTCATATATCTTTAAACAATCAGACTTTATTGTAGCCCTACTTAACCTCTTAAACATCGGATTTGCAGTCTTCATCATGTATACAAACATGTCATCTTCCATAGTATTAAATGGTTGCTCAGTTGCCATTATCCAACTAGCCATTGATTCTTTCATTTTGTTAACATCATACTTTGCGTTCAATCCAATCAACGGAGGTTGCTTAATATTCCCCATGTCTACATCAACTGGATGGAAATTTAACAATTGTTGTGTGCTAAGAAATTGTTTGCGTTGCATACAATTGGCCAAGTGTCTTTTATAAGTTGATGTTGTCCCTGTTGGATTTCTAGCTAGCTGTTTCTTGCAATGAATGCACTCAACCTTTTCTTTCCCATCTGGAAGAGTCAATTCAATAAAGTCCTCCCACACCGTCGAGGACTTTTGGCGTTTACGCTTTAGCACCACCTCATCTTCATCACAAGGGTTTTGAGTATTCTCTTCGTCTATACTCGCTTGTTCATTTATTTCAACATTCTCCTCTACATCAACATCAACATCAATGTGCTCTTGAGATTGAGATGTTTGGCTTTCAACTCCTTCTTGCCTTGGATTTGAAGTTGAGCCTTGCATTGGGCTAATTGGATTTGTTACACTTGTTTTTTTCATAAATGTGAAGTTATGAACCTAAAACAAATGAAACTAAAAAATATACACTGATTAGAATCAATAGAATAAACATTAAGTTTACATAACAATCAAGTATGTAGTACACAACAACAACACCCAAATTATTCTTATATATCAAACTAAAAGGGTACCACAACTACTGTTTCATACTTTACCTAGTAAATAATAACATAATAAGTAAATAATTTATTGTTTATTTGAGTTGAAGCATATAAAAGCAAGATAAATTAGAACAAAACGAAAACAATAAAAACAATACAAGGGTATGTAATTTGACTTGCAAGGCAACAACCTGTGTTTTGATTTGGGTATTTTTATGAATTTTGTTTGTGTTATATGTCTGCTACACTTCAATATTTGGGGTAAAATATTGGAACAAAATCTAGATTATTCTTGGTTGATTGCGTTTTCCTACTTCCTGGTTTGTTTTGTGCAAGAAATGTGATATGTTAGAAGTGAAAGAATTTCAAGTGCAATATCAAGTTTCTCACGAATCACTGTGATACTATTATTGAATAATTGATGCCTTTAAATAGGCTTACAAGAAAAAACAAAATTAGCGTAACATTCACCATAACAACAGGAAACAAACTAGATCTAATCAACTGAAATAAGCAACAAATAAGGAACAAGAGTCGGTCAACAAATGACCATTATTAACAAAATAGACCCAACAAGAAAGGTTAAGGATGTGTGTTGGAAGCCATTCATTAAGATTGACAGTAGCAAAAAGTGTTGCTGTTGGCGTTAAGCCATTCATTTATTTGTTAAACAAGCTGTCTCAACCCAAGAATAAAACCTAACCCTAGATAAAACTGAAAACATATGTATGGTAGAAGAATCAACAATAAACGATTAAGAAAACAAGAATTGCTGATGAAACGATTACCAGAAGTGAAGAACAGTAGTAATCGATTGATCAATGAAGTATCACGAGTAATGACTCACGAAAACCCTATCTGGGCACGCACGATCGATGAAGAACGATAACTGGTCCGGAACTCTCAATGAAGCGAGAATCATGATGAACTGTTGATTGGGATTTGGGTGTTCGATTGGTGGTATGTGGCCTCTTGCTTCTTTAGGGTTTCATAAAGATGAAAATTTGAAACACGTTCTGTACTTTTTGTGAGGGTGGATGGCGCCTGGAGCCAAAATCCCAATTAGCACAATATAGGAAATTAATAAACTTATAATATATTAATTATTTATTATAAATAAAGCTAGGCTCGTTAAGGCTCGCGAGCCTAAACGAGCTTTTAACACAAGGCTCGGGCTCGATAAGTAAACGAGCCGTGTTTCTAGGCTCGAGCTTGGGCTCGTTAAGGCTCGGCTCTTTCGAGCTTTTTAACGATCCGATCTCGAGTATTTCACGAGTTGCCTTGGTTCGTTTACACCCCTACATGTAAGACATTTGTTTACATACAATGCAATGTCGTTCGTCATACCAGCCACCGGTAATAATCACGAAGATCATAATACGTCTTATCAATGCTTGGATGAATGGAAAATTTGGACTTATGGCTTCATCCAATATTATTTGTCCTATATTGCCAAAATAAGGAACCGATATTCGGTTCATGAAATATAATATGTCATCAGCTTGAGTTTTCAATTGTTTACCTAATCCTTGTAATGCTTCATCTGTCTGATTTGGTTCTTGCAAAGCTTGTTACAGGGCTTCACGTACTTGAGATAATAGACTAGTCTGGATAATCATTTCGAAAGCTAGAGCCTGTGATGGTTTGATTAAATTCTTACAGCTTAATGCGTCGGCAATCACATTTGCCTTGCTCGGGTGATAGCGAATTTCATAGTCTTAATTGTTAAGAACTTTCACTCATTTCCTTCGTCGCATGTTAAGCATCTTTTGATCTAACATATCCTAAAGACTCTTATGGTCAGTGTATATTATACACTTGATGCCATAAAGGTAATGCCTCCAGACTTTTAATGCAAAGACCACTGCACCAATTTCCAGATCATATGTTGTGTAATTCTTTTCATGTGCTTTCAATTACCGAAAAGCATCCGCAATTACTCAATCCCTCTGCATGAGTACACACCCTAATCCTTGTCATGAAGCATAATAGTATACCACAAAGTCTTCTTTATGAAGAATTCTTTATGAATCGACATTAACATCCTATTGACTCTACGAATTGTCGAACTTCTATTGGGGTTGTTGATGTTTCCCATTGGTTCACAACATCAATCTTACTTGGATATACTTGTGTACCTTTTTCACTGACTGTACGTCCAAAGAATTGGACTTCCTATAGCCCGAATTCGCAATTGAATTTGGATTAGATGCTAATCATGGTCTTTCAAATTTTGGGAATAGATAAGGATATCATTAATGAACACGATCATAAATTTATCCAGATAGGATCGGCATACTCGGTTCATCAAATCCAAGAAGATTGTTGGTGCATTCGTTACCCACAAATGGCATTACCAAGAACTCATAATGCCCATATCGGGTTAAAAAAAGCAGTTTTGGGAATTTCTTCCTCATGGACTAGTAATTGATGGTATCCTAATCTAAGATCGATCTTTGAAAAACAAGTAGCTCCCGGGAGCTCGTCAAATAGATCATCAATACGTGGCAAAAGATAACTTTGTTTTTATCTCAGTAATCCTTGCACATCCTAAAGGAGTCATCCTTCTTCTTGATAAATAAGATCGGTGCTCCCCATGGTGACGAGCTGGGTCTCATGATTCCTCTGTCTAGAAGCTCTTGAGATTGACTAGATATTTCCTCCAAGGTGCAAGACGATATGAAACTTTGGCCACTGGTGTTGCTCTAGGAATCAAGTCAATATGAAACTCAACTTATCTCACGGGAAGTAATCTAGACAATTCTTCAAGAAAGACTTCAGGGAAATCTCTAACTATTGGAATGTCTTCTATGTGTTTTTCTTCAAGATTTCCCTTGGTAAGATATGCTAGAAAAGCTTGATAGCCTTTTCTGAGACACTTTTGAGTTTTCACACAAGATATATGCCCTAGTGTCCTACCAGTTTGTTCAACTTGAACTACCAGGATCTCACAAGCAGTGCGAGGTATTCGGAAAGTTTTGTCATGGCCTACTATTTCAACCTTGTGTTCCGAAAGCCAATCATTGAATAATTTTCACATTTGTTTACATTTCTTCCACCCATTTTAAAAGCCTAGATACTCATTTTTTTCCAAAGCATGTACTTAAGTGTTTCCTTCAATGTTTGTATTAATGTAATTATTTTTACCAGATTCTGAAGGCATGTTTTGCTGAAGCTGAGCTACCAAGGTAGGAATTGCAGCTGCCAGTTTTTCATTAAAACTATTGCTATGTCAGCTTCTGTAAAGTTGGAATCCACCAGTAGTTGCATTAACGTTTGTTTTTCTGGTAGTGGTGAATAGTTATTAACCCCTTCTACAGACGCATCCTGACGTGGTTGTTTGCGCTTAGAAGGAATGATCTAACCATAATAATATTGGTATGCTCAAAATTAACTAAAATATGTACTGAAATTGGAAATTGTTACTTGTTTTCCAACGATCACATATGAATAAATATGGGAACATAAAAAAATTAGTTTAAATACAGCTCATCCTTTTATGGATAAGTGTGGAATCAAGTTATCATAACCCGTCACTTTGTGTATTATGATATACACATATGAAATCATAACTCCTCGCACACCGACACTTTCCCAACATACCTAAAGTAGTTTATGTGTAGGGTATGTGTAGGGCATAATGCCCGGCCACCACTCCCACCACCCCTTCGATATATTACAATTGTGCCCTTGTGCCTACACATGAAAACCACTTTGTTTTGCTTTGTTATGTTATTTTTCTGCTTACTTTGAGCGTCACCAAAACGCACATGTGTTGCAGGTTCCAATGTCACACCCCCAAATTACCACTTGCGATGTCAGACCGCTGGGTGTGACGTGGCAGGATCAGATACGTTGGTCATATAGAACGACTCTATATGCTTTTGAAAATACGTGCATATATTATAAATATCCCAAGATAGTTTAAAAAGTTACACAGCGGAATTAAATATAACAAAGAGGAAGTTGTACAACATTAAATTGTCTACACAAATGATAACATAAATTGTTTCAAAAGTTTAACAATGCATGCTAGACTCTTGTGCTTGGCTCCTTAAGTGCAATCCTAGCCTTAAGCATGATGATTACCTGAGTATACATGCTAAAATGTGTCAACGTAAAGTTGGTGAGTTCATAGGTTTAAATCAAAAGTAAGTAAATAATAATTTGCCATATGATATGGTGTTTATTATGTTTGTCAGGCTCGAGGCCCTATGTGTCAGTTGCGTCACTACCGAACTAGATTGTTTATTCCTGCCTCCCCCATGTCTATAGAACAAACAATGGCGCGATGGGTCGAGTCTAAACACGTCCTGACCTCCAGTCAGTATTGGCACCGTGTGGAGTTTGTCAAACTCAATAGTACTATCAAATCTCACCTCGTTGTGTTTACAATAAACGGTATGACTGTGCGAGTACTTTATACGATATAAAACACTTATGAGTTTGTTGCAATAAACCAGTAATCATATAAATGTTTGTACAGAATTAATTTACATGCATTGTCCCACTAATTTAAAGTTTGAAAACTGTTATGAGAAAAGGGGCCGTAAACTCACCTGTGTTCATTTGCGTGCTAAGCTTGCTTGCATGATATCTGTTACCTAAATCACGTAGGATATATGATTTCGTGTTCGTGTTCGTGTTCGTGTTTGTGATAGTGTTCGTGTTCGTGTTTAGATAACTCCAAGTTGTGTTTGACCATGTTTGACCAAGTTTGATCATGTTCATCTGAGTTTGACCAGGTTTGACCGTGTTGACTCAACGACCCGTTGTTGACTCGTTTAGTTCATTATCATTTATTTAACATTCATAGATTATCACGAAGTACCCATAAACACATAGAGCACGTTCAATGGGCAACTTACTATTTATAGTAAGTTTCCATATTTAGCAAGTTTCTATATTTAGTAAGTTTGCATTAAAATCACCTTTTATTATTCTAAGCATGCTAGTTTCTCTATATGTTCATGTTATCACATAGCACATTGTCACGTATCATCAAGTATTCACACAATCCATCTTAGATTCTTAAAGTTACTATATTTAGTAAGTTTCTATATTTATCATGTTTTTCATTCAATTGATCATGCAAATATCTTCATATCCTCAAAATAGCATTTGAAACCATATTTTTCCATCTAACACATTCATATATCCAATTTCCTTCAAATCCCCAAATCAAATTTTCCAATAATAGAAAGTTCATCATAGAATTCATTTTAATAACAATCAAACTATTCAAATATGTTTCAATAACCCTTAACATCATCATAATGCTCAAACATAATCCAACACTACATGCATCTCATGTTCTCTTGAAAAAAGTTTCCGTACATAGCAAGACATGAACAAAAGTCCAATTATCACACTTCTAGCCATTCCACTAATCACAAATCATCATCTAAAACCATTTATCATGTTTAAATCAACATCTAACAACATTACTCACCATAAAAGTTACTATTTATGGAAATATGTATCTATCTACACAAAATATCACCAAATCACATTTTTAAACACAAGAATACTTTAAATCAATCATCTAGACTTCCAATACCAGTGTACAAAATGCATAAACTCGTGCATGTGTTTAGATTGGAGTTGCATGTGTGTGTACTGAGTTGCATGTGCGTTTTTAAGTGTTTTAAGTGTAAATGGATTATGTAGATTATGTATAACTACCTCAATGGGTCTTGATGGCTGAGATTAAGCCAAGAACAGGAGGCTGATGGCTGGACACGGTGTTGATGTGGGTTTCTCAGTTACTACAAGGTGTTGGTGATGTAAGTGAGCTCCTACAATCTTCCTTCTAGCTCCAAGACTTCCAAACTCCAATGGTGTCTCCAAGTTAACACCCAGGTGGTTTCTGGAGGTTGTATGGGGGCTTTGACAAAGTGTTGGGCCTAGAGTGTGGTTTTGTAGTCGAGAGAAAAGAGTAAAGCGAAAAATAAAAGGGTGAAATGGGTTGGTATTTATAAGATTTTAAGTGTATGGGAGCCTTCGCTTACCGCCAAGAGGGTCCTCTGGGGATTTTGGCATACCGCCAAGGACAAAATAGTCGAAAAGGGAAGTCGATCAGCCGTCGCGTACTGCGACCTATTTTGACTGAATTCAAATTTGCCCACCCAATCCTTTGCGTGCCGCGACGGGTCTTGGGCAAACCCAATTGCCCATTTTCTTTTGTTTGATTCGTTTTTCGTCCGGTTTTCGGTCAATGATTATCGTTTGTTGACATTCATCTTAATTTTGTTTGTTATGTGCTCAAATATTAGTTAACTTTTTTTTTGAATTCCTTGTTCGATAATTCACCAACGTTCGTGAGATCAAGACACATGTGTGCGTTTCCGGTATTTCATTGAATTACAATGCGATTGTTTGTGTTTGAACTATCGTGCCACATGTCACACTAATTTAAACTAATTCAAGTTCCACGTATGCTTTAATAATTTAAAATATTATTAAATTAAACAAAATCTTAACCTGGATTTTGCGGGGTGTCACATCCAATTACGCTGGCCACTCATAATTGTGAATTGCACCACCTGATTACTTTAGTTCAACTCAAGTTAAGAAATTTTCTATACGCATAATTAAATACCTTGAAATAATAATTAAACTAGATACGTCAAGTTATATATATATATATGGAAAATCACTCGATTACGCCTGTTTGATATCATGCATGCAATACTTCCATCACCACTCTCATATACACTATCATACTGTACACACACCATTTCTCACAATCATATAACATGTCCACTGTACAACTGTTGAATTGTAAAAATCTGGAATCCACCATCAGTATTAGCTACTTTCCGTAAAAAGGGAGGCATGAACCAAAAACTGCGAAGGTTGCAACTGCAGCCGCACGACCCAACAATTGATACAATTGTCAGCTGAATCATAGATTATGTGTGGTGCTTTTGAATCACATTCGCCAGTCCACGTACCCTATCCTCCAAGATATCGAAGCAGCCTCCATGGCAGTCAACTACTCATTAAGGCTCCACTCATCAGTACTGGCTTGTTCTAGCGAAGCAGCAGTCTGCTGGACAGTATTATAAGTCCTGTAGCCTATGATTCCCTGAAACTGATCTTACGTATTCTGGAGATCTACCTTAACCCTATGTAGCCGTGATCGTAGCTCGACATGTGCAGAGGACTCTCTTGCTCGTAACTAGGATGGAAAAGGTCACATGGAGCTAGCTGACCCCGCACAAGGTATTGTCCAGGTGGTAGAGGGTATCTCGGCAAGCTATCATCCTTCTCACGACGTCTTTTTTTGGCATCAAGGACATTTGGAATTTCATCTCTGATGAGAGTTTGTAGTTAAAGATAGTAGTGGGGAAATTTATATATATATTGATATTGAAATTTGAGATTGACAATGATCATCCTTTTCATAGTGAACTAGAAAGTTCTTTTTATCAAATTCTAGGTAATAAAATAATGGATCTAAGAGTAAGAATCCCCAACATGACGAGCATCATAAACATCATCATCAGATTCATGTGGTTATCTAACATGTGGTCGAAGTTGTAAAGGAGTAGTTGATACATGTGACACCGTTGCACTAGGCGCCATGTGTGGAGATTCAGCAAAATCACAGTCAGAGGTAGAAAACTGGAAGAAATGGCATCAATGAGAACTCGATGTATAACCTCCACAATGTATTCTTTAAGTAACTTCGGGATCTCAGTATGAAAATTTTGGTATCATATCAATATTCTGTCATTAATACCTAGTAATAATAAGTACTCTTGTAAAATACGCATGTAATTGCACTCTATGTTATCATACGAGCCTAAGGCTATAGCCTAGGTTTCTAAGTCAGCCTAATTTTTATAACCACTAGCTTTGATACCAACCTAACACACCTTCAGCTCTCATCACCCGATGATGTCACTTGTTGTCGTAATGTGTTGCAAAAGCTTTATGGTGAAGTCACCGAGAGGGGTGAGACTTTTGTTGTGGTTGTATCAAATCACATACATGGCATACTAAACATAAGTTATATAAAAATGACAAATTAAGATTACATTATCTTTGTTATAGTTGTCCAAAGTAACTTAGAGGTTTAATAAATGTGTTAACCTGTTGTGCATCCTTACCTTCGATTCTTTCGTTTAGTCACTGCTCACTTGAAACTAGTTTTTGTAATATAAAAATCAGCACGATTACTGGTGAGTTCATAGTTGTAATAGACTCAATGTAAGTTCAAAGATGTAATCGACTCGATATAAGTTCATAGTTGTAATAGCCTTGATGTGATGTGATATGATAAGTATACATGCATATACAACTTTATGAATATGATTCACCATGAAAACCCATAACCAAAGCCTATGTGACTGTAACGTATTGGCGGCAATACCTGAAGGTAAAACCTTAGCCTCACTATTAATGCCTATCATTGCATTAAGCTGATATCTTGTATTGTAATAAATGGCAACAGGCATTCACATCAGGGTAGACGCTATCTTCCTGTGAATGGGGTTGTCAGCCCGATAGTACTATCAATGTTATCATCCAGCCCATCCATGATTTTATTGGTTATAGTTGTTATGTGAGGATTTTACAATTGTCGTATCACTTTTCATGTAATCATGAGACAAGAGTTGAAATACACAAGTAACATGCAAGCATATCATTTTTAATTGAAATATTTAACCATAATTTAATTGTAATGCAAACCCTGAGTTTTAGAAATACAACGGTTTAAAAAGGGTAATGATCTCACATAAGTATATCATTATAATTGAAATACGTAAACATATTGTAATTGTAACAGAGTTCCCGAGTTTTGGAAAACAAAACATTGAAAGGGGGTTTATGAAACTCAATGAAATTGAGACACGTAATATCCTTATAATAGTATTGATATCCCCGAGTTTTGTAAACCAAAATACTTAAAAGGGGTTATGAGACTCACCGGTGTTATTAAAGTTTTATAATTGATTGTCAAGATAAGTATGCAGATCTTGAAGTGAAATATGCAATTTGTTAAAGTATTGTTAATTGTTGTGACATTGACTTCTATATCACAAATCGGAATCTTATCAGCTTACAGATCGAAATCGGGTTGCCAAATTGCGAAGCGGGCCGCGAAACGGAGCTCAGAACGCAAAACCGGTCAAATTAGGGTTTTGGTCGGAATTTGTGAGCCAGAAGCAGCAAGATTTCTCCGCGAGTCCCCGGAAATTTCCCAGCAACGGCGGTGCGATGGCCGGAAGTAGCGGCTAGTGCCCGGTGCTTGTGGCCCCATGGCCAGGGCTGGTGGCTCGATAGCCTGTGGAGACAGCTCGATGGCGAGGATAGGTTGGCTTGGTGGTAACCGAGCTTGGTCGGCAATGGCTTGATAGTTCTCTGGAATACCTTTTCACGATCATGCCAAGGCCAGGCCAGGATGAGGCCGCGAGCTGGTCGCGTGCGGACCTTGATCTGGCCGCGATCGAGCCACATGCTCCGCGTGTAAGCCAACGGGCCAGACTTGACCCAGGGTGGGGTTTTAAGGACTTGATCCATTTTTATCCTACTTTTCTCATACCCCAAGCTCAAAATCCTAATTATTGTCATCATATAGTTTGTTAGTTATCAAGAATTCAGATTTTGATGATTAGATCTATGATTTTCGCAAAAAGTCATACTTTGACTATTTTTCCCTTTTTGTATTTTTGAAGGATCTTCTTTATTCCAACCATGGAATCAAGCTTCTTAGTCCTTGTTTAATTTATATGAAACTAATGAAAGAAGAAACTTGAATCAAAACTCACCAAATCAAGGATTTATACATTTCTGCTCAAGAACTTGATTTTTTGCAATTTCTTGCAATTCACTTGATTCCTTTGGAATTAAGGCTTGATATTTTGCAGATTTCCATGGTTTTTAATACTTAGCATGTAGGAATTGAATTCAGGCCTTAAATTGAAGTGATTCCAAAACCTTGATTTATGAGTTTTTGACAAAAATAAAGGAAATCCACCACTAAAACGTGTACTTAAAGCAAGAGTTGGACTTCGCTATCACGTCGGATCATTTAGAAGTAATATTTAGAGATGTTTGAAGGTTGTTGCCGGATCCATGGGACTGGAAGAAGCAAAAAAACGAATTTCGGTGAATAAAATTGAAAATTAGTTCCATCTTCATGTTTTTGATCCCAAGGTTGATGTAATCAGCCATTAGCTGGAATATTTTGTTTGATTTCACCTCCCAAAGCAGCTCATTAGCTTCTTGAATTGTTCTAGAGGCTGCAAGTTGTATTGGTGATGATAGCACATGTATATCTACATGATTATTTAAGCATAAATCATGTATGCATCATCCATATGTCATGATTTCATATGAAATGATCGTATTGCCCCTGCATATATATATATATATATATATATATATATATATATTGAAGCAGGTCGGGTCATTCGGTTGTCGGGTATTCGCTGGTGTCATGTTAGGAACCGACTTTTGCTAATTTTTGGACTATTTTTCCAAAATTTATGAATTTAACAATTTGAATGTATTATTGTAGTCCTTTGTCATCATTTAACTTTGTAATTTGTGTTTCCTTCATTTTGGATCCCAAATCATGTTCGGTTATTGTAATTTGGTGAAATTGACATTTTTGCCATTTTTCACAGCAATTAAGTAAAATTACGACTTGTAATTGAAATGAATTTCTTTTTGGAATTGAATCACATATATATACTCATTTTCATATTTACATTTATAAGCATGTTTCCTTGTAATTAACCTACATTTACGCTTAATGTGGGTATTTACTTCGTGAATCAAGATAGAATGTCACACAAAACCAATTTTTTTATACTTGAAGACGTAACCAACGATTCGTGCGGCTCTATACACGACCACGCCACTTTGCGCATGACAAATATGACATATATTTGAGCAAATATGCCTATTCATGTATACAAATATAAATATAAATTTACAGTTAAAGAAAAGGACAAAATGAATGATTAGGCAGTTATGGTGGGGTCCGCTATGAGGAATGACCCTCATTTTCCCCTGAACAGACAGGAGTAAGGGACTCACTAAGGCCTATAATAAGCTGAGAAAGAATTCTCTCACTCGGAATCAAATCAATATACACAACCACACACACACACAAAACCCTAAATCATCTTCCCTGAACCAAAGAAAGTACATTGACATTGCTGAGCTCAACTCGGGATGAAGACATAGAGATCAGTTAATTGTAATACCATCATCAATAGTTCCGATCAATACATCTTCAATACTTTTACCGTGCAAAAATCTCTTGATTCTAATATTTAACATATATCTAAAGTTTGGTAAAGAAAAATCTTGACTTGTACTATTTTGAAAAATTCGTGTTTTTGGATCAAACGTCCTTTTCATGGATTTTTCAAGTTTTGACGATTTTCTAACCTCAACCAACATTCAAACATGTTTGTTTATGCTATTTGAAGCTATTACTATCGAGAATTGGGACTAGAACTTACTTGAATGAAGATTTGGTTGAAAACCCACAAAAATTCAACTTTAGGAGATTTTGAGGTTGATTCTTAGATCCACTTGTTCTTAATCTTGATTATCAGTAAGGACTTGTTAGAAATAAGGATCAAAAGTTGTTTGAAGCTCCAGAAAGGTTAGAGAAGGGTCTGGTCAAATTCTTGGTGAGAAGAGTGTCATCTGAAATTTATATCAAATTGACTTCCTCAGCAAGTTTCCTAAAGATATTTTGGTTTCAAATGTCTAATAACCAAATTAGAGAAGTATAGGTGTGAAAGGGTTTAAGTCTCCTTAAGATATTTTCGCGCATATCTTCAGGAATTTCTACATTTGATCAACCACCATGGTTATACTCCCAATTACATTCCATTAGGAATAAAATGTGATTAGGAAGTTTGGGTTGTCATGAATCTCCAATTATGCATGTCGAATTGCCTTTTCGCAATTTTTCGCGATTTGACTAATTAGAACTTAGGGATTTCTTAATTGAGCCCTGTTATTTATATTCTTTTCTTTATTTTGTTTTATAAGTTATATTAATTTATTTTTGATGTTTGAATTTGGTTTCGGTTCATGGATCCACATGGTTATGACATCTTCATTGCGATTTAACGTAATTCGACAATTTCAAGTATTGTCTTTTGGAATTTGTTCCTTCTTGTAATTTCCTTACATTCATACATACATTCACATGTGTTTGTGTGTATCCAATCATGATTAAATTAATTTGAATAATTAATTCTTGAATTTAGGAAATTAAGTAGCGATAAGGAATAGGAATGTCACAACGTGTATGATGATTAGAGGTAAGTATTGGTTTAGAACCAGACTATATTGGGTCAAACCAGAATCGTAAAAGCATAATTTGAAGGACCGAGAACTAGATAGAAATATGACAGGTTAGTGTAACATCCCAAAATTTTCAAATACAAGTTGTTTGAACTTACGACTGGGTAACGGATAATTAACTTGTCGGAAAATAAACGGAAAATACACTAAGTAAAGTACACGAATTTTTGTACTTGGTATGGATTTCGAGAACCCTAATTCTCGAAATTTGTACTCGAAATTAACCAAATTTCGAGTATCTAGTTCGTGAACCTGCCTATATATATGAGTGCCTTGAGAAATGTGCACACCTTTGGCTGGAAACACAGTTTCTCTCAAGTACTCGAATTTGAGTTCGAGAACCTAAAGAATCGGCTGTAAATCGCTCAAGCAGAAGAAGGAACACAAGAGAAGCCACCAGTGGGATCATCTAACGACAAGTAAGTGTTTCATGCGTAAAAGTTAGGATTTTTATACGAAAGTGAACTTAATCAGAAAGCTCACACCTTTATGCATAAAGTTCGAGACTTTGTGGTTCCAGTGTGTTGGTAATGCCCTAAGGAACCTTGAACAAGCTCCCCAAAATCCTAGGACGGATTTCTGATATGTTTATGCAGAAAAGACGCGTACTCGAAAATATACACGAAGGGGTGTACTCGAAATCATGCTTGGTACGAGTACACTAGTTTCGATTACACCAGTTTCGAGTACACTAGCTTCGAGTACTCATGGGTTCGTGTAGTCCATGGATTTCGAGTACTCAAGTCCTTCAGGAACTTTATGGATTTCGTGTACTACTTAATGAACTTCAAGTGTTTCGAATACTTAGCTAAGTTTCGAGAACTTGTAGTTATAATGGGGGAGCTAGTAGCTATGAGGACTTAGAATAAATTCTAAGTTTAAGAATGGAATATGATGAGACAATGTACTGATGTAGGTTCTTAAGTCTTAGCTAAGGAGTTCGGACTAAGAAGACAAGGAGCTACTATCAGGTGAGTTCTAGATGCCCTATTTCAACACTTTACGTGTACTTATGTTTTGGGCTGACATACATGCTGTTAATATGTTTATGATGCGTTATGATGCTATGTGCCTATGCTATGATGATGAATGTTTGATGTATGATGAAATATGCAAGAGAATATGCTAAGTATGACGAATGCATGATAAATGAGTTATGAAGATGAATAACATAATGACATGACATGATGATGACTGTATAATAACATGCATTATGATGATAGCTATGATGATAGTTAAAGAATGTTATGATAAGGTCCTAGGTTGCTAGGATGGAAGTATGATGTTATGACCAAGATACTATCATGATATGTATGCACGATGCCATGATATTATGATATGATGATGAGGCTAGCATGACATGTGTATGATGCTAAAATGTTATGATTATATGATGAAATGATGCTAGTATGACATGTTTATGATGCCATGATGACTACGATGAATGATGTTATGATGCTAGCATGAACTGTTATGATGAGTATGATGAATGATGATATAATGCTAGTATATCATGTATGATAAAAAACGATGCTCCTATACTTGTTATGGGATATGTATGAATGATGCTCCAATATTTGTGTTGGGTAAGTATGAAAGTCAACCTGACTATAATAGGGTATGAGAGTCAACCTGACTCTAACAAGGTATGAAAGTCTACCTGACTATAACAGGGTATGAGAGTCAACCTGACTATAACAGGGTATCAGAGTCAACCTGAATTTAACAGGGTTTGAGAGTCAACCTGACAATAACAGGGTACGAGAGTCAACCTGACTATAACAGGGTATGAGAGTCAACCTGACTATAACAGGGTATCAGAGTCAACCTGAATTTAACAGGGTTTGAGAGTCAACCTGACAATAACAGGGTACGAGAGTCAACCTGACTATAATAGGGTATGACAGTCAACCTAACTATAACAGGGTATGGAGCCTTACCGTGGCATAAGCCCATTGTTCATGTTCATGTTAATGACAGTGGATGTACATATGATGATGAGGTTTAAGATGTTATGTGATAAGGTTATGGATTATGTGAACATAATGATGTTTTATGTTAAGTATGTTTTAGCTTACCAAAACGTTTACGATGTTTTATGAAAACTAGAACTCACCCGTGTAAGCTGACATTTTAGCATGTATGTCAGGTTAAAGCTAAGGTAAGAAGAAATGTGGAGCTTAGGCATGAAGATAGAGAATCCGGTGGTGTTGGCAATCGTTTAAGTTTTATTTCAGACATTATTTCATGTTTGACAAACTATGTTTTGATTTCCGCTGCTATTTATGAAAGTTTTTAGTTTAAGAGCTATGTGTTATGATGAAAACCAACCTCTGCGAGGTGCCCGGGAATCGAGGCCTCACAGTTAGTTTCTGGTTTTGTGGGTTTCAAACTGTCGGGCACCACAAAACTGAAATTAGGTAGCTATATAATTAATGAGTTTGTTAAATCACCAAGATTTGTGAGTTCATTAAATCAGCAAATTTCAACAAAATTCAAAAACACGTACCTCACAAAACTTCACAAACACATACCTTAGCATACATCAGACACATCTAAACTTGGCTACACATCACAAACTTCACAAACACATACCTTAGCATACATCACACACCTCTAAACTTGGTTACACATACTCATATAAAGTTTTATCAAGATTAAAGATAACCATACTTCAACACCCATACACACTTTACACACATATTAAACATAATAAGATCGATAACATACATATTTTATATATTTGACATGTATAACCAAGGATTCTTATTAAGGTTTAAATTTTAATGAGTTCTTAGGTTTTAGTGTGACCCGATGGATCAAAACCGAACCGGATCAAATCAAGAACAAAAAAAAACACAAATATTGAAGCAAGACAGGTACCTTGTTAGGGATTAGACAAATCGTTTTTCTAGACAGGAGTCTGAACTACCGGTATTCACCCTTCTAGTTAGTACATGTCCATCTTAATTTACTTAATTTTAAAAAGGGTATCAATCAAAATTGAACAAGTGATAAAATGACACAAAAACAATCATTTGAACTCATTTGAAAATATAAGAAATGGTATTCAAAATTGAATACCTTATGACATATTAGAATTATTTAGTTTGCAAGGAGTTTATAGTGATATGCTTTGGCCTATTGGCCTATAAGTGATTGTACTCTCATCAAAAGTCCCCATGAAAGCTAGACAGGTCACACAGTACCTCGGGGATTTATACGAATACCTTTCCTAGACAGGAGTTCCAATTAACGGTACTACACTCTTCCAGTTAGTACATATCCACCTTACAAACTTAATTCTAACGGGATCTTAAAATCAATATTGAAATTCCTATTTTGTCTACGGGATAATATTAGACATTAAGTCTAATGAGTTTGAATATCTATCATCTAAAAATGGTTTGCGCATACGAGAGTTTGGAATAGAGTTTACTCGAAAGAAAATTATAAGCTAATTACTTAAACTAAGTAATCCTCAATACAAGAAGTTATCTTAAACTAAGGCATTCTTAGCTAAGTTTAAGCAAAGGTATGTTAACATCTATGGCATTCCTCTATGGTAACATGTATAAAATATAACACAATAGATATTGCATAGCACTTAGCACATAAGCAAGTAATGAACATGCAATAATAATAATATAAGATAACTCATATTTGGGTAAGCTTAGCTATAGTCTATGACACCGTTTTCTAATAACCTAGATCCATATAACCATGGCTCTGATACCAATATGTCACACCTGACCGACGGCGGAACACGTCGGGGCGCGACCTCGAATGCTCAAAAGCTCAGGTGCTATGTTATAAGTTTCAATAGTTATTGTAACAATATTAAATATTTAACAAGCAAATATTAATTTATATTAAAATAAACAAAACAAAAATTTATTAAATTATTTTCAAAACCAAATTACATAAATTGAATAAGTCTAACATCTTTTAATTTAAACTAGGTCGACTAACATAAATCCTATCTTATGTCTTCGCCATTGCATCCATTAACCTGTTACATATGCAAAATAAATATTTTATCAACTATTTGCATAGTTGGTGAGTAACCCTTACAGTTTATATAGTATACATAGAAAATTGATTCAATTCAATTAGACTACAAAGTTAAACTCTAGCATGCATATCCTACGAGTTTGCAATCATGTTAATAGAATATCTCGTCTTCAAACTCGTATCAATACTTAGCTAAAAAGCTTAGTATATCTACAAGTCTGCAATAGGTTATATCGTCTCCAAACTTGATCAATACATAGCACAAAGCTAAGTATTTCACAAGTCTGACCATGATTGTACTTTTCGCCAACACATTTGACTTAAGTCAAAGCGAAAGTGGTATCTAACACACCTTAGGCTACTCAGTATCGAATAACATAGAATCACAAAGCAAGTAGTATCACATAGCAAAGAATCAAACCAAATAGACTAAAGGCATTGCATCTATATAATTTGAATCAAGAATAACTTGGATTTTAAAACTGGCATATGTAACATCCCAAAAGTACAAAAATGTAAAGAGGGAGTGCAGAATTACTCACTTGATGTCCTAGCTTTGTCTAATAGATCATTGCCTAGGATTTGTGAGGTTATGCTTGCACACTTTAGCCTGAAGGCAATAGAATTTCATAGTATATACTTAGAGTTCAAGTATTGGCATCCTAGATTATATGGCATACTATAGGAGTCCTATTTGATGTGTCTAAGTTTAAATGATTTTCATTTGGAATTATTTATTTATTTATTTATCAAATAAATAAATATTCCTAATTGATTTTGAATAACAGTTTGAATATCACCTGGTATTTGGAATATCCTAGTTTCCATCCTTTTGTTTTTATTTAATTAAGTTTCATTATTTAAAGTTTAAGAACTTAGGTTAAAAGAATAAATCATTAATAAAATAAATGATGAAATAAAAAAATGTATATAAAAGATTAGTGTTTACTTTACAATCTTTAACTTTTTATTCAAATAGAATAATTGATTTATTTAAAAATAATTTAATGCCTTTGTTTATAAAAGTTTGTTTTTAGAATAACATTGTTTTAGTTTGTTTTAATAGTTTAAAATAATATTTAGTTTTTCAAACAATCTAATTTGTCTATTAAAACAACTAAGGTTGCATATATAATTTGTTTCAAAAAAATGTTTATAATAAAAGTATACTCATACATGTATTTTATACATCATTTTATTATTAAAAATGATAAAAGAGTAATTTATAATTAAAATATATGTATTTAATAAAATGATGTTAGTAATAATTCACTTAAAAAAATATTAATGTTACTAATAATATTAAAAGAGTAATTATAGTTTTTAGTTCAATTATTTAAGTTTTAAAATAATTTTATAATCAATTATTAGGAACAAATAACTAGTTTAAATAGAAAAATAATTTTTAACAATTTTTTGAAACTAATTTGTTTATTCCATAATATTTAATATAAAATTTTTAGAATATAATATGTACAAAAACCGGCCAAGACCCGCGCCGGCCGGGTTTCAAGCCCGGGACCTCAAGCCCGCGTGCATGTGGTCTAACCACTACGCTAGGCCGAGGTTCGCAGATGGACTTCGAATCAGCATTGTCTTATACAGACTTTGGATAAAACCCCCAAATCATATGAACCTTAATTTCGGGCCTTATCCAATTTGATCAATGGATCAATTCTAAGCCCCTGATATCTTAGGGCTTTTAATCCTCATCAAAAACCGATCATAATGGCATTCGAACTTACCTAGATTTGGTTCGAAATGATGGAGTTCGAGTGAATGAAGGGTGTCGGTCGTTCTTGGTTTTGATTCCGACTTCAGAGAGTTTGCAAGATGGTTTGAGTTTTACAGACAGGTTCGTATGAATTCAAGGAGTAGAATGCAATGAGTTGATTTGATTATTATACTGGTTTGAGTCTTATTCGAATTCCGATTCCAAGAGTATATTTCAAATTAGTTTTCCTTATTTGTGAGATTTCTTGACAGAATCTTAGGAGAGATTTGGTGGTTCGAATCCTTGGCATAGTTATAACATATCGAACTGATAACGCGCGTATTGAGTTGGCTAGATTTCAGGCCGTGAATCGGGTTCGGGTCGACGGTTCGGGGGGTTGGGCGAAGAAGAAGGATGTCACACCCTGGTCGTTGCGGAAGCGTACGGTGTGACTTCAAGGTTTCACAGTCATGATTTACAACAAAAGACATACATGCTTCTATATTACAGTGCAATAATACAAAGACATTAGCCACAAGCCTAATGTAATAACAGTTTTATCAGAGTTTCACACATATATATGTATTGCTATTACACATATATACTATGCGTTATATCACACTGTTGAGTCTCTCTTATAGACTCCACCATATGTCTCCCGAAATTGAGCTCCCAGCTCCACCCCCTGTATCACTATGCATCTGAGAAAACATGATTTAAAACAATCAGCATATCGCTGGTGAGTTCACAAGTTTATTTGTCAAAACATATGTAATGTATCTCAAACAATTCCAATATTTGCATAAAAAGAGTTCAATAATATTAACGTCCCAAACTGGGTGTAAAACATTGGTATCCAGTGCAAACATTGTTCCTTCCAACAATGTTGTGTTTCTCCGACCAAATGTCCAATTATAACTCCTGGGCTCCCATAACCGAGCTAGCGCGTTTCAGTGTTTGCCCCTTCCCAATGTCCTTGTCGCAAGACATTGTGTGTTATAGACTTATTGAGCGCCCGCTCGACATCCAGTCGTGGTTTTAGCTACGAACCACGGGCGAGGATGGTCAATCACAAATAGAATCTATTCTCAATAATCATGCCCCCCCCCACGGTTAACGGTTACAGAATAGGGGACTTAGCGACAAATGTGTAACCCGTGAAATAATGACAGGTTTGGTCATGTGTTTCTCTCCACTGTCACTTGTTTCAACCAAATGTTTTACAACGCTTTCGTTTCATGTCTCGCAAAATGTTTCAAAAGTATTCATCGTTTCACATGATGCAAATAAGTTTTCATGTTTCACAAAATATAGCGAAAGCGTTTCAGAGTTCCACCTGATCAAATCAGGTATCATGTTTCACAAGATGTTTCAAAAATGTTTCAGAGCTACACTTGCTCAAATTAGGATTCATGTTTCAAAGTTTCATAAAAATCAGGATGTTTCAAACGCGTTTTTATGTTTTCTCATTCCCCGAGTTCAAAAGCCAAAATACAGAAAAGGGGATTCATGAACTCACCTGAGTTGATTCAAATCAATAACAATTCACAACGTGCGTATCACTGGTTCTTGAACTCTAACCCTGTATATCATTAGAGTTCTATAAGTTACTTAAGCCTAAACTGATTCTCAGAACTTTCCTTAGTTCAACATCTCACAACACGTTTTAACTGAGAACCTATAATGATTTAGTTTTTTATTACGAAACTTATAACTTGTTGGTTTAATCAGAACATTCCCAGATTTACCAAGTTAGTATTGTTGTTGATTACGTCCCCAAAACGGTTTCTCAATGGATTCCAGGTTTAGAAATAGTTAACCCTTGTCATTGGTCATTCAAAAGAATGATCAGGACAACCACAACCATTGTTATAATCAAATGGTTAAAACCATTGTGATCTATGATATGGTTTCATGATAATCAGACATTATAACGGCTCGAAACAAAGATTTCACCATTAACTTGTCAAGTTCTTCATTTCTAACTATTTCTAGCCATCATCTAGGCGATAATCAACAACAATAATCATATCATTACGCTCGAAATCAAGATCTAATCATTCAAAATCAAACTAGAAGGCTAAAATGAACCGTTACCTAATCCAACGGAGTTCTGTGGGTAAAATGATGATCTGGACTTGCAGAAACGTTCCTGGGCGCGATCCACGTGATCAAAAGACTCAGATATTGAAGATTTGGTGTGTTAAAGTGAGATTTCAAGTCCAAAATGACTGAATTCGTCGAATATAAGATCAAATTTTGAGTCTTCTAGATTAAAATTGACTTTTGAAGCCAATCTGCGTAATCCTGACTCCAGGCGCATCGCCCCACCTCGGAGGTTGTTCCGGGGCGTACCGCGCGGAATGGAAATTCCAGATTTTGATGTTATCTTCGTTTCGCGATTCCGGGAGCATACGAACTCCGTTTTGCACACGGTTTTCGCCTACGTTCACGATTTTTCGAGCTCTTTCCAATGGTTATAATCTCAAGACCAGAAGAGTTCAAAATATTTGACATCTTATCTATTGCTATGTTCGATTCAGTGTATCTTGAAATCGGAGCCTCGTTTCGCGATTTCGCTTACACTCATTCTCTTCATTTTCGAGTTATGATTCTAACCTGAGAATTTTGAGTTGTCACAGTCTCCCCCTGTTAGAAAAATTTCGTCCCGAAATTCAATTTATGTTTCCCAGGTCAAACAGTTGGGGATATTTGAGTTTCATTTGATCTTCGCGTTCCCAGGTAAATTCCGGTCCTCGTCTTGAGTTCCAACGGACTTTCACTATTGGGATGCGACTTTGTTTCAACCGTTTCACTTCCCGATCCATGATTTCCACCGGCTCCTCTATGAAGTGTAATTGATCATCAACTTGGACTTCTTCCAACGGTATTACGAGCGTTTCATCTGACAAACACTTCTTGAGATTCGATACATGAAATGTGTCGTGCACCCCACTGAGTTCCGGTGGTAGTTTGAGTTTGTACGCAACGGGTCCCACCTTTGCAAGGATTTCAAATGGCCCTATATATCGAGGGTTCAATTTGCCACGCTTTCCAAATTAATCTTACAACACCTTTCCAAGGTGAGACCTTCAACATGACCCGGTCTCCATCTTGGAAAGACAATGGTTTGCGTCTCACATCAGCATAACTTTTCTGACAATCTTGTGAGGCTCGCAGTCTGTCTCGAATTTTGAAGATTTTATCGGTTGTTTCCTGAACGATTTCTGGCCCCGTGAGTTGACTTTCACCCACCTCGGTCCAGCATATAGGTGATCGGCATTTACGACCGTACAACGCTTCAAATGGGGCCGCCTTGATGCTCGTGTGATAACTATTGTTGTATGAGAATTCAATCAAAGGCAGATGTGCATCCCAATTGTTTCCAAAATCAATCACACATGCCCGAAGCATGTCTTCCAGAGTTTGGATAGTCCTTTCGCTTTGACCATCCGTTTGAGGATGATATGTTGTACTCATATCCAAACGAGTACCCAATGCATCATGTAGGGTCTTCCATATATGTGAGGTGAATTTGCTGTCTCGATCTAAGATAATAGAGGTCGGAATTCCATGACGAGAAACTACTTCCTTGATGTAAAGTATCGTGAGTTTGTCCATTTTATCGGTTTCCTTCATAGGCAAGAAATGCGGAGACTTTGTGAGACGATCGACTATTACCCAGATAGTATCATTGCCACTAGAAGTTCTGGGTAGTTTTGTGACAAAGTCCATGGTAATCTGATCCCACTTCCATTGTGGAATCTCTGGTTGCTGCAACAACCTTGATGGTTTTTGATACTCGGCTTTAACCTTAGAGCAGGTTAGACATTTGCTAACATAAAGAGCGATGTCAGCCTTCATGTTAGGCCACCAATAAAACTCTTTGAGGTCGTGATACATTTTATCAGAGCCAGGGTGTACAGAGTATCGAGACTTATGAGCTTCATCCATTACTAAGCTCCTTAGGCTCCCAAAGTTTGGTACCCAGACTCTATTTGCAAAGTATCGAGTTCCATCGGTCTTGACCTCAAATTTCTTATTCAAGCATCGCAAGGATTCATTCTGCAAGTTTTCTTCCTTAAGAGCTTCAATTTGTGCATTTCGAATTTGAGCAGTAAGGCTTGTTTGAATAATCATTCCCAAAGCTCGCACTCGTAATGTCTTGGTTCGCTCTTTCCTGCTCAAAGCATCTGCGACAACATTTGCCTTGCCAGGATGATAACGAATGCAGCAATCATAATCATTGAGTAATTCAACCCAGCGACGTTGTCTCATATTCAAGTCTTTTTGATCAAAGATATGCTGAAGACTTTTATGATCAGTGTAAATAATACACTTTGTACCATAAAGGTAGTGTCTCCAGATTTTGAGTGCGAACACTACAGCTCCTAGTTCCAAATCATGCGTAGTGTAGTTCTTCTCATGTGTTTTGAGCTGCCGGGATGCGTATGCAATGACTTTGTCTTTCTGCATCAGTACACAACCCAATCCTTGATGTGATGCATCGCAGTACACTACGAAATCATCTGTTCCTTCAGGTAGTGATAAAATAGGTGCACTGCATAGTTTTTGCTTTAACAATTGAAATGATGCCTCTTGCTTGTTGCTCCATTCAAATTTCCTATTCTTTTGCGTCAATGTAGTCAATGGTAAAGCTATCTTGAAGAAACCTTCAATGAATCTTCTATAATATCCTGCTAAACCAAGAAATTGACGTACTTCCGTCGGGGTCTTGGGTGCATCCCAATTCTTGATAGACTCAACTTTGGCAGGATCAACATGTATTCCTTTTTGATTAATTACATGCCCAAGGAATTGTACTTCTCTCATCCAAAATTCACATTTGGAAAACTTGGCATATAGCTTTTCGTTCCTTAGTAACTCCAAAATAAGCCTTAGGTGTTGCTCATGATCTTCTTTGGACTTGGAATAAATAAGTATATCGTCAATGAACACAATGACAAATGTATCCAAGTACGGTCTACAGACCCTATTCATAAGGTCCATAAAAACTGCCGGGGCATTCGTCAATCCAAACGGCATAACCAAAAACTCATAATGGCCATACCGGGTTCTAAAGGCAGTGATCGGAACATCTTCTTCCTTGACTCTTAACTGGTGGTATCCTGAACGAAGATCGATCTTAGAATAAAAACTGGAACCTTGCAGCTGGTCGAATAAATCATCTATCCTCGGTAGCGGATACCGATTCTTGACTGTCAGCTTGTTTAACTCCTTGTAATCGATGCACATTCTAAAGGTTCCATCTTTCTTCTTTACGAACAAAACGGGTGCTCCCCACGGTGAAAAGCTTGGTCTTATGAAACCTTTGTCCAATAACTCTTGTAATTGGTTGGATAGCTCCTGCATCTCTGATGGGGCTAATATGTACGGCGATCGAGCGATTGGTGCTGCGCCAGGCACCAAGTCAATTCGAAATTCGACTTGCCTGTTAGGTGGTAGTCCAGGCAAATCCTCAGGGAATACCTCTGGATACTCTCGTACAATCGGTATATCTTCTAGTCGTTTCTCTTTTGACTTCCTTTCCATAACGTGTGCTAATACTGCTTGACATCCCTTGCGTAGGTACTTGCGGCCTTTCATACAGGAGATGATTTGTAACGCCTTTCCGCTCTCTTCACCATGAATTGAGAGAGTCTCCCCACTTGGGAGTGGAATGCGAACTAACTTCTGACAACATACAATTTCTGCGTGATTTTTGGACAACCAGTCCATGCCAACAACCACATCGAAACTTCCCAGTTTCACCGATAAAAGGTCAATAGCAAAAACACAGTCCCCTAGTTGTAACGTGCACCCTTGAATTATCTCATTAGTTTCAATCAATTTTCCATTGGCTAATTCTATTGTATATCTATCGTGTAATGCAGTTGGATTAGCTCCAATTAATGTGCTAAATTCAGTTGACATAAAGCTCTTATCTACCCCAGTATCAAATAGAACAGAAGCATAATGATTATTGACAAGGAACGTACCCGTCATGAGGTTTGGATCTCGTTTGGCGTCTCCAGCTGCAATAACAAAGGCCCTACCTCGAGCATTGTTACCACCTTGATTTGTTAGCTTTGGACAATACTTCCTGATATGACCTACTACCCCGCATTCAAAACAACTCCTATTGTCCCTTCTACTATCTATCACCGATGTAGGTTTAGAGGCTCGACAATTCCTCGCTATATGTCCACGTCCTCCACATCTATTACACATGAAGGACCTACATTCACCCTCGTGATGATACCTACATTTTTCACACTTGGGAGATCTTCCCTCGTAGGATTTCTTATCAGTTGTCATAGCGGTGTTGACTCTAACGTGAGTCGGTTTCTTTTGTGGTTGATTTGGTGGGTTGCTATTCCATTTTTGTTTATTACCAATGTTTTGCTTTTCTTCAGGTACCTTTGTCTCCAAGTTTCCACAACGAACTGCCTGATCAATCAGGCGATGAGCCAACCGAATTGCACTTTGAATGGTATCTGGCTTAGAAGAAGTCACCATATCTTCAATATTTGGAGGAAGCCCTTTCAGATACTGCTCTATTCGCTTGTACTCAGGAGTGACCATCGTTGGGCAAAGTTGTGCCAGCTCATGAAATCTAGTAGTATAACTGACAATGTCACTCCCTTGCACTTTCAGGTTATAGAATTCTTCTTCCATTTTCTGGATCTCACTTCATGGACAATATTCATCCATCATCATTTGCTTCAGTGTTAACCAGGGAATCTGATAGGCTTCATCAATGCCTAAACCTTGAACATGATTATTCCACCATGTAAGAGCTGCTCCATTCAGGGTACAAGTGGAATACGTGACTCGGCATTCCGCAGGGCAATTACTGACACGAAATACCGTTTCCATCTTTTCGCACCATCGGATCAGTGCGATAGCTCCATCGGTTCCATTAAAGCTAAGAGGCTGGCAGTTCAGGAAATCTTTGTAAGAACATGCCTTTGGTGCTGATCCAATGATTCCAGCAGACGCACTACCTCCTGCAGCACCATTTCCACCTACAGCTCCACTGCCACCTCCTGTATTGTTGCCAACAGCACCAGATCCTCCCTCTCCTGTGTGTTGTTGATTTTTGTAAGTGGCCATAGCATCAGCCACTCGTCTATTTATGAGCTGGTCCATCTCTATCGAGATAGCAGGTTGCTCAGTTTCAGGATTGCCATGCGGGTTTTCTTATGGATTCACTTGTGGATTTCCTTGCGGTTTTCGCCTCGGTCTTCCTCTCTGCATGTTTCTGAACATGCAACAAATATGTTTCGTGTTAGAGTCATATGGCTATAAATTAGGTCTTAATCATGCAACCTAATTCGCTATAAACCAATGGCTCTGATACCAATCTGTCACACCCTGGTCGTTGCGGAAGCGTACTGTGTGACTTCAAGGTTTCACAGTCATGATTTACAACAAAAGACATACATGCTTCTATATTACAGTGCAATAATACAAAGACATTAGCCACAAGCCTAATGTAATAACAGTTTTATCAGAGTTACACACATATATATGTATTGCTATTACACATATATACTATGCGTTATATCACACTGTTAAGTCTATCTCTTATAGACTCCACCATATGTCTCCCGAAATTGAGCTCCCAGCTCCACCCGCTGTATCAATATGCATCTGAGAAAACATGATTTAAAACAATCAGCATATCGATGGTGAGTTCACAAGTTTATTTGTCAAAACATATGTAATGTATCTCAAACAATTTCAATATTTGCATAAAAAGAGTTCAATAATATTAACGTCCCAAACTGGGTGTAAAACATTGGTATTCAGTGCAAACATTGTTCCTTCCAACAATGTTGTGTTTCTCCGACCAACTGTCCAATTATAACTCCTGGGCTCCCGTAACCGAGCTGACGCGTTTCAGTGTTTGCCCCTTCCCAATGTCCTTGTCGCAAGACATTGTGTGTTCTAGACTTATTGAGCGCCCGCTCGACATCCAGTCGTGGTTTTAGCTACGAACCACGGGCGAGGATGGTCAATCACAAATAGAATCTATTCTCAATAATCACGCCCCCCCCCCCACGGTTAACAGTTACAGAATAGGGGACTTAGCGACAAATGTGTAACCCGTGAAATAATGACAAGTTTGGTCATGTGTTTCTCTCCACTGTCACTTGTTTCAACCAAATGTTTTACAACGCTTTCGTTTCATGTCTCGCAAAATGTTTCAAAAGTATTCTGTGACATACGCAAATTTTCAGGTTCTAATCTTGACCAAACTTTAATTTTATGTGCCAACAATAAATTTATTTAATCTTAAATTTAATTTAAGTCCAACAAATTAACTAAAGAAGATATTTGATAATACTGTATATACAGTTCAAATCATTTCGTTCACAATCAAATCTCAAAATTTAAAACTCAAAACAAATATAAATGCATACACATGAAAAAAAAAGGAAAAAAAAAGGAAAAGAAAAGGAAAAGAAAAGAATGACAACATACTTATTTCACAAAACATGTAAATCTATATATACATGCATGCATTTACGTAAACCACCAGCACACACATATTTATAGGTTAAACCAAAGGACCATCTTATCCTTCTTGATATTTTCTTAGTTAACGGTTGCTAAAATCACCCCTAAACCCATCATAAAATGTTACACTCACTTTGTTTCTTGAGCCCTCATTCCCCAAGAGAAAGTCATGAGTAAGCACTTCAAAATAAAGACAGTAAAACCACCAAACCATATTCTTTTTTTTTTGTCAATCGGTTGCCATATACACCCTCAAACCTTATGCATAAACCTAATATTAAAATGTCATGTTTTGTTGTCCTTTCCTCTCAAAATCACGGCAGCTTTATGGCTGGCCAAGAAGCCCATCACCTCCCTAGAATGTCATGTCTAGATAGGATATCTCCCCAAGGTTCTCATTCAAAACCAACTAGATATTTTCCCTCCAATTACCTCTCCCTAAAAGCCTCTCATTCACTATAAATACCCTCCCTTGAAAGATTGAAAACCCACACCATTCAGCCTTTCTCTCTACTCCTCTCAACCGATCTCAACCAAAAAAAAAGGGGAGGGAACCATTCTGCCCCTTAGAAGAAGCTGCCAACCAAAGACACCCAGCCCGACCGAGACTCGACCAAGTAAACCTCACCTAAATTCTTCAGCTGCCCTCCCTAGCCACGATTGCTACTCCTAAGAAGCCAGCTCTCGGCTGTTACCCCTGCTCGACACCCGCATCACCAAACCAGCAGCCTGATCGCAAAGGAGGCAAACCCGACACAGCCCTCGCTCACGTTGCATTCAGATCCACTAGATATCCTCATCACTAAAAGTCCAAACTATCATTCTCCTTGCTTGCTTAAGGTAAGTCTATTTTAATGTTATACTTATACTGATTAATCATAAACAAGAAAGTTATAAGTTACATGAAGTCTTACGTTAAAACTAAGGACAAACAAACATTTCTGAAATCTGGACAGAAGCTGTTACGACTTTAACAGCCAAAAACTTGATCATAACGACTCGAAACTAAGCAAACTCAATCACCATAGTTAAGCTCATTGAGTTAGCTTTCCAACCATTACTCATATGCTAACTCAACCAAATACTACCTCAAACAGTCACTACAAAATCAGTGCGCAGATTCGGACCTTTCAACTTAAACGGCTGTTTTGACCCATTTCCCGGATGAATCTCAAACATATTTCTAAACGAAAGTTGTTTGGAACACATTAAAATAGGTGATTGTGAAGTTTCGTGATTTTTGAAATTCATTTGCTATTTTAAAAATTCACTCGAAGACATTGAACTAAACCTGTCCAAAAAAACGAAAATTTTAAACATGTCCTTTATATATATTGTTGTCATAAAGAGAAAGTATATAAACTTGTATACACTTGTATATGAAGTATTTTGAAATGTTTATTTTTTTAAAAAAAAATGATCTTTTAAAGTTTTGAGAATCAATAAACAAAAATGGATGTTACACAAAAACATTGTATTTATAATGCCGAAGTTTCCTAAAGAAAATAAGTATTATTTTCTTGATATTATAACTATTTCATAACTGTAAGACACGATATATCTACAACAAACCTGAAAACATAAAAATACAAAGAACCCTGTAACATGAACAAAAGAACAAAACAATGAACTTTGACAAGTTCACAAACTCAATACAAATCCGCAATGTTGTAGGAACCGGGTAGGGATTCCAAACAAGACAACGTTTGTACTCAAGAATCAGAGATCCACACTAACAGTGAGTTTCACGGCCCCTATTTTTACAATGTTTTACTAACTCACAGGGGGAGAAATCATGCTTGTACTCGTTTCATTGACACAAGTGGTTTTGGTTCAACACATTATTACATGAGTTACTTTTATCGCTTTAAGTCCCCTATTCTATAACCGTTAATTGTGGGTGAACGTGAATTATTGGGAATAGTACTATTTGGGAGTGACAACCCCCACCCGTGGTTAGTAGCTCTAACTTTGATTGTAGTTCAAATCGGGTGCATATTATTCATATCAATACAATGTTTTGCAATAGAACATTGGGATGGGGCAATTCAATCATGTCGAGTTTGGTTATGGGAGCTCATGGTGATAATAAATACACACAACTCATGATATTGTTTTTGAGAACAATAGTCACATTTTTAAAACCTTGTGATCAAATGAAACAACTTTATTTAACGTGTCTAAACCTGTGAACTCACCAGCTTTATGCTGACTGTTTTTAGCATGTTTTTCTCAGATAATTGAAGGAATATTTTGGGGGCGCATTTTGGGTGTTAGCATATGGAGTCACATTACATCAGGAAGCACACATTTTGAGGATTTTCCTAGCATAGTCTATTGACTTAGGCCATGTTTGTAAAATCTTGTTAACAATATTTATTGTGAACTCTATTATGCATTTATTTTTCCTATGTTGGCTTAAGGAATGACTTGTAAACTCTTTTGGTTAGTGCATTTAGAAGTCGTTCAATGTAAACAATGACTGTGAAACCATGACCGTCGCACCTCGCGTGTTCCGCCTTGGCGGGGTGTGACTACTCATCAACTATTCATTTAGTTGACTTTTACTTTACATGTGTGACAGGTTAAGTGAAGAATCATATTGCAAAACTAGGAAGAATGGACTTAGATAGTTTATCAAATGACTTTTGTTTTAAGTTTGTATTTGACTTTTGAAATTATTGTAATGTTTGTGTTGACTTTAAAATCTTGGTAATTTGAATTATGGAACTTTAGAATTTACATCATGAGTCTTTGAACAATCTTTCACATATCATGCCTCGACGTATTCCGCCACCGGTCGTGGTGTGACAGATTGGTATTAGAGCCAGGTTATAGGGATTTAGGTTATTGCAATGGTGACCTAGACTATAACTAACCTACCTTTTATATGAACCTATATATGCCACTTATTATTGAACCTTTAGTGAACTTGTAGTAGGAACCTTTAGTGTGAACTTGTATTATGGACCTCTCATATTGAACCTTAAAGTGAACTTTCATTATGAACCCTTGATTTGGTGAACTATCATCATGAACTCTTGATTAGTGAACCTCCATTATGAACTTTACTTAGTGAACTTCCATTTTGAACTCTTGCTTAGTGAACTTCCATTCTGAACTCTTGCTTAGTGAACTTTCATTCTGAACTCTTGCTTAGTGAACTTTCATTCTGAACTCTTTCTTAGTGAACTTCCATTTTGAACTATTGCTTAGTGAACTTTCATTCGGAACTCTTGCCTGGTGAACTTCTCTTCTTAGTGAACCTCCATCCTGAACCCTAATATTGAACTCTTAGAGAACTCTCATATGGACCTTATTATTGAACCTTTAACCTTAGCGAACTCCCAATACAAACCTCATATTAAACTTCTATTATGAACCTCCTACATTCTTGCAAGCTCGTGGACTTCGCATAGACTTTAGGGATTCGCGATCCTTCTATCCCTTCTAAACACGTATGAAATAGGTATATCTTTGTGGTCTTATTCCCGTTAGAACTAAGTTTGTAAGACGGACATGTACTAACTGGAAGGGTGAAATACCGTTACTTGAAAATCCTGTCTAGGATAGCTGTTTAGCTTTCCTGGGGATTCTTGATGAAAGTATTCTTCACTTATAGGCCAAAGCATGACGTCTCGCAAGCTATAAAGTTCTAATATGTCAAAGGTTTTCAACTTTGGATATCATTCTTCAAACTCTAGACACCTTACACCTATGATTAATAAGGGTGATTCCTTATTTCATCAAAGGTGTAATAGTGTTTAAAATTCCTATAATACTTATAGCATGATTATATGACATTTCATCTATGATTTTGTAAGGGTGATTCCTTATAATATCTAAGAATTCATAATGTCACATAATTATACGATTCAAACAAATCTTATAACATTATACCTATGGTTAGTGATGTTCATTTATCACTAAGATATTATAATACATTCTACACAAGTCAAGAATACTTGATGACATTATTCTATGATTGATAATGATTACTCATTATTACATCTAAGACAATAAAGATGTCATACATGTATGCATATTTTATCATAATTCTAAGATATTATACCTAAGATTTGTAATGGTGATTCATTACTACATCTAAGGTATTATAACATCATACTCTTTACACATATTCAAAGAATTATCCTTATGAAAGATGATGACATTATAATATGTAAGACATTCCTTTTCAAACATCCTTACGCTTAAAATCATACTATCAAATTCCTAAGACATTATACTTGTGATTATTAGTGTTATTTATCATTTTAATCTAAAATCCTATAATGTTTCATTTCACATATTAATATACTTAGACTTGAACCCAAAATCTCTAAGACATTTAGCGTTGGGGATACTTTTTATCATCTCAACCTAAAGTTTCTATAACATTTTATTCCACATAATCTTCCGTTTGAAACAAAATCTTGTGATGTTAGACTTATGATCATGACATTTATGTAATATAAGTTTCCTAATATCAAAACCATCTTCAATATCCTTTAATATCCAAACCATCCAAGTAACGCTTATGTTATCTTGTAAAAGGTCAATCAAGTCAAAGCTTATGGTTTTATGAGATAGATTTCTTCAATCTGATCAATTGCAGTGAAACGTCCTATAAAACCTAATAATTTTGATAAGACCATTTTACATTATGAAATTCTAAATCAACTCATTCGTGTGTCAAGTTCAAGGATAGGGTGATCATGTAAGGTAAATTATCATTGCGGGTGCACACGTAACGAGAATTTGCAATACATGTGAATCCTAGTAAATCCTGTTGTATGAGGCAATGGGCACAATTGCTTTAGTAAACTCCGTGTCAAAACCCTAAATTCATTCAAATCGTATTCTAAGATTCAACACTTACCCATAGATATCCGTCAAATCGATTCTCTAGATCCTACTCAAACACCAACATCACTTCCCGAGTTGTTCGTTTTGGAAAGAAGGGCAAATTAGCTCCTTGATACGTAGGCCCCTTCAAAATATTAGAAAGGATCAGTAAACTTGCTTACCGACTCGAGCTGCCTGAAGAACTGTCAAACGTGCATCCGACATTTCATGTGTCGAACCTCAAAAGGTGATTAGACGATGAAAACCTACACATATCTCTTGATGAAGTTCATATTGACGAATCGTTGCATTTTGTAGAAAAGCCAGCGAAGATAGTGGATAAAGACTTCAAGAAGCTGAAAAACAAACGTATCCCGATAGTTTTGGTGCGATGGGATTCTAAACACGGACCAGAACTTCCTTGAGAACGAAAAGACCAAATGAAGACAAAATAACCTCATCTTTTTGATCAAGACTCCTCGTAATTAATTTCGGGACGAAATTTTATAAAGTAGGGGAGACTGTAACAATTGCACATTTTCGAGTTTTAAATTTTGTAATTCCTAGATACGTCGTTATGGGAAGCTTTTTCTTTTTTTAAAAACGTTTCATTATTCATATACATATACATATTCGATTTAAGTTTAATTATTTAAACTTAATTACATGTGTTATAAAAATTATTTATTTAAGGTTTAAAGCTTAAAATTTTATTCATTAAAAGTGAACAAACTTTTTTTTTTAAATATATTAATAATAATAATATCAAAACAAATATTTATAAGCATTATTTATGATTTTATAAACATAACACTCTTATAAAAATTAATGTTTAAGCTTTATAAACATTATTTAAATAATAAGACTATTAACTTTGTTAGATATTATGTTTTATAAACTTTTTACAACTTTAAAACCTAAAACAAATGAGTTATGCAATTACAAGGGTTGTATTTGTCAAAAATTGAAACTATGCATGTGAGTGGGAACATTTTCGGGCAAGAGGGACCATAGGGCAAAACACGAGGGGCCTGTTTTGCCAAGGGCCGAAACTTTCAGCCACCCCCCTTTCTCTCCCTCGTTTGAATCAACCGGCCACCAAACTCCACACCCAATTGACGAATTCGAGCATTAAACCACCCACGCATGCTCGGCTGACCAACCTCCATCTCCCAACTAACCTAATTAATGCCTTGATTGCATCTAATCACGCGTTAACACTTGATTATACTCAACCGAAAGCTTATACTCGGTCCATAACTCGAAATCATCTTTCCCATTTTACCGAAATCAAATCAAACACACCCACACAGTCGCGACACTCCTCTGAAGCTATACGAACCATCAATTTCATCTCAGAGTCACTGGAACTTCAGATTCAAGCTCAAGCAAGGCCGAGACCTTCCACGAACTCAAAGCACCTTCGAACGAAACGATTACAGGTAGGTACCATGCTCATTAGACTCGCCTCTTAGCATAGAACCAAAGGCCTATCAATTTAGGGACTCACATATGCTCATTTGATCGAATCCGAGCTAGGACCAAGCTAGGGTTTCAACTTTTAAGGAATCGGGGAAGAACAGTGGGGTTTGTTTAACATTAATTCGTTTCAGACTTCGTTAACAAACTACTCACCCAGCCCAGCGGTTAGGGCGCTGGGGCTGGGTGGTGTAGACCATGGTTCTATTCCGGTCTGGAGCGTCCAGAACCGGTTTTTGTTAAAAAAACCCAATTTTCTTTTATTGTCTTTAAGGTTTAAAAATTCTGATTTCTGTTATAAAATCCTATAAAATATTTTTTTTGACATTTTAAATATTCTGTTAATTTTTATAAATTTCAAAATACTATTTTTTTTTTTATTATTACTTCCTTATTTAGGATATTATAAGTGTTATAGTAATCATTTTAATATATAAAAATCATTATAAAATATTTAGAAAATTCTAAAAATGATTTTATGCTTCCTTTATATTCTGAAAATAATTAAAGATAATATTTTTAATAATGTTGATTCTTTAAATATTAATAAAGGTTTAAAAAACATTATTTTTAATTTATAAAAAAACATATTAATGTGTAAAAGGTTTAGAAAAATATGTATAAACTTTTTGTTTGTATTAAAATCATTTTATCACTTTATTTTTATAAAATTTAAACTAAAGTTCATTTTAGTAATTAAAAATTGCACATATTATTTATGTAAGCCTTGTATAACTTTATTTATATTCTAAAGAAATTTTTTATAAAATATATTTTATAAGGTGTTTTAACTTAAAACCTTAAGTTATTAAATTTCGAATGCTTAGTTTTAATTTTAAAATTAATTTGTTGTACTTATAAATATCCTAATTATTGTATAACTTTATAAAAGTCTAGACTTAATACTTAGAGACTTAAAGAAATATTCTTATATGCTTATTCAAAACATGTTGACAAGAGTTTGCTACTACACAACTAGCTTAAGTTGTATTTTTGGAATTATTAGCAAACAAGTGAGTTTTCATATCCCCTTTTTAGTTTTACAATACTTTGGGGCTTTCACACATGTCCTTATTCAAAAACTTAGAAACTTATATCTTTTGATACTTATGCAAACTAAGAAATGCCTATTTGGTTGAAATGCTATCATGTGATGAGCTTGTGTTGTATACTTGTTGCTTATGTGCTTTGTTGATCTTATTTGCTACTTGAAATCGTAAACGTAAACGTATTCTAGTACTTGGCTTCCTAAGAGAGTCGCACTCTCTTCGCGTGTGAATTCCGTGTTAAAAAGGACCGGTACACCATTTTATACATACTTGTTCATATGCATGCATAACTTTCATACTTGTAGTCATTTGAGTTTGCATACTTTTATACTTATGTTATCAAAAATGTGACTACTCACCAACTATTCATTTAGTTGACTTTTACTTTACATGTGTGACAGGTTAAGTGAAGAATCATATTGCAAAACTAGGAAGAATGGACTTAGATAGTTTATCAAATGACTTTTGTTTTAAGTTTGTATTTGACTTTTGAAATTTATTGTAATGTTTGTGTTGACTTTAAAATCTTGGTAATTTGAATTATGGAACTTTAGAATTTACATCATGAGTCTTTGAACAATCTTTCACATATCATGCCTCGACGTATTCCGTCACCGGTCGGGGTGTGACACACAACATGGAGGAGCAGCTTAAAATATCTATTTAACCAAGTTTATGATTAATATAATTATTAATCCACTTTTGTTTGTTTATATTTACATTCATATATACATACATAGTTTGATTATATAATGATTATTTTAAATATCAATATACTTTGGTTATACACATATATAATTTTACATACATGTAACAACATTTATATTATCAAGAGATGTATTCATACATACACAAATATATATATATATATAGGGGAAGGTTCAAATGGTAACCCACTCCCAGTGTGGTAACCTATTAACTCATTTTCATTGGTTGTTAAAATAAAGCCTTTTGAAATGAGTGGTCCATATTCAATCTGAAAAAGTCAAAAAAACATGTGGATGAGATTTGTTTAAGGGCATTTTTGACATTTAGTGGGGTGTACTTGATTCCTTTTTTAAAAAAAATTTACCCCCCAAGTTTTTAAACACTCATAACTTTTATATACATTATTATTTTTTTATAAAAATTTCACCATTAAATTTGTCACTTTTTTATCTTTAATTCAAGTATAATTTTTCAATTTTTTTAAAATTTTCGTAATTTACACCGATGCAGCGACATTCTACACTGATGCAACGACGTTTTACACTAACGTAACGAAATTCATTTTTTTACACTGATTTAACATTTGGTGGGGTGTACTTGCTTTCTTTTTTAAAAAAAGTTTACCCCCAATTTTTTAAACACTTATAACTTTTATATACATTATTATTTTTTTATAAAAATTTCACCATTAAATTTGTCACTTTTTTATCTTTAATTCAATTATAATTTTGTCAAATTTTTTTAAAATTTTCGTAATTTGCACTGATGCAGCGACGTTTTACATTGATGCAACGACGTTTTATACTGATGCAACGACATTTTGCACTGACGTAACGAAATGCATTTTTTTACACTGATGTAATCACAATGATGTAACGAGCTGAATTTTTACAAAGTTTTCGTAATTACACTGATGTAAGGATCTGGATTTTTTCAAAGTGTTCTTAATTTTTTAAAATATTAATGAACTAATTTTTGTAATAAAAAATAATTTGTAACAAGATGGAAAGATTTTACGTTGGTGTAATTGCAAACGCTCGAAAAAATGAGAGAAAAATTACGAACGCTCAAAAAAACATGTTAAATGAGATTTTGAAACATTTTAAACGAAAAAATGAGATAAAATTACGAACGCTCGAAAAAACATGTTAAACAAAAAAATGAGAGAAAATTACGAACGCTCGAAAACATTTTAAAGATGGAAATATTTTGAAAAAACGAGAAAAAATTATTATATTTATTGTTCGTTACGTTGGTGTAATTACGAACGCTCGAAAAAAATTCAAAAAAAAAAAATTGGCATGACTATTATAGAATTAACGAGAAAAATATAACGAGTTTAATGATGTAATTTTTATAACAAAATAACATAGTATAAAAAAGTTATAAGTGTATAAAAATCAAGGGGAAAACTTTGATTTAAAAAAAAAGAAAATGGATATATTTTTATGATGTGGGTGAATCTGATTGGCTTAAATAGGTTAATAAAAAGTCCATAATGCCCTTATTAAAGCAAAAGGGAATCTATGATGTGGGTGAATCTAATTGGCTTAAATAGGTTACCACAATTATGGTGGGTTCTTATTTGAACCAAATCCTATATATATATATATATATTAACCATTTGTTTATTACATTTTAGCCCCATTAAAATTTCAAAAAAAAAAAAAAACCTAAATGTTGCACTTAATGACATAAGTCATTAATAAAAGGCTACTAGTTTAGGCACTTTCATCTTTGTAATTCAATAACATAAGTTATTGACAAAGACTACTAGAACAATAATTGATTTTCAGCTCTTTCGTCTTTGCCTTATACAATAACCAAAGTTATTATGCAAAGACTACTATTTACATTGATTTTCGGCCTTTTCACATTTGCAATATATAATAACCTACTTTATATGGCAATGGCTACTATTTACTTGATATACATGGCATTACATGATAAAACATAACATATAAACAAGCAGGCATACAATAACATTCAAGTCAAACAACTTAGACTAAGAGTTTGCATCTATTTTGGTTTTGACTCTAGAATAACATTGATTGAATAATGACATATGTAACATCCCAAAAGTATAAAATATAAAAGAAGGAGTATAAGCGAAACTCATATGATTGTTTATCAATTCCAAGATCTTTCAATAGGATGTGGAAGGAATAAAGGTAGCAAACCTTACCCTAAAGTCAATGTTTTCAGAACCGGACCGGACGTCGAACCGGTCTCCTTACCGGTCAAAGGTCGGACCGGATTTAAGAACCGGATGATTTTATAAACATTTTATAAACATATATATATAAAATCAAAAAAAAATTAGAAAAAAAATAAAAAAATAAAAAAAAACCGGTCCGACCACCGGTTTTACGGTCCGACCGGTCGACCGGCCGATCCGGTTCCTGGCGGTTCTTCTACTGTTTTTGGGCCGGTTGAGTGGGCGGTTACCACACATAATCAAGAAGATAGCAGATTTCAAAGATGAAGATCTACAAACTCTGAAAGGCTTAAGGTCCTGGCTAGGAATTCTTAACTATGCAAGGTCTTATATTCCTAATTTAGGAAGAATGTTAGGACCCTTGTATTCAAAAACAGGTGCCAACAGAGATAAAAGAATGAAAAAGGAGCACTGGGAGCTGATCAAAAGGATTAAATCGGAAGTAGAAAAGTTACCAGATATGGAGATCCCACCAACAGACGCTTACATAGTAATCGAAACAGATGGATCAATGGAAGGATGGGGAGCAGTTTGTAAATGGAAGAAAAAGAAAGAAGATTCAAAGTCTACTGAGAAGGTTTGTGCATATTCCAGCGGGAAGTTCAGCAGCTTAAAATCAACAATAGATGCAGAAATCTACGCAGTTATGAACGGACTGGAGAATTTCAAAATCTATTATTTGGACAAAGGAGAAGTTACTATCAGAACAGATTGTCAAGCTATAATAAGTTTTTATAACAAGTCCAACAATAATAAACCATCTAGGGTTCGTTGGGCAAGTTTTAAAGATTTTGTTACAGGTTCAGGAGTCCAAGTAAAAATAGAACACATTGATGGAAAGTATAATCAGTTAGCAGATGCTTTATCAAGATTAACAACAGCGGTTTGTTATGCAGAATGGCAGGAAGAAGAGAAACCGCCTGGGATAGGATTCGAGATGAGTTCATGTCAAGAAAATGGCGAAATTTTCCAGGAGTGGTCACAAGGCTACAGCAAATTGATGCAGATGAACGAAGAGGATTACAATTGCTCTGTTACGAAGACGAAGGCTTTGGCACAACTCCTCACAGAAACACTGTCATCAGTTATCAACCATTCAGTTTATACCGCATTCAGTACTTGGTTGCCCAAAGACTACCACCAGTGTCAGAAGAACCAATGGAAATCAGAAGATCAACAGAGATACATGATGAAGTACGAAGACTCTTGCTCAATCAGTATGAAGAAATCCTTGGACACTTGCATATCTTTAGAGCAATGCTCAGTGTTAGGAGAATCTACCATGAAACCGGAACAGGAGGAGATAACGCAAGAGGTGAATGGCGAAGTAATGGGCTTAGATCTACCAATCACATGGATGAAACAATACGAGAATGGGAAGCCCAAAGAATTAATCTTACCCATTTCTAAGGGTCGGAGGCCTAAACAAAGATGGGCTTTCAGAGCTACTGGATATGGAGGCCCATTGTTAAAAGTCCAGTATTTTGCATCAGTACTAGAAGATGGTGAATACGTCACTCATGACATATTTCCCACAATCATAATATGCCAAGAATCAAAAAGCAAGGGGGTCCACCAATATCGAGATTTCAGTAATCATACCCCACCACTATCTCGACTATAATAGGTGGATACTAAAAGCTGTTTGAAGTGTGTGGTTTGTTTTCAATAATACATAATCAGACAAAATGTAAAAGAGGAAATTATTGATAGGCTATGGGGCCCAATGCGCACCCGCATCAATAATCGTCCTTTTAACGTTCGTCTGTTTGTTAGGTTACCGTTTACGCGGTAACGTTTATTTGCTTCTATTGGCTATATAAGCCAGTTGTGTGTAAAAGGTTTCTCAGATCGAGCAATACTCAAATCTGAAATTCCTTTAGAGTTTTAAGTTTGAAAGTTTGTAAAAATTCTGAAGCCTGGTGTTAGAGTTCATCTATTGTAACATAAATAAAGGTATTTTTGTTTAAATATTGTGTCAAATTAATTATACTTTAAACCTTCCGCTTCGTTTTTGTATGAATACCTTATTTTGGTATCAGAGCTTTGTTACTTTGATGAAGCTCTAAATTACTCTTTCTAGATCTGGTAAAGGCTTCGTTATACCTTTTATCTGTAGAGCATTTGAAAGTCTAAAAGAAAAGTTTTTAAGGTATTAAAATTAAATAATTTAAGGAAAATTTTTGAAAAAGGAGTGGCCAAGGGCATGTTGAGGAGCAACAGGTAAGACTCCGTGTATTGCTACGCAACCACTATGATTAAAAATTTTTCTTAAACAATTTTTTTTAATATCAAAAGGGCTAATCGGACCAGTTTTCATAACACTAAAATCTTTAGTTAGTAGTTAATTATTTGAAGAGCGCCAGTATCCTCAGTCTGAAAAGATTGCAGCGCATAGTACTGGAGGGCCTCAGGTTTTTAACAAAACCTTAAGGAATAAATTAAAGAAACTTATTAAGTAAGTAAAGCCAAAAGACGGTTGATCAGAGATCCTGTTGAGGTTTACTTATGAGATAGTTAATTTAATGAGTTCTGAAAGATTTGAAAAATCAATCACAGATTGGTATGAGAAGACCCGAGCCAAAGATCTAGAATATTTAAATCTTGAAGTACCAAAACCAAAACATTTTATTATTGAAAAATCAAAAGAAAATTTACATTTCAAGTTTGACTGTTTTCATAAAAGTTCGAAAATAAATCACGAACCAGAATCTAGTAATAGTCAAGGAAATTTTCTAGTAGATTTGTGTCTAAGAAATACTAATAACATAGACGTAATATTTGATAGGGTAAGCCTTTTATCCAGAGTGAGCCTAAAACATTTCCATATTTTGAAAGAAACCCTGAGTGAAATACAAGAAAAATCAGAAGAATTCCAAAAAGAGATTAGTGAGGAACTTAGAAAAATTGAAAATCAGTTATTGGCACACGAGCCATTAACCAAAAAGCAGGTTAAAGAATTAGTCATTGAAATTGCTCAACAACCAAAGATAGTGGAAGCTGAAGCCTTAAAACTCACTGAAGAATTAAAGGCTCAAGTACGAAAAGTAGAAGATCTGTTACAGGAAGTGAAATCTTACTTGATTTCATGAACTGGGTAATAACGGCTCAATCTGAAAGCTATAAGCAAACCATTGAAGCAGTTGAAACTATTGAAGTACCAGCAGTCGGGTTCTCAAAATCATCAGGAGTTGGAACTACAACCCAGCAAACAGGTATCACCATAAAGCAAAACAACTTTATCATTCAAGCAATTACAAACCTGTTAGAAGAAGTAAAATCTGTAAAGGAAGACGTCAAAGAATTAAGACAAGAATTCCAAAAAGGAAAGGCACCGGCAATTGAAAACGAACAACTTCTTGAAGAACTCAATAAGAAGTTGGAAACGTTAACTATTGGTGGAGAAAAACTTCATAAACCAAAAGGTCCGTATTACGTCTTCAAAGATCCGTATAAAATCTTAAAGGAAGAACAAGAAAAGCAAAAGAAATGAGTAGCAGAGGTGAAAGAGTGGCCTTTGGTGATAGCCAAAGAACTGAAACATTGGCTAACCAGGAGGACCAAATCAGGGATTATAGACGCCTCCAACGGATAAGGAATAACATACAACGATGGGTACCAACAGATGATTTTAAACATAGCACACTTAGTAAGCTAAATATCCTAAAGTTCAAGTTTAAATGCTTAATCTATAGCACACTATGGAATGCTTAAATGAGGGTGTCTAGAATTCATTGTCATTATTCTCTAAGTTTAATAAAGGTATTTATCTATTAGTTTAAATAAGTATTTCTATTTTTTTTGTCAAATACTTAGTATTAGGATATTAATATAAAAAATATACTATATATTTATATTTAATGATATCTTTATTGTTTTTGTTTTTCAAAACTAGAATTTATATAATTTTTTCATAAAATTGGTTCTTAAAAATAATGATTTCAAATATTTCATTAAAATAATATTTCAAACAAAATATATCAAAGATTGTATATATGTATATATTTTATAATGTGTTTTTGTTTATGAATAAAATTGTCGATGAAATCTTCATTAATTTTACTTAGGAGTGACAACTCTTGACACGACCAGAAACACGACTTGAATACGCCATGAAAATAATAAAGTATTGAGTTGGCAAGTATAACCCGTTTTAAAAAATGGGTCGTGTTTGGGTTGACCCATTATCCATTTAAGATTTCAAATTTATTATTTATTATTTTTTCTTTCTTGAAACATATATTTAGTTGTTTTTCTTTTGATTATTTTCCATACTTTAATTGATCGAGTAACAAAATATATATTTTTTATTTACAAAAATGATTTTAATTTTTTTTAGTTAACTATACTAACGAGTTTATTTTAAATTTCATATTTTATAAATAATTATATGTTTTAGTTATAATAATATTATTTTTTTATGTTAAAATACTATATTAACTATTTATTAGTCATAAACACATATTAAACGCACTATTATGGACGTTCTTTCCACCAACAACCATCTTATAATCTGTAAATTCGTTTGATTAATTTATATAAACGGGTTAAACATGTCATTTTATGTCAATCCGAGTTAAGGTTGAAAACTTTGACACGAATAAATATATGGGTCAGGTGTGGGTTGCAAAATTCAACTCACCAATCCGCAACCTGTTAACTCGTCAACTCGACACGATTGACGCCCCTAATTTTACTTGAATTAAAACTTAGTACCTTTATAATTAAACTATGAAACGGAAAACCTTAGAGATTACAGGACCCACACTAATTGTTGTTAATATAGATAATTATAATTTTATAACAATATTTTGATCATTTTAAACAAACGCTCGTTGAATGTCGACATGCATAATATAACCTATGATTTGTACTATATACCTTTTTAATTCAACAACACAAATGAAACATAAATGAATCAATATAGAAGATCTAGTTAACTCTTTATATAAACTAGATTTATTTTACCCGCGCGCTGCGGCAGGTTATCATAGTACACTCTCGAGAACGGGTATTATATATCATCTGCAAAAGCATAAGTTACATAGCAAAAATAAATCTCTCATCACAAACTAAACCCTAATCCCTAAAGTCTAAACCTAAACTCTAAACTAACAAAAACCCAAATCTATAAGCAAATCTCTCAAATTTAATAAAAACCCAAATCTGCAAGCAAATATCTCAAATTTAATATTATCATATGTGTTTACTATTATCACTACATGGATCAGACACTTATGCATTATATATTACTATTAATATGTATATACAACACACACACCACACATATATATACATACATACATATGCATATATATAATATCATGAGACCCACACTCTATTTAATATATATATTTTTACTATTTAATTTCATGCATTTTAATTATATATAGTAATGTTTATAGACACACCTAACTTTTAAAACAATTTTCATTAAAACTCTATTATGCTAATTTTTTGATGATGTGATACATGTTATGAAGTGTTAATAGAAAATGTTTAAAAATTTTGAAATATAAATAAACATTTCTCAAAGTATTTTCGACTAAAAAGTCAAATTTTGAGAATTTTAAATTAATTCTTACATAAATGAGTAACTAGGGAGTGATTCTGTAATTTATGTTAACCGTAGGATACAAAGTTTTATAGACGGTTGTAATTATTATACGTATATAAAAGAAACCACACCTTCCTTAACGTTTTCCGATGCAAAATGTAATTAGCCAACACAACTCACAACTATTCACTTTGTTCTCTCTCTCTCTAATCTTCACTTTTCAGTTCAAGATTTGCCCCATTTTGATAGATTCAATGCTTAATGCTGCTTCGGATACCAATTTCTTGAAATCCTAACACGAATCCAGACATACCCATTTCAGAATCATGCTGGAACCACTGGTATCCTCGTCGACTGAAGACACTTGCGCTACCAAGAAGAAGAAATCCCAAGATGAAACGGACCCTAAACCGTTGGTCTCAGTCGGCCGGAGTAGATCTCAGGTTGCCACTCGTCGTGTTGCTCCGGCAAACACTGCTTCCATACCGGAAACTTCGCAAACGACATCGACGGAGAAACGGCTCCAGAATGGGGATCTGTACATCGGAAACTTTTCCGGCAACGTGCCTCACGGATCCGGCAAGTATTTATGGTCAGATGGGTGTATGTATGAAGGAGATTGGAAAAGAGGAAAAGCATCTGGAAAAGGTAAGTTTTCTTGGCCGTCCGGTGCGACCTACGAGGGCGAGTTTAAGTCCGGCCGGATGGAGGGTGCCGGGACGTTCACTGGTGCTGACGGCGACACGTACCGTGGCTCTTGGTCGTCGGACCGAAAGCACGGGTATGGACAAAAACGTTACAGCAACGGCGATTGTTACGAAGGATCATGGCGCCGGAATTTGCCCGACGGACACGGGCGGTACGTCTGGACAAACGGCAACGAATACGTCGGCGAATGGAGAAACGGCGTTATTAACGGTAGAGGGATGTTGATCTGGGCGAACAAGAACCGTTACGACGGGAACTGGGAAAACGGCGTTCCCAAAGGTCACGGAATATTCAGTTGGCCGGACGGCAGCTGCTACGTCGGCTGCTGGAGCAAAGAAAACAACTTCAATTTCAAAAACCCTTTTCAACCTCAACAGATTCTCAACGGAACTTTTTACCCGGGAAACAACATTGCCGGAAAAGATGACAAATTAGGGTTTACTCGTATGCTTTCTGCACCATTTTTGGAGGATAATTTCAGAGTTTCAACTGCTAAAAAACGATCATCTGTGGACGGATCAAGAGGGAGTTTAACAGAAAGAAACTTCCCACGGATTTGTATCTGGGAATCTGATGGTGAAGCTGGTGATATCACTTGTGACATAATTGATAATGTTGAAGCTTCAATGTTGTACAGGTTTGGTAGGGATGATGTCAGGAAGTTCAGAAGGAACCCTTGTTGTTTTAGTGGGGGAGAAGTGAAGAAACCGGGTCAGATGATATCTAAAGGACATAAAAATTATGATTTGATGCTCAATCTTCAATTGGGTATCAGGTAATAACTTCAATTCGTTCAATAGTTCTAAATTTCATTTGGTTTCCATTGATTTTGTGTATTATTTGACTGTATGCGCAATCGGAATGTGGTTAATAGACCAAATGAGCAATCTAACCAATGAACAATGATCTTTTGGGATGAGTTCCAATCTTAATAAAACTTTATGGGTTAATTATAGGTATTCAGTTGGGAAACATGCTTCCATAATTAGGGACCTAAAGACCACTGATTTTGATCCAAAAGAGAAGTTCTGGACTCGATTTCCACCAGAAGGTTCAAAGGTTACGCCGCCACATCAGTCCGGGGAGTTTCGTTGGAAAGATTATTGCCCGATCGTGTTTAGGTGTGGTTTAAATTCAATTTATAGATTCCTCAATATAACTATGTTAGTTAGTTGAGAAATTGTTGATGATTTATGATTTCAGGCATTTGAGGGAGTTGTTCCAAGTGGATCCTGCAGATTATATGTTAGCAATTTGTGGGAACGATGCTCTTCGGGAGCTTTCTTCACCTGGGAAAAGTGGGAGTTTCTTTTATTTGACTCAGGATGATCGGTTTATGATCAAAACCGTGAAAAAATCAGAAGTTAAGGTAGAAAGATCATCTTCATTGATTGTTTCCCATAATGTGACAGCTGCTATATTGTCATTTGAAACTAAAATCTGACCACTTTTTTTCAGGTCTTAATCAAAATGCTACCAAGCTATCACGAACATGTTTGTTGTTATGAGAATTCTCTTGTCACAAAGTTTTTTGGTGTCCATTGTGTCAAACCTGTTGGCGGCATCAAGGTATTGAATTTTCTGGCTTGTTGATTTCCATTTCAGAAAATGGTTCTAATTTTTCACAAAATATGATACACCATTATTTGGATCATTTGTGATTATCTGATTACAACCTCAAAAGGATTTCCGAGCGCCGATATTTTACAAGCCTATTTTATTACACATATTATTTTGACTAATCACATTCAATACTTGTATCCAAACACAGGTTCAGTTGCACATATATGTACAACAACACCACATAGACATTATATACCTGTTGCTATGAGTGTCTAACCATGTTTGTTTGTTTCCATGTCAAGACTCGGTTTATTGTGATGGGCAATCTATTTTGCTCGGAGTATCGTATCCATAGAAGATTTGATCTTAAAGGATCATCACATGGGCGAACAACTGATAAACCTGAGGACGAAATTGATGAAACTACCACACTTAAAGATCTCGACCTAAACTATGTGTTTCGCCTTCAAGAAGTTTGGTTCAAAGAACTAATTAAGTTAGTAAAAATTTCATCTTATAAGGCTGTTCTAACTTCTATCCTTATATCATGTTGGTTTTATGATTTTTCAGACAAATCAACAGAGATTGTGAGTTTCTTGAAGCCGTGAGGATAATGGATTATAGCCTTCTAGTTGGCATGCACTTTCGTGATGATAAGACGGGTGACAAAATGGGATTATCTCCGTTTCTGTTGCGGAATGGTAATAATATATATTTTAAATAAAAAACTGTAGATGTTTGTGCTTATAACCTTTAAATTAAGTTCTATTTGTAACCTCAAATCCCATTTCAGGAAAGAATGATTCATATCAAACTGAAAAGTTCATGCGTGGGTGTCGGTTTCTTGAAGCTGAGTTACAAGACATGGATCGTGTTCTGGATGGCCGGTATGTTTCTTCTCAAATCCTTTTGTTTTTAAATAAAACAAAACAATAGTTTTTGCCAGTCTCGACCTTGTGTGTTTTTTCATCAATCTTGTGGTTCTATCGGAGGAGGGATAACAAACAAACTTACTCAGTATATTTCCACTTTTCAGTAGGGTTTGAGGGGAAGGATAGACACAAACCTTACCCCTATCCCAGTATAGACAGAGAGGCTACTCCGAAGGAGTCCCTGGCTCAAAGTTATCGTTTGAAGTTGATCATCCCTACATTTTTAACGTTATTTTCACCATAGTTTAAAAGGGCGTACGCCTCGGCTGAGGCGGCCAGAAAACGTCTTTGAGGCATAGCCTCAAGTGGGTGATTTGGAACTTAAGCCTCGGTTGTGTCGAGGTGGGCCGAGGCGTGTAGAGGCGGTGAGGCTTAAGCCTCACCACAGACATTTTTTTTTTGACCTGTTAATTTGACCTTTTTGGTATTTTTTGACCCTTTTTTGACCTTTTAAGTAAATTTATAATCTGCAAACCCTATTTTGCTCTCAATCGCTCACGTAATTCACTTCCAATCTCACAAAAACGGCAGTAGGCGCTCGGTGCTCAGTGGTCTTCGCCGGTCTTCGGTGGTTCTTCGGCGGAAGATAAATTTTTTAACATTTGAAGTTTAAAACATTATTAACTTTGCTTGTTGGAGTATTTTGATGTTTAAATTGTGACACTTTTATTGTTTGTTTTATGTTAAATTGCAACTTTTAATAAATATATTTGTAATTTAATTATATTTCAATATAGTTTTGAGGCTTACGCCTCGGTCCGCCTCGAGGCTAACAGAAAACGCCTCGAGGCTCGTTTCTGCTTTTTTAAACCTTGATTTTCACAAAATAAGTAAAATAACGTTGAAATTAGTGCAATTTTACTTTGGCCCCACACATATATACATTATATGTGTACACCGCAAATGAGACGTTATCGGAGGAGGGATATACCTATTTAATTGGTTTATAATTGTGATATTGTCATGGTGGTTGATAGATTTAATGATCTTTAAGCGGACAACCATTTTCTTTCATTGATGTTTTTGATTATAGTGGTTGGAAACAATTAATTTGAATTGGTGTTTGATTGGCTATTTGATGTGGTTTATCAGACAAGATTTGTTAGTGGGACCTTTATGTATTGTTGTTGCATTTCTTGACATTTATTCATGTTTTTGCTTGACTTTTGACATCAAATTTGCAAAAATCATTCATGTAATTGCGTCTTGTTGTTCCATATGGCATGTGGCCAGTTGTTGACTTCGTCTATGCAAACACACATCTGTATAAACTTTTTATTAAATATACATCACAACCCGTTGGATTTGAACCATATACATTAATAGTTCTTATTTCATCAGGAAGCCGTTGATCAGGCTGGGAGCAAACATGCCAGCACGAGCCGAGAGGATGTGTAGGCGGAGTGATTTTGACCAATATACCCCTGGTGGGTTCAACACTTTGACACCTTCAAGAAGCTGTGGTGAAACATACGAGGTGGTTCTCTACTTTGGAATCATCGACATCCTACAAGATTACGACATTAGCAAGAAGCTTGAACATGCATACAAATCATTACAGGCCGACCCCACGTCCATCTCGGCTGTGGATCCAAAGCTTTATTCGAAAAGGTTTCGTGATTTCATAGGCAGAATCTTTGTTGAAGACAGGTGACCAAGATTCAATCACAATCTCTTTGAATCTAGCACTATGGTTCATTCATGCTCAACAGCCTTGAAAAGAAAAAAGAGGGGGGGGGGGGGGGGGGGGGGTTGTGTACATGCTGGGTGAGGGAGAATTGGATTATTATGATGTTTTTTTTTTTTTTAATTATTTTCCTTGGAACATTTTTGTGGGTAGCAAGCATATATGTGAAGAAATTAAAAAAAAAAAAAAAAAGTGGTTGGTTATAGGAGGGGGTGGGTTTTGTTTGAGAATAAGAGAGAATGAATGTACAGGGGCAGGGAGGGTTTTTCTTATATAGATTGAAAGATGATGTTGAAACTATGGTGGCAATTTGACAATTTATATATATTTGAAGGTCCATTTTGGTAAATTATTTTCTTAGTGTTTGGAAGGTTAATCTTGTACTTTGGGTAACATGTCTGAAAGGAGGGTGTTTGTTATATAGATTGAAAGATGGTGTTGAAACTATGGTGGCAATTTGACAATTTATATATATTTGAAGGTCCATTTTGGTAAATTGGTTTTTAGTGCTTGTAAGGTTAATTTTGTAATTTGGGTAACATGTCTGAAAGGAAGCAGGACCAGAAGAGCAGTGTGTGGTTGGTTGAAGGGCTTTTGCTTTTGTATGGGAAGGGGGGCGGACAAGGCTGCATCAAAAGCCGAGAAAGCTGGTTGCAAAATTTGAAAAAATCACTTGTCAATTTACCATGTAGACCACATAAGGATCTATTGTGTTATATAATTTACTATAAATATAACCTTAAATAAACAAAAAAATTGAATAATAATTTGTAATTATTTAGTTAATTATATAATGATTATTTATAATTAAATTTATATTAAAAATTTAGAAATATGTATACAACTCACAACCAACCTAAACTTTTTATTAAAAAAATATTTTCTTTCTCTTCCATCTACGCAACCAATCCAACTTAGGGGCCGTTTGGTAGCATCTGAATCATTAAGTGCTGAATGGTTAAGATGTCTGAATGGTTAAGAGGGTCTGAACCATTAAGTGCTGAATCGGTTAAGACTGTTTGGTTCACGTCTGAATACAAAATAAAAAATTACTCATTTTTCATTTAAAACCCTAGAAAATCAAACCCGTCGACCTCACCACCCGTCAACCTCACCTCCGCCTCCCATCGCTCAGCCGCCTCCTCCTCCGATCTCAGCCGCGTCTCCACCGTGTCTCTGTCGCCGCCTTGTCGGCTGAGACCCATCAAGCATGGAGCCTCAGCCCCGTCGTCTATCGAGCATCAAGCCCACCCTCTCCCGTTGAGTTTCCCGTCTGCCGCGCCCATCGCCGGCCCCCCTCGCCGCCGCATCGCCGTCCGAGCGACATCGCCCCCTCGGTCGGTCACCATCGCACCTTGGTCGGAGAGCCAGTCGTTTTGCAGCCCCTTCGACGATGGCGTGCGAGTCGCTTCTCACGGTTTAGGGTTTGCAGAACGATGATGGTGTGCAGAGACGGTGGTGGTGGTTCCGACAAGATGGATTCGGTTCACGGTGGTTCACGGTAGGTAAATCGCCGGACATTGGAGACCTTCGGTGGTTCAGACCTTCTGTGGTAGATGAGCGGCTTCTTTTCTTTCCCCATTCAGACCTTTGGTGTCCATTCAGACTTGTTGTGAGATCTGAATGGTTCAGACCTCCATTCAGACATTTTGCTCCATTCAGACGTGACGTTTTTCGCGAAACAAACGGTCTGAATCTGAACCATTCAGATTCAGACCCATTCAGACCTATTAAGATCCAACCAAACAGCCCCTTAATTTTTTCACTCCTAATCCAATCCAATCAAATTTAATTTTTTCATTCTCTACACAATCTATCAAAAATTGCCAAATTTTGAATGAGATAAAAAAATAATATTAAAAAACCAACCAAAGGTAGGTGGACCATTTGATTGCCCAAGGTTAGTGAATGAAGTTTTTTTTAATTATGTTGCTCAAACGACCAAACAGTTGCGGATGGGAAAAACTAGGGGTGTGCACGGTTCGGTTCGGTTTTTGGTTAAAACCGAAACCGACATAGTCGGTTTTTATTTATTACAAACCATTCGGTTTTCGGTTTTCGGTTTTTTTGTCGGTTTCGGTTCGGTTTTCGGTTTTTTTTTTACTTTTCTTTTGTTTTTGTTTTTTTTGTTCTATCTTATGCCCAACATTGAAAATGCAAACATGATTAACAATTAATAAATTAATTGATCGAACACCAACTAATTAAAATAAAACAAAATAATTATCATTATGTTCTTAAATTTAAAAAAGTCAAAAGTAAATAACTAAATATGCAATAATTCCGATCTTTACCTTTTAAAATGATAGATTTCATCTAATCTAAATCTTTACCATCTCCAACGGTAAACTTTTTTGTGTGTTTTTTCCCGTTAAATATGTATGAAAATAGCAACACACACACACACACATATATATATATATTAATTTTTAAAAAATTAAAAAACATTCAAAATCGGTTCGGTTCGGTTTCGGTTTTTCATATTATAAAAACCGAAACCGAACCTAAAAATTTGGTTTCGGTTTTTTTGATTCGGTTTTGCCCGGTTATTCATTCGGTTCGGTTTTTTCGGTTAATTCGGTTCCGGTTCGGTTTTTTCGGTTTTTTGCTCACTTCTAGGAAAAACATAAGGTTGACAAGATATTATAAAATAATACATGTCTTTTTAGTTATTTATTTTTTTAATATATATACATAGGAATCTATTATCATAGAAACATAGCATTATTAAGAAAAAATAACTATTTATAGTTATATAATATTTTTTTAAGTAACAATGACTTAGGAGTGTCTTTGGATATTTCTCTCCAAACATTTTTTTAGGCAACTCCGCTTTTCAAGGAAAAAAACAAATTAATTAAAATATATTACATGGTGAGGGTAAGGTTCCCCTAAAAAGTATATTTTGCCTAAGAAGGCTAAGAAGGATTTTAAAAACTCGAAAACCGACTCAAACAAACCCCGATTGAATTCATTTTTGCATCATTGGAACCGGCTTGTCGTACCCTAAAACCCAAACATTAAATCATAAACAATAAACCCTAATACTAAATCAAAACTTTAAAAACAAATCTTTAACATAAAGATACAACTTAAAAGCTAAAACCAAGCCCTAAAACCTAAAATTTAAATCTAGTTGTTAAAACGAAAACTTAAAATCAAATATTGTAGGGTTCGATGAGACGGTTCCAATGTCATTGAAATGAGTTCAATCAGAGTTCGTTTGGGTCGGTTTTGGAGATTTTAAAAATATTTCTTAGCCTTCTTAGGCAAAATATATTTTTTATTTGATATTTCCCCTACATGATGATACTGATATTAACTCTATCTTTTTTCATAGTATCTAAATTATCTTGAATACTATTTTCTATTAAAAAAATAAGAAAGAAACATGACACAAGCATATGTATTTGACTTTTAGATTAACAACAATTAGATAAGATTTAATTTACCAAATGGCTTCTAGATTAGTGGTAGCCTATTGACTTCTCTTATTAAAAGGTCTTAGGTTTGAGTCTCACCTAGAGCAAATATTGCTCTGGGTTGAGGCAGGAGGTTTTCCTAGTTGTAGGTTTCCTTTTGGACTGCTGGGTCAGGTCACCACGCTCTGTTATTTGGATGGAAGGGTAATCTATTTGCTAGGGTGATCGGGCGTTTGATGTTTAAAAAAAGATAAGATTTAATATTGTTTACTTAATCATTAGCTTATCATATGATTTCAATCTCATTGATAGATAGATATGTGCTAAATATGTAATGTGTGTTTGTTATGCAATAACATAAAACAAATCTTAGTTTTAATTAATTAAAAATTTGTAGAGACATGTAAGAAAAAGAAAACTTACAATGTTGTAAATTTATGGTGTAAATTTAAATGATTGTGGGTTTACAGATTTCATATAAGAAGAATTCTCAAATTGCTTTATAGACACATTTTAGAGCTATCAACAAACATCGCCCGCTCGAATTGATCGGATCATGTAAGATCAAGGTTCAAGTCTATCGGTCTGTTAGGATGCATAGCTGCATGCATGGCTGCACTTCCTAAGATGAATCCTTCCCTTATAATGTGCGCATGCGCGCGCACACACTCATATATAGATGAAAATATAAACACAAAATTTTATCTACAAATTTAAAAACACTTAATTTTTGTAATGATTTGCATTTTTTCTATTAGATTTGTGTTGTTTGCACTGTAATTTATTATTTTTTTTGTACATTTTTTAAAAATACAATACAATAAAACACAAATATGGTATAAAAATGTTAGTTTTTAGGTTTTGTTTGACAAACTTTCTTTTAACGATTTCAACTTATATATAGCTCTTGTATCTTTAAAAATCATTTCTTATAGTTAAAACTCGTAAACCATTATCAAGATCAAGTATTATTTTCTTTCATATATCATTATTATATATGGGTTATGTTTAACTAAATAGTCTCATTATCATAAAAAGTTTGAGAAATATTATTGAACATTAGATCATAGATTAAATTTAAGAGAAAAAATTCAAAATTTTAGAGGGAAAAATTGTTGGAGGATAATTTAGCCATGATCACTTTCCCCACATTTTTTAAATGTTCGTAACTTTATATATGATATTATTATTTTTTAATTATATATATATATATATATCATAAAAATGAGCATTTTTTATCTTTAAAATAAGTATAGTGTTGCTATAAATTTACAATAATTGATTTTCTAAATCATTGTGTTATTCATACTCGTCATCGTGTAATCTTTGCTTGGCATTATGTTTTATGCAACATCATTGTGTATCGAGTCATCTTTGCTTAACATTATGTAATCTGCAACATCATTGTGAATTAAATCAGTGTGAATTAAATTATTAAGGAAAACATAACATTGTGCTAGAAATGCAAAAGACACAATGTTATGTACAAAAGACACAATGCCCTGTATAAAAACACAATGAGTTGTACAAAATTGTGTATACTCATCATTGTGTTCCTTTTACAGGCAATTGTCTCTTTTTAAACATCATTGTGTTATTCATTCTCGTCATTGTGTCATCTTTACTTCACATTATTCATTCTGCAACATCATTGTGTGTTAAATTATTTAAGAAAACACAACATTGATCATTAAACACAAAAGACACAATGATTTATACAAAAGACACAGTGTCATGCACAAAAGATACAATGACATGTACAAAAGATATGATGAACTAAAAAGCAAATTTTTTCTTTAGCAACAATATACTAATTTTGAAGATTAAAAATGCTCATTTTTATGGTATATATATATTTTTTTAAAAAATAATTTCTGATGTAAAATTTATGAACGTTTAAAGAAGGTGAGAAAACTTGATGAAAAGTTAGCAAAAGTAGTCATTACTAAATTCAACAACTTGATTTAATCATAGCCGTTGATTAATGATTTGATGACTTAAGACCATTCTTAGATTTTTTAGGATAAGAAACTTATTTAATTTAGCCTAAGTATATTACGCACGCACGCGAGCGCACGCACACACACACACACACATATATATATATGGGGATTAGGTTCTAATAAAAAGGATTAAGATTGGTGAGAAGTGTGAGAAATATTGTGTAGTTGACAAGTGGTATTCCACTAATTTTTTCAAAATGATATTTTGGTCATTGTGTTTAATATCTAATGTCATTGTGTAAAATGTCTTTATTATTGTGCCTTATTTTTTTATATAATAATGTGTTATTTTGTTATTGTTTTTTATGCATTAAATTAATTATTTTATTTAATTATTTTATTTTTTTTTTGTATTAAAAGTACATAATTGTGTTATTTCACCATTGTGTTTTCAAAAACAAAAAATTTTAAAAATCATAAATTCGCTTAACTTTTTGAAAAATATATTTGGTCAATATGTTTTATGTTCATGTCATTGTGTAATATATTTATCAATATGTTTAACGTTTAGGTTATTGCGTAATATACTTATCATTGTGTTGTACGTTCAGGTTATTGTGTAATATACTCGTCATTGTGTTCTACGTTCAGGTCATTGTGTAATATGCTCGTCATTGTGTTTTGCGTTCTGGTCATTGTGTAATATACTCATCATTGTTTTTTACGTTCAGGTTATTGAGTAATATACTCCTCATTGTAATTTACGTTCAGGTCATTGTGTTTTACATTTAGGTCATTGTGTAATATACTCAACATTGTGTTTAACGTCCATGTCATTGTGAAATACTTAACATTGTGTTTTACATTCTGGTCATTGTGTTATATGCATTCTTCATTACGTTATACGTTTTAACTTTCATGTTTTTTTGTTATTGTTTTTCATATATTATGTCACACCCCCAATTTTCAACTAACGGAATTATACCGTTTGGGAACGTGACAAACCAGGATCTCAGATCATTAGACATAACGAAGACCTCTATATGAATTTCAAAACATATGTTGGTCTAAAACTGTAACATCAAAGTTTCAATGTTTGCGGAAGCGTTTTAAAACCTAATAACAAAATGTAATAGTTTGAAAGTGTAAAGTACAAATCCAATAACATTCAATGTCTTAATTTATCAAAGCTAAAACACTTGAACTGAAATGCATGCATGAGACTCAACATCCTAGTCCCTGCTTGTCCTTGCTTGTGTCTTAGTGTCCTGAGAAAACATGTAAATCAAGTCAACACAATGGTTGGTGCATACACAGGTTTAAGTATTCACAATGTTCAAAACAGCAGTTTGAATATCAAGTTTGTAGATAACATAATCACACATGCACAGTCATGATAGCTAGTCATATAAACTATTTACACAAGTGGTCGACACCGAAGCTGACGAGTTGCCATGCTATAGCATGTTTTTGCCTTAACACTATTGTCTAGCACGAACAATAGCAATGTGTGTGTTTGGTCAGTCAAACACCTGCGTAGATCCCATCTACCAAGTGAGGTTTGTCAAACCCAATAGATCTATCTTCAACCACCACGCTTTGCACTCCGGCAAATTAAACGGTTCGAAAGAGAAGGCTTTGTAATGCTATGTTTGCACTTAATGTAAACAGCTAACTCATGCAAGTGATATGTATCTAAAAGTAGGGGTGTGCATGGGTCGGTTTGGGTCGGTTTTTGGCTTAGTCCAAACCCAAAACCGAAATTTCGGTTTTTTCGGTTTTTAAACCCGTTTGGGTTCGGTTTTTTCGGTTTCTATCTTTTCAAAACCCATTTGGGTTCGGTTTGGGTTTCGGTTTTTTCGGTTTTTTCTCCTTAGACATTAAATTATGCTTATAAAAAAATAAACTAAAAAATTATATTTGTATTAAAAATATTTTAAGTACAACACTACTTAATATTTAAAAATATATACAGAAATATTTAAATTTAGTAAAAATAATACGTGTTTTTAGTATCCTAAGCCAATAATAATTATAAAATTTTGATTTTTATTTAACTTTTGATATCAAGAAATAAGAAAATAAAAATAAACGGCTTATAAATTGTTGAAAATTTTCAAAGGTAATATATATATGTGCATATACGCATGTATTCGGTTTTTTCGGTTTTTTCGGTTTTTCTTTAAGGTAAAACCAAACCCAAACCCAAACTTTCGGTTTTTAGAAAACTTACACCAAACCCGTCGGTTTCTATTTGGGTTCGGTTTTTTCGGGTTGGATTTTTCGGTTTTTGGGTTTTGGGTCGGTTTTTTTGGTTTTATGCACACCCCTATCTAAAAGCGTTTGTTGCACATGTTTTCTCCCCCAAAACAGTTAAAATAAGAAAGGGGCCGTGTACGCACCTTTGATTGTTGCAGAATGATCAAATACGTGAACTCGTGTAGAAAATCCTTTTACGAAGGATCTGTGATTTAAACAATAACCTAAAGTTATTCGGATAATCGTTTTGTGCTTGAAATCACATACGTGTCAACACACGTATGTTAGAGTGTTAAGAACGTGCATATGTATGTACGTGTGCCTTTGAAATCGTTTAAATAAAATCATATGGCCGTATACGATTTTATTTAAATAAACGTAATTATACGCGATTTCGTTTTCGGATTAAAATATAAATTTTATTATTCAAATACGTTCGTATTCCCGTTACGGTTCCAACGCAACTTGAACAGGTTAAAACGGATTAAAACTAAATAAGTTATGATTGAAAAACCAAAAATGGTTTTTAATTACAAAAATCGCCAGAGGCAGGGTTCGAACCCCTGACCTCTTGGACACACAACCACGCCCACACCAGTAGCACTTACTCTACATTTGATACTAATTTGGTTTTCAATTAGTTTTAATCAATTTAAACCGGGTTCCCATAGTTACATTGATCCGACCCAAACAATTATCAATTGGCCTGATTTCGAACCCGATCGATCCTGTGATCTTGGGGTTATTGTTCCACCATCCCAAACGACTTCAACCTTAGTTCTAATTTGATTTATCATTGATTCAAGGTTATGAAAATGAACCTACACAGCCTCGAACTCGAGTCCCAAAACCCACAATTCAATTCTACTCAATTCGTTATCATATCATAAAATTGACACATGGTTTTCATTCTAAAATGAATTTCGAATATGTCTGTGCTAGTTAATTTGAATATCAAGCACGTTTAGTTCGAATTCCCTAAAACATTTTTTCATGAAAACTCTAGAACTAGAAACCCTTCGATTTGTTTTTATTTCATGAAATCCGCATAAGTGTTTTGTTAATCGGTGGTTTATGAAACTTCAGACATAGATTAATTTGATTTTTAGTTCAGTTTGAATAAAGACCCCCAAATCCTTTTGTTTCGAGAAACCTAACTATCGAAATCCTAGAATTCGTTTTTGTTTGACCAAATTAGCATATGGATTTCTTGAACGAGATGTTTCTGAAGCTCTCTACATATACTAATTTGATTATAAAACTAATTCATGCTGAAAACCCCAAATCATCCTAACCGAAGAACCCTAGAATTCGAATCCTTACAATTTGGTTCTAGAACTGAGAATAAACTTAGGGATTTGCTTATTCGGCCCTTTTAGGATGTTTAGATGTCGAGCATTACCTTATTAGTAACCCAATTGATGTACTTCGAGTTGTAACTTGACTTCGGCCGTCTCCCGATTCAAATCTCCAATCCTCGACTTCTGGATGCAAATTATTGTGTGTTTATGATGCTAAAGATACCGATTAGTGTTTAGGAAGGTTTAATTTGAAGAGTTATATTCGATTTATACGAATTGCTAGCGATTTTGAAACGGTTTCGACTTGTCAATCATTTATGTGAGTTTAATTCGATGTTAATGGGCTAATAACGAATGAAAATCATTAATGATCATCAATAGCACGATTAAGAGCCATTAAATCTCAGTTACAACTTCAATTTTTGTGAATTTCGAATTAAATTTGAGTTACAACCCGAATTTTGACTTTTCAAGTCAAAATTGAATTCTTTTTACATAATTCTTGATGATCTCGATTATTGGCTGCCTAATAATGGTTCATTGATGATTGAAATCATCAATGTGATGTTCACGGATGTTTAATTCCGTTTAAAACCATGAATTAATGTGTAATTTCAAATTTTACACAATGAACCATTCGAATTTTGACTTCAATAGTCAAAATTATGCATTTATTGTATTTACAATGCTAATCCATAAAATTCAAACACTTTGGACTTGATTTTGATTAATTCCAACCCTCAAGTTTGATTTTTAAATGATTTCACATCATTTCAGTTAATTCTAAAGTTAACGGAATTCATTCGGAATACCGAATTGTCACTAATCGGTCCATTGGAATATTATTGGGCTTGATTAACCCAATTGGACCTCCTAAATACCATTGGACCTACTTTGGGCTCATTGGGCCTACCTTGGCTCTATTGGGCCTACACTGGCTCTGTTGGGCCTACCTTGGCTCTATTGGGCCTACATTGGCTCTGTTGGGCCTGTGATCCCACCATCTTCAGTTAACAAGGTTAATCCGAAAAGTCGGATTGTCACATCATCCCCTTGTTGAAGGAATTTTCGTCCCGAAAATTAGTAAGTGTTAGGAGTAGTTAGGAAACTACTTACGAATTTAAATTGTACGTGTTAATGTGATTTGATCATTCTGTGTGCTTGTGTGTATTCATACACAAAATCTAATGCTTGCAACATCACAACTAAATGTGATCGTTCAATGTGACTGTTTGTATGTACACTAGTTAGTTCAACTAACTGTGACTGTTTGTGTTTGATCATACTATGTTGTGTAACCTCACACATAGTGAGTGTCTGTAACTGTTTGTACTATGCAACCCCGCACATAGCAAAATGTATGTAACTAATCATGCATGTACTACCATAACATGTAACATATGAAATGTAGTACATAAAATGTATAAAATGTAATGTAGCACAAATGTTTGTAACAAAACCAATTGAATAAAGTGTTTATATACTGTACTATGTAATCTCACACATAGCAAATGTTTGAATGTAGTCGACCAAATAGAAACTTCCAAAATTCATGCGTACCTGTAAATTCACGAGTACATGGGCCCCTGTACTCGTCAATTTACCTTACACAATTATTCTGGTTCCTTCTATTTGTAGCACTACTATTGTTCAATCGCTCATGATTGTACCACCATGAAATGTAGTACATTGTTTGAAATCAATCATGTATGTACTAATATGAAATGTTTGTGTTTGCATTCTGCAAAGCTGGTGTTCAGCCCAGTTGTTTATACTAAAATCAATAGTATAAGGTGTTTGTGCTTGTTTGTGCTTACAATTAGAGTGTGAAATATCACATCATCCCCTTGTTGAAGGAAATTTCGTCCCGAAATTTAACGTGCATTCTTAATGTTTGTTGTTGTTTTGAATAAGTGGGGATACTTTTTCATCATTTGGTCTTCCCTTTCCCATGTGAATTCAGGACCACGTCTTGAATTCCACCAAACTTTGACTATTGAAATCTTGCTTTGTTTAAGTTGTTTGACCTCTCGATCCATGATTATAACTGGTTCCTCAACGAATCGTAACTGTTCGTCCACTTGCATTTCGTCCAGAGGTACAATCAATGTCTCATCAGAAAGACATTTCTCTAAGTTATATACGTGAAAGACATCATGAACTCCACTGAGTTCATCCAGTAACTTGAGTTGATACGCTACCGGACCAATCCTTTTTTTAGGATCTCAAAAGGTCCTACGTATCGTGGGCTAAACTTCCCGCGCTTACCAAATCGTATTACACCTTTCCAAGGTGATACTTTTAGAAGAACTCGGTCTCCTACTGAACTACCAACGGTTTACGACGTTTGTCAGCGTAACTCTTTTGTCGATCCCGAGCCGCTGCCATATGGTTCCGGATTTGAACTATCTTCTCTGTCGTTTCATGTACTAGTTCAGGTCCTATTATCTGACTGTCACCAATTTCAGCCTAGCACACCGGTGAACGACATTTACGACCGTATAAAGCTTCAAATGGTGCCGCTTGAATGCTTGTATGATAACTGTTGTTGTAAGAGAATTCCACTAACAGTAAGTGGGTTTCCCAGCTATCACCAAAATCAATGACACAAGCTCGTAACATATCCTTGAGTGTCTGAATTGTACGTTCACTCTGACCGTCGGTTTATGAATGATATGCGGTACTCATGTCTAAACGAGTTCCCAAAGACTTATGGAGAGATTTCCAAAAGTTTGAAGTAAATCGGGCATCCCGATCTGATATGATGGAGATTGGTACGCCATGTCGCGATACCACTTCCTTTATGTAAATACGAGTCAATTTCTCCATTTTGTCGGTTTCCTTAATGGCCAGAAAATATGCAGATTTTGTTAATCAGTCAACAATTTCCCATATTGTATCACAACCACTTGGTGTACGGAGTAACTTAGTAATGAAATCCATCGAAATCTATTCCCATTTCCACATAGGTATTTATGGTTGTTGTAGTAAACCAGATGGTTTTTGATATTCAACTTTGACTTTAGAACAAGTCAAACATTTGCTAACGTACTTAGCAATGTCGTCTTTCATTGAGGCCACCAATACAGTGCCTTTAAGTCATGATACATTTTGTTTGACCCCGGATGGACTGAATATCTGGACTTGTGCGCTTCATCCATCACGAGTTCTCTTAGGCCACCATCCAAAGATATCCAAAGTCGGTCCATGAAACAACGAGTTCCATCAGTCATGACTTCCAATTGTTTTTCCATTCCTCGTAAGAATTCCTGTTCCAAGTTATCCTTTTCTAAGGCTTCAAGTTGAGCACTGCGTACCTTGTCAGGTAAGTCAGTATGTATCATTAACATAAGTGCGCGAACCCGTCTTGTTGATGTTGTGTCTTTTCTGCTTAGAGCATCAGCTACTACATTAGCTTTTCCCGGATGGTACTTGATTGCACATTCATAGTCGTTCAACAACTCGACCCACAGTCTCTGTCTCATATTGAGCTCCTTCTGATCAAAGATATGTTGCAGACTCTTATGATCAGTGTAAATGGTACACTTGGTTTCATATAAATAGTGTCTCCAAATCTTCAAAGCAAATACCACTACTCCTAACTCCAAGTCGTGAGTAGTGTAATTCTTTTCATGTGGTCGCAGTTGTCGTGAAGCGTAAGCAATCACTTTATCACGTTGCATCAACACACATCCCAAACTTTGAGCAAATGCATCACAATACACCACAAAGTCTTCTGTTCCTTCCAGTAAGGACGAAATCGGTGTATTGCAGAGTTTTTGTTTCAGTAGCTGGAATGCAGCTTCCTATTTATCCGTCCAATCATACTTAGTCCTTTTGTGAGTAAGAGCTGTAAGTGTTTGAGCGATCTTTGAGAAACCCTCAATGAATCGTCTATAATAACCCGCCAAACCAAGGAATTGTCGTACCGCGGTAGGGTCTTTGGTGCTTTCCAATTCTTAATCACTTCAATTTTCGCTGGATCAACATGTATGCCCTTTTCATTGACTATATGACCCAAAAAAAATTGAACTTCTCGCATCCAGAAGTCACATTTCGAGAACTTAGCATACAATTGTTCTTGTTTCAATAATTCTAACAGCAATCAAAAATGTTCAGCATGCTCCTCCTCAGTCTGAGAATAGATGAGAATGTCATCAATGAAAACAATGACAAACTTATCAAGATAAGGTTGGCAAACATGATTCATGAGATCCATGAATACAGCTGAAGCGTTTGTCAACCCAAATGGCATGATTAAGAATTCGTAATGGCCATAGCGCGTTCTGAATGCTGTCTTAGGAATATATTCTTCTTGAACTCTAAGTTGATGATAACCAGATCTGAGATCAATCTTCAAATAGTAACTCGAACCTTGCAATTGATCGAACAGATCATCTATTCGAGGTAACGGATATCGATTTTTGTTGGTAACTTTGTTAAGTTCCCGGTAATCGATACACATACGGAAAGTCCCGTCCTTTTTCTTAACAAATAAGACTGGAGCTCCCCACGGTGAAAAACTAGGTCGTATAAAGCCCTTATCCAACAACTCTTGTAGTTGTGTAGATAACTCTTGCATCTCAGATGGTGCAAGTCGATAAGGCGCCCTAGATATCGGTGCTGAGTCTGGTGTAAGGTCGATTCGAAATTCCACCTGTCTGACAGGCGGTAATCCTGGTAGGTCTTCTGGAAATACTTCAGAAAATTCACAAACTACTGGGATGTCTTCGATCTTCTTCTCAGCTATTGGTTTCTCAGTTATAAGTGTTATAACTGTTGTATGACCTTTACGCAGACATTTGTGTGCCTTCATACAAGATATGAGACGCAGTGGCGTACTGCTCTTCTCGCCTTGTACATACAATGTCTCTCTATGTGGATGAGGTATACGAACTACCTTTTCCTGGCATACTATTTCAGCCCGGTGTTTCGACAACCGGTCCATGCCAATGACTACATCAAAACTGCCTAAGGCAATAGGCATAAGGTCAATGTCAAGTGTTTGACCCATCAGGTCAAGAATACATCCCTTAAGGATATGTCCTACTACAATTAACTTGCCTTCAGCTAGTTCTACAGTGTATAGGTTTTCTAGGGCAGTAGCACTTTACAAAATGTACTAGATACAAAATTCCGGTCGGCACCAGTGTCATATAACATAGAGGCAGAGTGATTATTCAAGAGGAACTTACCCGTAAAAACGTTGGGATCCTCCCATGCTTGACGTCCTCCAATCACGAATGCCCTGCCCTTAGCCCCATTGTTGTTCTTATTATTGTTGTTATTGGTGCCGTTGCCATTGCCGTTTGTATTGCTAGCCCCTCCTTTCTTGAGTTGTGGGCAATCCTATTTATAATGTCCAGGCTTGCCACACTCAAAACAACCTTTCTGGATGTTATTCTGGTTAGTTGAGTTTGTCTGTAATTCTCTCTGACAATCCTTTGTAGCATGACTCATCTTCCTGCACCGTTGGCATCGGTACCTATCACATTGATTCCCAATATGATAGAGTCCACATTTATTGCATTTTGGGTATTTACCAATATACCCCTCGGATGACTGCTAACTACTGTTCGAATTGTAATGAGTCTTGTTTGACTCATGCTTCCGGTTCGGAGGAATTGATTGTTGAGTGGGGTTCTTTGAATTGCTGCTATCGCACTTTCACTTGTGGTCTCCCACTTTGGATGCTGCTGTCCATTTAGGTAGAGTTCCTTGTAGCATTGCCTGACCAGTCAGTTGATGCGCCAATCAAACAGCTTGATGTATGGTTGTGGGATTTGCAAATGAGACTAACGCTTGGATCTGAGGTACTAATCCTCCAGTGTACCTCTCAATCCACTTGCTCGGTGGAGTTGTCATGTGAGGTAGAAGTCTGGCTAATTCGTGTGATTGAGTAGTGTACTCCTCGATATTAGGCCCTTCCATTTTAAGGTGCCAGTACTCCTCCTCCAGCTTGCACCTCATTGCGAGGGCAATGCTCCTCCTGTAGTAGCGTCTTGAACCCATTCCAAGTAAGGGCATTGGCCTCACCCAATCCCAATGTTTGCACGTTGGAGTTCCACCAGGTCAATGTTGGACCCTCTAAAGTACCAGTAGCGTACTTGACTTTGTCCTCCTATGGACAATTACACATCTCAGACACTGATTCTGTCTTTTCAATCCATCGAAGAAGTCCAATGGCTCCTTCCGATCCTTTGAAGTTGTGCGATTTGCAGTCCAAAAATGTCTTGAACGTGCACACTGATGTGTTCAACAGTCCACTCGGTGGACCATGTGGTCATGTTTGATGTGTCTGAGTGTAGTTAACAATTGTCTCAGCAATACGATTGCATCATGTTCTGCTGTGGTCATATTGATGTTGCATTTATGTATGCACCTGTAACGGAAATCTTTCCCGCACGATCATTCTAGTTCTTCTTACCCGAGTGACAGTGCCAGTTTGGTGGTATTTTAAGCATGACAAGAAGTTGGGTTTGAATTCTCATCTTACAGTTGGTGAGTTCATAAAGTGGTCCTTGTATACCGTACATGTGGAAGTACCAAGAGCTACAAGGTTGTTGTCGAGGAGTTAGAAAGAAAATTGATGTTTTCTTATCAAGGCTGAAGCCACAACCTTATTAACTGTTGTTAGTGTTGTAAAGAGTGACAGATCATTTGTCATAACTAAAAATTTAGTGGAACTAGTAGATATAGTCCCAAGATAAGGAATGGTATTGTTTGAGTCATTGGGTTTATTTCATCCGCTGACTCGTTGAGCGAGCCATAGGGTCTATTTCATCCCTTGACTTGTTTTAGTGAGTCACAGAGCCTATTTCATCCCCCGACTTGTTTTTGTGAATCATATGGCCTATTTCATCCCTCTAGTAATCCAGTGATCTATCCAGCTGCCTCTCGCATGTTGCGAATCTCCCGATTCATACGTGCAACAAAAACTACAAATGCTTGCTCAGGTGGGTATCTCAGAGTAGGTAATTTCCAACTACTACTACTAGTAGTAGTGTCAGGAGTAGGTGGCGAAAGTACTTGCTCCTTACGCACCAAGCTGCGAATGAGATCAGGGATCCACTGCCAATACTGGCCATTCTCCCTCGGTCGTTTGTGTATCTCCTCATCGTAGTGAATCGTGTCGTCCACTAGCTCAAGTATCCTCTTCTCGGATGCTGATGATGATATGACTTGATGTTCCTTGTCACTAGTAGGTGTGGATAATAATTTCATGTCCGTTACATAATACCATATGTAATTGCTATGCAACCTATTGTGTAAGCAAGCGTGTCTAATGTCTAAAAGTCATAGTCTAAGTCTACCAATGCAAACCTAGTTCGCTATAACCAATGGCTCTGATACCAATCTGTCACACCCCCAATTTTCAACTAACGGAATTATACCGTTTGGGAACGTGACAAACCAGGATCTCAGATCATTAGACATAATGAAGACCTCTATATGAATTTCAAAACATATGTTGGTCTAAAACTGTAACATCAAAGTTTCAATGTTTGCGGAAGCGTTTTAAAACCTAATAACAAAATGTAATAGTTTGAAAGTGTAAAGTACAAATCCAATAACATTCAATGTCTTAATTTATCAAAGCTAAAACACTTGAACTGAAATGCATGCATGAGACTCAACATCCTAGTCCCTGCTTGTCCTTGCTTGTGTCTTAGTGTCCTGAGAAAACATGTAAATCAAGTCAACACAATGGTTGGTGCATACACAGGTTTAAGTATTCACAATGTTCAAAACAGCAGTTTGAATATCAAGTTTGTAGATAACATAATCACACATGCACAGTCATGATAGCTAGTCATATAAACTATTTACACAAGTGGTCGACACCGAAGCTGACGAGTTGCCATGCTATAGCATGTTTTTGCCTTAACACTATTGTCTAGCACGAACAATAGCAATGTGTGTGTTTGGTCAGTCAAACACCTGCGTAGATCCCATCTACCAAGTGAGGTTTGTCAAACCCAATAGATCTATCTTCAACCACCACGCTTTGCACTCCGGCAAATTAAACGGTTCGAAAGAGAAGGCTTTGTAATGCTATGTTTGCACTTAATGTAAACAGCTAACTCATGCAAGTGATATGTATCTAAAAGCGTTTGTTGCACATGTTTTCTCCCCCAAAACAGTTAAAATAAGAAAGGGGCCGTGTACGCACCTTTGATTGTTGCAGAATGATCAAATACGTGAACTCGTGTAGAAAATCCTTTTACGAAGGATCTGTGATTTAAACAATAACCTAAAGTTATTCGGATAATCGTTTTGTGCTTGAAATCACATACGTGTCAACACACGTATGTTAGAGTGTTAAGAACGTGCATACGTATGTACGTGTGCCTTTGAAATCGTTTAAATAAAATCATATGGCCGTATACGATTTTATTTAAATAAACGTAATTATACGCGATTTCGTTTTCGGATTAAAATATAAATTTTATTATTCAAATACGTTCGTATTCCCGTTACGGTTCCAACGCAACTTGAACAGGTTAAAACGGATTAAAACTAAATAAGTTATGATTGAAAAACCAAAAATGGTTTTTAATTACAAAAATCGCCAGAGGCAGGGTTCGAACCCCTGACCTCTTGGACACACAACCACGCCCACACCAGTAGCACTTACTCTACATTTGATACTAATTTGGTTTTCAATTAGTTTTAATCAATTTAAACCGGGTTCCCATAGTTACATTGATCCGACCCAAACAATTATCAATTGGCCTGATTTCGAACCCGATCGATCCTGTGATCTTGGGGTTATTGTTCCATCATCCCAAACGACTTCAACCTTAGTTCTAATTTGATTTATCATTGATTCAAGGTTATGAAAATGAACCTACACAGCCTCGAACTCGAGTCCCAAAACCCACAATTCAATTCTACTCAATTCGTTATCATATCATAAAATTGACACATGGTTTTCATTCTAAAATGAATTTCGAATATGTCTGTGCTAGTTAATTTGAATATCAAGCACGTTTAGTTCGAATTCCCTAAAACATTTTTTCATGAAAACTCTAGAACTAGAAACCCTTCGATTTGTTTTTATTTCATGAAATCCGCATAAGTGTTTTGTTAATCGGTGGTTTATGAAACTTCAGACATAGATTAATTTGATTTTTAGTTCAGTTTGAATAAAGACCCCCAAATCCTTTTGTTTCGAGAAACCTAACTATCGAAATCCTAGAATTCGTTTTTGTTTGACCAAATTAGCATATGGATTTCTTGAACGAGATGTTTCTGAAGCTCTCTACATATACTAATTTGATTATAAAACTAATTCATGCTGAAAACCCCAAATCATCCTAACCGAAGAACCCTAGAATTCGAATCCTTACAATTCGGTTCTAGAACTGAGAATAAACTTAGGGATTTGCTTATTCGGCCCTTTTAGGATGTTTAGATGTCGAGCATTACCTTATTAGTAACCCAATTGATGTACTTCGAGTTGTAACTTGACTTCGGCCGTCTCCCGATTCAAATCTCCAATCCTCGACTTCTGGATGCAAATTATTGTGTGTTTATGATGCTAAAGATACCGATTAGTGTTTAGGAAGGTTTAATTTGAAGAGTTATATTCGATTTATACGAATTGCTAGCGATTTTGAAACGGTTTCGACTTGTCAATCATTTATGTGAGTTTAATTCGATGTTAATGGGCTAATAACGAATGAAAATCATTAATGATCATCAATAGCACGATTAAGAGCCATTAAATCTCAGTTACAACTTCAATTTTTGTGAATTTCGAATTAAATTTGAGTTACAACCCGAATTTTGACTTTTCAAGTCAAAATTGAATTCTTTTTACATAATTCTTGATGATCTCGATTATTGGCTGCCTAATAATGGTTCATTGATGATTGAAATCATCAATGTGATGTTCACGGATGTTTAATTCCGTTTAAAACCATGAATTAATGTGTAATTTCAAATTTTACACAATGAACCATTCGAATTTTGACTTCAATAGTCAAAATTATGCATTTATTGTATTTACAATGCTAATCCATAAAATTCAAACACTTTGGACTTGATTTTGATTAATTCCAACCCTCAAGTTTGATTTTTAAATGATTTCACATCATTTCAGTTAATTCTAAAGTTAACGGAATTCATTCGGAATACCGAATTGTCACTAATCGGTCCATTGGAATATTATTGGGCTTGATTAACCCAATTGGACCTCCTAAATACCATTGGACCTACTTTGGGCTCATTGGGCCTACCTTGGCTCTATTGGGCCTACACTGGCTCTGTTGGGCCTACCTTGGCTCTATTGGGCCTACATTGGCTCTGTTGGGCCTGTGATCCCACCATCTTCAGTTAACAAGGTTAATCCGAAAAGTCGGATTGTCACATATTAAATAAATTTGTTGTTTATTTTTATGTTTTTTCATATTAGAAGTACACAATTATATTATTTCAACATTTTATTATTTAAAACTTCATTTTTTAGTAACATATATTTCAGGTTATTGTGTCATATGTATTCATCGTTGTGTTTTATGTTTTTGACCATTTGATTTTATCTTATCATCGTTTTTATGTATTTGATGAATTTTTTTTGTTTTATCATTATGATTTACATATAAAAGGTACGCGATTTAGTTGTTTCACCATTATTATTTTTAAAGCTTATCATTTTAGAAAAAACAGTTATACACAATGAGGAACAAAAAAAACAATGACAAACAAAAAGACAAAATAACAGACAAATAGACATAATGACGAATTACAAATATAAAAGGTGAAAGAAAAATGTATTTCTTTTAATTTTTAATATATCAATCATATACTCGTTTTAAAGATAAAAAAGACACGTTTTTTTGGTGTAATTTTTTTCAAATAATAATATCGTTTATAAAAGTTATGATCGTTTAAAAAATTGGAAGAACATGATAAAAAGTCAATAAAAGTGTCTATTAGTAAAATACCCTTACACTAATTTTTAATTTAACTTTGATCTCAACTATTAAATTATTGAATATAATGACTAAAAATCTTTTTCATACTTCTCACCAATTTAAGTAATTTTACTTTAACTTCACCCTCTATATACATAGGATTGTGAACATATAATAATCCACTCTTAAAGCATTAACCCAAGTAGCTTTACCAAAATGAAGCCAAATCTTGGATTTCTTTTAACATCATTATAACATATCTACAACACTTTCTTCTTTTATTAGTTTGCAAAAATTTATCACCGTTTAAAACGTAACATCGTTTTAAGTATTGGGTCTAAAATAGTTACAGTGTTGTAAGTTAAAAACTTACAACGATGTTATGTCTTAAACGTTAATGAATTTTCGCAAACTCATAAAAGAAGAAAGTGTTATAGATGTGTTACAATGATGTTGAAAAAATATTTAAGGATTTGGCTTCATCTTGGCAAAGTTATTTGAATTAATGCTCTAATAGTGAGTTAACTTTTAAACATTACCCTATATACATATACATATACTTCCTGTTTCTTTCTTAAATATATCCACCTAGGCACCTACATATCCGTCTCTTTCTATGTATATGAGAAAGTTCATGGGTTAAAACAAAGGGAAAATCACCAAAATAACCACTTTGACCAGTCAAAGTGGCATTTTGGCCAAATGTTTTCAACTTTTCTCCTATTTTCGTCCAATCAGAACTCGCCATTTGGCCAAATATCGCTGACAGAGATATTATATGAGATAATATCTCTTATGTGTAAAAATATCTCCACGTTAGAGATATAATCTTAAATAATATCTCCCGTAATAAAAAAATATATACATTTATACGTCAGCGAGCCACGTCAGAGATATTAAATGTACACCTCAGAGATATATTATGTGTAAATATCTCTGAGTTTTATTTATTTATTAATAATTTTTTAAATCAATAAAATTTAGAAAAAAGTTATTAAAAATATATTGAAAAAAAAATTCAGCAAATATAACAAAAAAATATATAAAATTTTTTTAAAAAAAATTAAATTACATACAAGCGTTTTTAAATAATTTTAAGAATTGTTTAGAAAATTAAATTACCATAATTTAACTATTTAAATTAGATACCAACGTTTTTAAATATTTATAAAAAATTTTCAAAAATCTTTATTAACAAACATTTATAAATATTAAATTAGATACAAACAATTTAATTACAAACGTTTAACTATTTATGTTAGATACCAACATTTTTAAATATTTATAAGAATTGTTTCAAAAATTTTATGAACAAATAATATAGGAACTTTTTTAAATTTATTTGAAAATTGTTTTAAAAATTTTAAAGACAAACGTTTATTGATTTTAAATAATATACCTACATTTTTTAATATTCAAAATATTTTTTTAAAAAAATTATTAACAAATGTTTATAAATATTAAATTAGATACAAAAGTTTTTAAATATTTTTAAGAATTGTTTAAAAAAATTTAATTACAAAACTTTTATAGATATTAAATAATTTACAACCGTTTTTATTGTTAGTAATATAGTTTATAATTAAATATTGTTGACAATAAGTAAATTTATAAAATATAACTATTATACATTTGTCTCCAACCCTCCTGCTGGTCCATCTAAAACCAGTAAGCTTCTCCAAAACTCGGAGGTTAATTTCATACTATCAGTGAGAGCTGTGATGCAACGCATACCAGTTTTGCATAAATCAAAAATATCTTTTAATTCATCATTTTGTTTTTTCTTCAAATTAGGTGTGCTTGAAATAATCTCAAATGGTGAAAGCAAAACTGCTGATGGCTTCATTACTCTTTTCCCCTTTCTTTGAGCCAATGGAATATCCTGTTAAATATATGTAAAAAATGTTTCGAATATAAAAAAATAATAGGTATGGAGTGCAAATAATTGAAAAATAAATACATGATTATAAATTATTTACCCCAATTGGCAATTCTACAACAGATGGAGTTGCTACGACATTAGTATCTTCATATATAAATTGACTAGCTTATTGACCTGCGTATTACACAGAGTTGTATGAAAAATAAACATTACAAAAAAATCAATAATAAAAAATAGATACATAAATAACATAAAATTTAATACATTTAACAAAGAAAAATAATGCATTTAATAAATCTTTAAAAACTTTTTTAAACAATACAAATGAGATTTGAAAATTTTGATTTTCTAAATTATTGATTGAAAATGGAAAGTTTAAAATGATTGAATTTTCATTAATATTTGAATAAAATAAATATTAGGTTTTATTTTAAATTTGGAAGTTTGACTTAATTGTATTAAATTAAATTAATCTCTAAATTTTTCAACTATGCCATGCACATAGCCTAAAATGATGCCACGTGTCAAATATGACGTGGATATGTTAGAAAGACGACATGTGGCATATTGTTATTCTTTTATTATATAGTATAGATTTCCACCAACATGAGTAAACGGATCTTTAAAGTCATTTGTCTTGTTCAATGGTGTGAATAAATCTTGAGGAGACTTTACAACATTGTAGTTACTAGTTGTTGCTCGATTCGTCTTGTTTAAAGATTTTTCCTAAAAAAATATTTGTATTTAATTTCTATTAAAAAATAAATATATAATATAGTTGGGTATTACAATTGATTGATTATTTCCTCCAAACGACTTCGATCTGTAAGTGTCTCCTCCACTTTCTGTTTACAAAATAAAACATAATGAAAAAAATTAATAAAAAAATTATGAATAATAAGATATCATATATAACTTGACAATTCTTACTTTGGAAAGATCATAAATCTGTTGAAGAACTTCAACAGTTGTGATATTTTCACGCCTCATATAATTCATTTTATTATTTATACTATTTAAATGATCATTATTATCATGGCCATAAGTATGGGTCATGAATTGAAGAGAAGTATTCGCATTTGGCTGCTCTTTTCCACTTTTATCAACCGATGAAGTCTCCTCGAAAAATAACAGCTCATGTTAATCTCATGTACAGTACAGAAAATATCTATTGGAGTGTAACCTTCCTGAAATATACATAATGTAAAATTTTTTTTTAAAAAAAAATATGCACATTAAAATAATTACGAAAATTGAACATGGTTATTTAAAACTAACCATGAAACTATTATGATAAATTGATTGTGCTCTTTCCCAAAACATCTCGGAAACGAACCAATCCGTCCAACAAACCTTTCTATTTCTGGGAAAATCTCATGTATCCACATCTAAAAAAAAAATAATTATTATCTTAATTTTTTTTACCATAGGAAAATAAGAAAATATATTTTCATGTTTAATAATTGTAAAACCTAACCTTGAATGCCCAAGTGAATCCTTTCAGAGTATAATTTAACATAGCTTTACGGTTTTGTCTAGCGTTTTTTTGTAGGGCATCGTGAATGTGTGGATAAGTATTACTCCATAGATAAGAACCCCATGGAAATGCATTCCAAGCTCTCATATCATTAACAAGACATAACATCGTTTTAGCAACAAAATCTTTTCCTTCACGACCCTTAAAACCATGTTCAACTAACAACAATAAACATATCCTAACAGCATCTAAATCATTCAAAGTATCAAGATGATTCCTAAAAAGATATAACAATTCATCTATCGCTAAATTATGATCTTTTTTTATCACCAAATAGCCTATCATTAAATGACTTGCCCCGTACGGCAATTTCGGGTGTTTGCTCACCGAACACTAATCCTGTTATTAAACAAAATTCTCGTGGTCCAAACGTTACATTACGGCCACCAACAAAAAAGTTAATGCCAAATTCGGGTGCCGGACTAAAAATTTGTATTTGTAGCATCATATGTACAAGTGGTGGCTCACTACTAATACATTGACATTTGAGCCAATCTCCAAAACAAGTTTGGCTAAAAATCAAATATCTATCAGAATTTTTGGTTAACTTATATGATATCCATTGTATAACTTTCATATTACATCTTATTGTGACATGAGCTGGGTAAAATTCCTACAAAAAAAAAAGAGTTAAAAATGTTTAGTAAGAAAGAATAAGATGGTATAATATCAAAAAGTAAACAAACAATTGAAAAAATAACAAGTAACTTACTAATTTTGACATCTTAAAAGTAGACAATAGAAATGGTTGAAAATACGATATTTTCAACTCAATATCTCGCCATATATAATGAACCATTCTAAATCTTTACGGAAAATTGTGAATATCTCGTCTAGTCGTGTCAATATCTCCTCTAGTCGTGTCAAAATCTAATCCAGTCATGTCAAAATCTCGTAATATTTCATATAAAATTGAAATATCTCCAAAATATCTCCAGGAGATATTTTAGTCATATCGTATCTCCTTGAAATACTACATATATCTTTGAAAGAAGATATATCTTCTAAAAAGACGAGATATCTCATTGAAATACGAAATATATCTCCTCGGGAACATGCTTTGTACTTTTTCAGTCATATATCTCCTAAAAAGACGAGATATCTCCTTGATATACGAAATATCTCCTCGGGACCACGCTTTATACTTTTTTCAGTCATATATCTCCTTTAAAGACGAGATATCTCCTTTAAAGTCGAAATATCTCATCGGAAATATAAAAAGCTTCACTTGACAAGACAATACACCTTTTTAATATTTAATAAAAATTAATAATTAAATTTATCTTGAATTTTTTTTTGTAGGATCTTAAATTTTTTTTATAAGTATATTTATTATTATTTACGTTTATAGAGTTAATTTTTAAAATAAAAAGGTAATTTTTTGTTTTAAGCATTAGTTTCGTACCAAAATGTTTAAGGCGAAGATAATTACGTTTTGAATATAAACGAAAATATAAGACGTTTTTTATAAGTATTTTCTTTTGTATTATTATTTATCTTTTGAAGAAAAAATAAAAAATAAAAATTTAACTACGATTTTTTGTATATATATAAATAAATTATTTTATTTCATTTAATTAAGATTTTTGTATATATATAAATAAATTATTTTATTTCATTTAATTACGATTTTTGTATATATAAATAAATTGTTTTATTTCATTTAATTAAGATTTTTGTATATATATAAATAAATTGTTTTATTTCATAATAGTGATTAATTATTATTTGTTTTTATAAAAATGTTAATTATTATTATTTATTAATATATTTATTGATTAAGAGATATTATTATTTGATATGGAGTTATTAGCATATAATATATCTCTGACGTGGAGATATATGCAATCGAGAATATCTCTTACTCATTAAATATATATATATATATATGATATCAACTGACACATAATTTCATATTTTTATATTATATCCACGTCGGAGATATATTATGTGATAATATCGCTGAGTAGGAGATATTTTTCCGGTCAAAGGCTATTTTGGTAAAGATGTGAGGTCAAATGGCTAGTTTTGTGATTTAGGGTTTAGTTTCCTAATTTCTTCTGAATCTGGAACCTCTTTTGTTAATTCATTTTCTCTATGTTTCCATTTTTTGTGAAATATTTTGAAAATCTTGATTTAAAACCAACTACCTCTTTGCAAACCTTAATTTTAGTCCTATCGCCCTTTTTTTCTCTGTTTACAGCAGCATCGCCTTTTTCTTCTTCAATGGATTTTAACAGGTAACTTCTTTCTCCTTCAGTCAAATTTAAAATCGTCATTATCTTCTTCAACATTTTCATGTTAAACAGCTTCCAATTGACCACATTCACTTCAAATTCAAATAAAAATTTCCAGAATACAACATAGCATCAATCACAAGAATTTAATTAGAAACATTCACATTTTGCTATACGGTTGCCTTCTTTATATTCTTGGCACAATAGCAACACAAGTTTGCAATCGTCCAAAAGATCGAAATTCCAGTCGATCCATAGGTAACACCGTTCAATCAATCACTGATAACACATAGCTATGGTTATTATGCATAAATGGAGGAAAGCCTATGAGGCCTCAAGAATGATTCTAGCCCTATTGTTGCCCCATTCTGTGAAAAAACAAAAACTTATTGAGCGAAAAAAAGGGCAAGAAAGGAGACCCAAATGAAGGTTTCATATAATAAGGTAGCAAAGCATTGAAGTTTAATAAACTATCCATTGGGACTGTACCACCAATGATTGAAGGTACCATCTTATTGCAGTCTTCACAAATTTGATTTTTCATGTGCATATATTTACTAATATGCTCATAGCCTTAAAAAAGGTCAAATAACAATGGACATAGATTTGTGGTGAGGTGGTGATCCAAATATTGTTTTAGGAGTTTAAGCAGTAGGTGTTGCTAATTTACTATTCAAATTAGCATGCTTATGATTGAATTAATAACCTATCATCCTTCTTTTACTGTGTATATGAACCTTTGTGTTAATATAAGATTGCGTGTTCTTGTACTGCTTATAGCTGAAGGATCTACAAGTTTTCACAATTGTTCGTGTTATTTTCCAAGTCTGTGAAGAAATTCCCTTCATTTCTGCTGTTATTATTGCTTTACTTTATGGGTTTTAACCTAAATTTGATTTTAAAACATATGAAACTTAAATTCTTATTGTTTTATTCCATTAATCCCTGAAGATAAGAGAGATAGGAAAACCCCAGTTGTGAGGTTCCTCCTAGGGTGTGCTTGGGCGTACGCCCCAAAACGTCAGATCTGAGGGGACGGTAAATCCCGTCTTGGGTGTTGTCGTACCAAGCCGTTCAAAAAAAAAGGTATGTAAGCAGTTATGTATGTATGCAGTTAAGATAAATCTTTTAGTAAATTCTTTGATAAATTTGGTTATGTATGCAATTAGTTTTATATATGTATGTAGCAAACAACATTATATAAGTGAATGGTTTACTTACTTTGTAGGTGAAGTCACTAATCATACTTGGTTACCAAACATACATTAATACTTATTTTAGATAACATGAAAAATTTATCAAATCAAGTATTAAATATATTGTATATAAGGAAATATTCAATGGTTTGTATATTATAAGCGTAATTTATAAATTATTTTTTATTAAATTTAATGTGTACATTCATGTATAATATTATATAGATTTGAGGTTCTTATAATTTTTAAGCAAATAATCCGTGTTGTACACGGGTAAGTAATCTAGTAATTTTATATATTAAGTTATATTATAGGCCAAATATTTTTAGTCCATATATAATATTGAGTAAATTGTCATTTTGCTCCTTGTGGTTTGGATAAATTTACCATATTCATCCAAATTCTTATTTTTTGTCAATTTGACATCATAATTTCTATATTTTTGTCATTTTGCTCCACTTGAACTCAGTTAAGTTCAAGGGTATTTTTTTCATTTTCATTAAACCCTAAAATATCGTTCAAAAAAAAATTGTTGCCTAGCCACCAAGAAACCCAAGTTCACTCATCTTCCTAATTCAATTTTCCAGAAAGTGCAGCACCTCTTCGGTATCCTTGCAATGCTGCTCCTTCGGCCGTTGCTACCGTCGACCGACCATCCTCTGACTGTCGTTCCCATCAGGCGACCCTCCTCCCGTTGTCGCACCCACTGTCGTCGCACCACCTGTCGTCGCCTCCGTTGCTCCCCTCAGCCTTTGTTCACCTCTTTAGCCGCTCCCATGAATGAAGCTCTGGTTTATTCAAGATCCTTACAAATATTTTGATCCACAACAATTTTATGGTGAGTTTTGTATCCTTCTGAATCCACAACAGTGATCGATAATGGCATATCTTTTGCTGCATTTGTATAATTGTCATTTTTTGTCTTTCCTTTGATCCACAACTGTGATCTATGCTTAACTGACCTACCATTTTTTGTATTTCCTTTTTTTTTTTTTTTTGTATCCATTAGGTGCTTCATGGACGACCATTTTTTTTTGCTGCACTGCAATTTTATGCTTAACTACTCATTTCTCTTTTGATGCACAACAATTTTATGCTTAACGGTGTAGCAAATTTTTGTAATATCATAAGTTGTTGAATTTACTTATTATTTTTGTTTAGGGTTTAATGAAAATGACAAAAATACCCTTGAACTTAACTGAGTTTTTGGATGGGGTTAACTAGGTGGAGCATAATTAAAAAAATAGAAACCATGATGTCAAATTGGCAAAAAATAAGAATTTCGATGAATATGACAAATTCATCTAAACCACAGAGAGTATAATGACAATTTACTCTATAATATTTTAGGTTGTTTTTTGTAAGCCAAAAAAATTTAGACATAAGTAGAAAAACCAAAACCAAATGGGTTTTAAAAACATAAAAAATAAAATAACATAACCCAAACGATTTAAAAAACCCAAAAATCGAAATTTCAGTTTTGGATTTGGAATACGACAAAAATTGACCTAAAACAACCCATGCATACCCTATCTTATTTTTCAGTCTATTGCTATATTGGTAAGGGTATAAAAAAAATTAACTCTATTCATAACCGAAAAAATTGAACCAAATTGTTAATTTGGGTTTTAGTTTGGTTCCTAACTATATATGTATTCTAAATTTGGTTTTCGTTTTGATTAACGAATATACATCTTTTTAATTCGATTTATTTTGTTAACTATATAAATGATAATTATATACGTTGAATTTAGTTTATTAGGTTTATTTGGTTGAATTTGGTTCGCTTGGACAGATTTCTAACATCAATCATTTTATTGAACATATAAGCATAAAATAACTCAAAATTGAAAACAACCGGAAAACAAATCGTTAAGCGCACTAATTAATGGCTGGCCTCAAGTTTTAAAAGTAAGCTCCAAATTTATATAGTGTTGGGCTGTAAAATAGTTTTTTTTTGAATGACGAAGGTCTCAATCGTGTGAACTCACTGTTTCCAGACCATGTCACCAAGGTCTAGTTTCCATGAGCCACCACAACCACCCCAGAAGGAAACCCCACTAGGAAAACCCTCTTACGCACTGTTAGGCGCAAAATATCCTTACTCGGGATATTTCAGGATCCGGGATATTTCGGGATCAGGGATATTTTAGGGATATGAATATTACTAACAATTATCTCTGTTGTTTAACGTTTATTGCGAGATTTCAGGAACTAGCAGGTTGAATGTTAACTGGTCCTATTATCAAGGAAGCACGTGACAAATTACTTTGACTATAATGAAGAACTTGGGAAGTGGGTGATTTGAAAAAGTCGTCCATGATGGAAACGTGCCGAAATAATAGGAACTACCTTGTGAACGTTGTTAAATGTCGTTTATGGATTTGAAGTATAAATATTGAGGCAATGAATCGATATAGGACACGGAATATTCAGCAAGCACACAACATTCACATCGATTGATTTAGCTTCATAGTATCGATTACATTGTGCTCTTTGTATTGTATTATTTCAGCTTGATTATTAATAAAACTAGGCAGAGTGACATTTGTCACCTCCCGAGGTTTTTATGCCGGCAATCCTAAGGGATTAAGGGCTTTTCCTCGTATAAATCTCGTGTGTATTGCTATTTTTCTGTTTGATATATTCAAATATCCTCAGGGATATTCGGGGATATCCTGAACATATATTCAGTATATTCAATATATTTGCTTGTTACACACAATACCCCACTTTTCTAATTCGGTTTTGCTAAAAGTTAATCTTGTTAATTTTTACCCGAAACACCCACCTCAGAGCCCTTTTTCGCTGCGGGAGTGATTTGAACCCAAGACCTCCTATTTGGGAGAATCCTAGGGATACCATTGAGGTAATGCCTCTTTGGTAGCCGTAAAATAGTTAAAAAAAAGTTAAGATGTTTCGCTCAGAATGGTCGATATAACAGTATTTCGTTGGAAAAATCATTCAGTTCTCTTCGTTTTCTTCCAAAAAATCCTCCGGTCTCCTCCGGCCTTCTCTGATTTTTTTCCAAGCTCCGTCACTGATTTGATTTTTGGTGTTGGAATGGAGGACGTGACAACAAGTGGTATATATTTCTGGAGGGCATTTCATCATTCGAACTTGGTAAATGGGATAGACGTGAAGGGGTAAAAGTGTAAATAACAACAAACAAGGTGGTTTGCTTGTATAAAACAATTGACGTCTGTTTTCTTTTACAGAGAATCCAAACATCTCAAACCTTGTCATCTTTTACTTTAGAATTATATATCAATGCTTTAAAAATTAATCATTTACTTTTAAAATTAATCATTTATTTTAATAAACTTATGTTTTGACTTTGCAAATTATTACTTCAATCATTTTTAAGTTTCTAAACTTTAATGTTAATCATCTTCCTCTTTAACTTAATCTTAAATAGATAACCTTTAAACCATGATCTTGTCACTTATTTTAAATATTTAAATAAACATGTGAATTACATTAAAATTGAAATAAAAAAATTAATTTTTGAAAAAAAAAATAATTTAAATATAGTTTAGTGTAAGCCACACATTTATTTTCGTGATTTGAAATACATGACTTATCTCTCTATGGGATTGAATTTTTTATAACCCTTATCTTTTACTACAACTACATAATCCATTTCAACCAATAACAAAGTTACACATAAGCTTTTAATTAAAATATTAGAAATGGCAACATAGTTATTTTACCTTTTATAAGTTTTTCCCCACTCTTTTTTAAACATTAATAACTTTTTTATAATATATTATTTTTCTAAAAAAATTGCACCATTATTGTTAGGCGCAAAATATTTCCACTCGGGATATTTCAGGATCCGGGATATTTCGGGATTAGGGATATTTTAAGGATATGAATATTACTAACAATTATCTCTGTTACTTAACGTTTATTGCGAGATTTCAGGGATTGACAGGTTGTCATATAGCTGGTCCTTATATCAAGGAAACATGCAACAACTACTTCAACTTAAACGAGGAATCCAAGAGAAATCTATGCGGGTGATTTGAAAGAGTCGTCCACGATTGGAAAGTGCCGGAATATTCGGAACTACCTTATGAACGTTGTCAAACGTCCTTTTTTAGATTCTTAGTATAAATACTGAGGTAATTGATCGATATAGGACACTGGTGATTCAAGAAATACACACAACACTCACTGAAGCTAATCTAGCATCATAGAATCGATCATATTGCGCTCTTTGTTTGTATTCATTCACTTTTGATTATTAATAAAATTAGGCAGCGTGACGATTGTCACCTCCCGAGGTTTTTATGCCGGCAATCCTAAAGGATTAAGGGCTTTTCCTCGTATAAAACTCGTGTGTTTGCTATTTTTCTGTTTGATATATTCAAATATCCCCAGGGATATTTGGGGATATCCTGAACATATATTTGGTATATTCAGTATATTTGTTTGTTAAACACAATACCCCACTTTTCTAATTCGGTTTTGCTAAAAGTTAAGCTCGTTAATTTTTACCCGAAACAATTATATTCGTCTCATTTTTTTCTTTAATTCCGTTATAGTCTCGACTAATTTTTTTTTTTACTTTTTTAGATGCCATATATTTACATCATTGTAACGATCTTAAATATAACAAATTTATTTGAAATTTTTTCTAACAATGATAAATTACAGTGATGTAATTTACATTGACACAAAATTCGATTTCGGTTTTTTCGGTTAATTCGGTTCCGGTTCGGTTTTTTCGGTGAATTTGGTTTCGGTTAATTCGGTTTCGGTTCGGTTTTTTTGGCTTTTTGCTCATCCCTAATTTGTAACGAGCCTAAATACAACAAATTAGTTTGAATTTTTTTCGAACAATGATAAATTACATCACTATAATTATCATAGTTAGAGAAAAAAATCAAAATAATGTGTTATATTACATCACTGTAATTTATCATTGTAATTATCGTTGTTAGAGAAAAAATAATAATAATGTGTTATATTACATCACTGTAATTTATCATTGTTAGAAAAAATTCAAAATAATGTGATATATTTATGATCGTTACATCGATGTAAATAATGGACAATGAGAAAAACAATTAAAAAACTAGTCAACATTATAACGAGAAATAAAGAGAAATTACATCACTGTAAATAATGTGTTACGTCACAGTTAATTATGTCATTGTAAATTACTTCATTTTGTGTTACATTACTTCATTTTATGTTACATTACTGTAAGCTCGTTACAATGATGTAAATACATGATATCAAAAAATTAAAAAAAAACTAGTCGAGACTATAACGGAATTAAAGAGAAAAATGAGACGAGTATAATGGTGCAATTTTTTTTAAAAAAATAATATAGTATAAAAAAGTTATGAATGTTTAAAAAAAAGGGGTAAACTTTACTTAAATAACAAATGTCCTAAATGCCCTTTTTTATTAAAAAAAGGAAATTGACACGTGGCACGATCCTATACACTTACCTTTTTAAAGTAACAATTGGATGATAGTTATGTAACACCCGAAAATCTAGCAATCTAAAAATAAACGTGCGAGATTTCGGTAACTGTTGATGTTCGAAGAATTGCGTTATCAAAGAAATAAGCACATTTGATCGTGTTTGAAATCCACGATGATATGGGTGACAACTCAAAATTCTCAGGTTAGAATCATAACTTGAAAATGAAGAGAATGAGTGTAAGCGAAATCGTGGAACGAGGCTCCGATTTCAAGATACACTGAATCGAATATTGCAATAGATTAGAGGTCAAATATTTTGAACTCTTTAGGTCTTGAGGTTATAACCATTGGAAAGAGCTCGAAAAATCGTGAACGTAGGCGAAAACCGTGCGCAAAACGGAGTTCGTATGCTCCCGGAATCGCGAAACGAAGATAAGACAAAAATTTGGCCGCCTTAGTCCCGCGCGGTACGCCCCAGACCACCGTCTGGGGTGGGGCGATGCGCCTGACGTCATCTGGACGCAAAAGTTGCTTAAAAAGTCAGTTTTTCATCGGGAAGCTTCATTTTCTTCTTATGTTCGACGATTCCAGCCACAAACCACGAAAAACCCACTTCCAAATCATCAAATCTTCAAATTTTAAGGCTTCTCAAGGTTTAGATCGGACCAGGGAACGTTTCTGCAAGTCCGGATCATCTTTTTAACCGTAGAACTCCGTCTGAAGAGGTAACGGTTCATTCTAACCTTCTAGACTGATAATGAATGACTAAATCTTGTTTCTGAACGTGATGATATAGTTAGGGTTGTTGATTATTGCCTAGATGATGGCTAGGATTGATTTTAAGTGAAGAACTCAAACTGTTAACGGGTAAATCCTTGTTTTGAGCCGTTGTAATGCCCGATTTGCATGGAATCATAACAATGGTTATAGTGGTTTAAACCATTTGATTATGACAAGGTAGGGGATTAGTTTGATTAATATTTGGACACGCAAGGTTAATTCCAAGTGTTTCAAACTAATCACAGTCATTAACATACTTATTGGAAGGATTATCTGATGTTTATGATAATAGACAGATTAGTATGTTAAATATGGTGATTAAACCTATTCTAATGTTACATTGTGATATTCCATGATATCTAAGCAATCAATAACAAGGATTGATCAGTTCTAAGCCATTAACCTGTCTAGGAACCTGTTTTAGCATGATAATCAACAACATTAACTATTTGATGGCTATTAAGGCAAGGTCTTTGACATTAGACGTTCAGAAAGATTTAATCAGGAAGTTAATATGTAAATAACGTATTAAACGTAAACCAATGCAGATTTATATCATTAGCGCAAATTGTGAGTAATCTCGCGACCGTGAGATATCAGGTGAGTTCTAGACGCCCTATTTTAATGTTTAATGTTTTGGGCTGGCACACATGCTTAATTTTATGTTCATGATGTTATGTGTTTAGGATGATGATAAATGGATAATGATATGCCATAATTACGAATGCACGTTTATATGTTATGATGAATGAATGTTTAATGTGAAATGAAGCATGCATGAGAACATGTTAAGTATGATGAATGCATGAAAAATGAATTATGATGATGAAAGGTGTGAAGATATGATATGATGATTGTATGATAACATGCATTAAGATGGTAGCTATGATGATAGTTACAAAATGTTATGATAAGATCCTAGGTTACTAGGATGAAAGTGGAATGTTATGAATATGATGCTAGTATGACATGTGTATGATGACATGATGTACGATGTGATGATATGATGATATGTATAAGATGCTAGGATATTATGATGACACGGACACATGACGCTAGCATAACATGTTATGATGATTCCTAAGTTATTAGGATAAAGATACGATGAAACGATGCTAGCATGATATGTCCGTGTTGTTATGATGATTATGATGTAAGCATGAAGGATATGATGCCTTCATGGTTGTGAGGAAAAGATGATATAATGCTAGTATATCATATACGATGAAAGAATGATGTCCTATACGTGTGATAGGATATGTATGTGATAGGTACCAGTATTTGTGCTGGGAATGAATGATAGTCAACCATGACTATAACTGGGTATGAGAGTCAACCATGACTATAACTGGGTATGGGAGTCAACCATGACTATAACTGGGTATGAGAGTCAACCATGACTATAACTGGGAATGATGTTCCTATACGTGCTATAGGAAAATGTATGAATGATAGTCAACCACGACTATAACTGGGTATGGTTGCTCCCGTACTTGTTACGGGGTAAGTATGACGTTGCTCCCATATACGCGTTATGGGGTAAGTATGGTTGCTCCAGTACTTGTTACTGGGTAAGTATGGTTGCTCCAGTACTCGTTACTGGGTAAGTATGGTTGCTCCCGTATGTGTTACGGGGTAAGTATGAAGTAAGTATGACGTTGCTCCCATATTCGTATGGGGTAAGTATGGTTGCTCCAGTACTTGTTACTGGGTAAGTATGGATCTGCAGAACGCTTAGGCGGGTCAGATCAACGGTTATGGAGCCTTGTGCCGGCGTAAGCCCACTGTTACGCTTAGTAGCAGTGGTTGTATGATGATGATGACTAGAATGTTTATGTGACAATGTTTTGGATTATGTGAATGAAATGATATTTTTATGTTAAACATGTTTTAACTTAACAAAATGGTTATGATGTTTTATGAAAACTAGAACTCACCAGCGTAAGCTGACTTGATTTAGCATGTATGTCAGGTTAAAGTTATGTTAAGAGAAGGCATGGAGCTCAGGCATCAAGATAGAGTATCCGATGGTTTTGGCAATTCAATATGTTTTTGATACAGATACTTTATTGTATTCTGTTTATCAAACTATGTTTACATTTCCGCTGCGTGAATCTGAAAGTTTTAGTTTAAAGAGCTATGTGTTATGATGAAACCAACGTACGTGGGGTCGCCGGGAATCGGGGCCTAACAAGTTAATGGGTTGTAACAAAAGATAAGGGTTATAAAAAATTCCATCCTCTATATATATATATATATATCTATATAGGATTGAGATCAAATAATAACCCACTCTTAAAGTAATAACCTCATAACTTTGCCAAAGGAAGCCGAATCTTGAATTTTTTTTTGAACATCATTGTAACACAATAAGAACACTATGTTCTTTTGTGAGTTTATGAAAATTCATAACCGTTTAAAAATATCATCGTTGTAAGTTTTTGACAAAAACAGTTGCAGTGCTGTAAATCAAAAACTTACAACGATGATATCTCTTAAACGGTTATGAATTTTCACAAACTCATGAAAGAACTTAGTGTTCTAATTGTGTTACAATGATGTTCAAAAAAAAATCGGCTTCATTTTGGCAAAGTTATTGGGTTATTGCTTTAAAAGTGAGTTATTATTTGTGTAACACCCCAACCTGATTAGGGCTGACGTGTCACTTATACGGAGATCAGAATTAATGCAACAATCCAAAATAAATTTAAATATGATTAAAGTCTTACATAGGTCAACCAATTACATAATAAAATCTTATGATAAAGTTCATTACAGTATTTATATAATAAATTCAAGATAATCTCTCGTGTCTCGTTCCTTAGTTCCCAACTTGATTTCCTGGATTACCTATACAACAAATATAAACACCACAAAAACAAATACGGCTGAGCCAAAGAATGCTCAGTAACGGATAAACAACAGTAATTAACAGAAGTTCAGAAGATGGTGAAGGTAATGAAAACCGTAATCAAATACAGATACCAGAAACAGAGCAGTAACAAATACAGATACAGAACAGTAAACAGTGGTCTGACTTGAATAAGATATAACCTTAAGAAACAACAAAATAGGTTATAATGTAAGTCAGAAATAATGGGAAATCCCAGAATATACCACGAGCCGACTGTACATATAAAAGTGTAAGGTTCACGGGTAGCTACTCCCGCTTACCAGACACATGAGATAGTTAGTGTTGGCATACACGTCACTATCCCCCAGAAATCATAAAGTACAGTTAAAAATTATCCTAGGACCAGTCCATACGCCTCTCCAGAATTCAGTAGGTGCACAAGTGTACTATCAGAGTACTAAATAGAGACGCCGTGAACTCAACTAACCGCCACGGGTGGTTCCACGTCATGGTTGCCGCCATAAAGGGCCTGTAGTCATCCTTACAGGTAGGGGCATGCTCGGGTAACAGATCAGAAGTTCAGTAGGTTCAGTAGGGTAGTCAAACTACCAAGTAACGTCATAATCGGATCATGCAATAATGAGTACAAAATAATCTAGATCTATTGCATGATAAACAAAACAGGGAAACACGATTTCATATCGTGGCAATAACAAATCAGAATATAATACAGAAACGGAAATAAACGATTACAGAAACAGAAATACTATGATTTAATTAAACAGAATCCGTACCTGGTCCTTAGCAAATAATCAGTAAGTAATAAGAATATAAGCGAGTAATCCAAATCCTTAGCAATTTAGCAATCTGTGTGTTTGGTTTGATTTCACGTTAGTTTAACGGATTTCATCACTATAGGTACTCGGTTAATTATAATCTGATTTCAACATTTTAAAATTTAATCATTCATATAGGTTTATTTTATAAAAGTATTTATTAACGTTCGTTAATTTCGTAACCAGATTGTCTAACTCTTTTGATTTTAGTAGTCCAGATCATATTTTCTTTTGTACCTTCTGGCTCACACGAAAGACAACAAAAAGAAAATTGCCTTTGAAAGGAATTGAAACCATGACCTTTTTACCAAAGTTACAAGTTTTAACCAACAAGCTAGAATCACAATTGCTGATTTTATAACTATATTAATATTTACCTTTAAACATTTTGGCTTCCTTCTTATTCAATGAATTCGAAATTCACAGCAAATTTTTAGATTTCTTTCTTGCCAACCCAATTATGTTTATGTGTATCTCATACCCATTTCTCTACACATAATATAGAACTACATTCCCAGATCCATATCAGATCCATTATCAACCATCATCCAATAAAATTTGTGAAGGTAGTTTATGTGTGTAATGATTTGAGCCGAGTATAATCGCATCAAACTCCAATAAACTTGATATGCATATTACTCGAAACATACTTAATTCAGATGTGACATTAGAAACTTACCGTAACAAAATTCGAAGCCGAGTTGGAGAAATATTATAAACGCGATAAAACTCAACGTTCGTTGATACAAACCGAAAGTCGGTTTCGTGCTCGATATTATTTCTTATACGGCTACAACTGTTTGCTGTGATCAATGATAGTTCCTTATAGACTCTCTACTTCGTTTCTCTTCCGTAACCTTTACGATGTCAATAGAACAATTGCAACGATCGTGATCAAACCGCGAAATCGGTTTCGGATGTTCTTCGTGATCCACTATCCTCCTGGTGGAGTTCCTCGTCAACGCTCCAGGCGATCAAAAACCGTGAGAGATTTAGTTATGGGTTAATGGTTTCTAGTATGATTATGTTGATAACAGTCCGATCAATAATCGATCGAGCATGAAGGTTTGCACTCTCTTGGTTTTTTTTTTTTTTGGTTCACATGAAAACACAAGTTTCTTTGGTTGGAAATTTTGGGAGTCGATCGGCAGTGAGAACGATGGGCTTTTGTGGTTTATGGAAGGTGAATTAATTATGCCACCGTTTCAAAATGTGAAAGATTTAGTAGCTGTAAATTGATTTTATTATGTTAATCAATTTATATTTAATGTATACATGTTGGCTTCTGTACACGTTGATTTTATAAATCATGTGGTGTTTACATAAAACATTCATGATAATATGATTATAAATATTAGGAAAATCAAATTGGTTGGTTGTTTTAATTTGTTAATCATAACCGTAATTTAAATAGTTCATTTATCTTTTGTTAGAACATTCTCAGTTCATTATTTATGTTTTGATTTTGTTTATTAGTATTAAATATTAATATGTAGTATTTTGTTTATAAATTTTTATTCCCATGATTTTACGAGTATTATAATTCTACACCCCTTAAAAAATTTCGGCCTCGAAATTTCAGAGTTTCTAGAACGTTTATTTCCAGATTTAGTTGTTTAATTTTACTTTTATATTCTAAACATTATACCGATTTTATTACAGAATTTCTAATAAGTTTTCAAAGCATGTACTTATTTCAAATAAAGAGTGACAGAACAGTAAATGTAAATATCTTTCAGTTAATCAATCAGTTACGACTCAAATAGATTCGGATAATGGGAACGAATCGTTTATTCTAATTGCCAAGTCGCTTCACGTTCAGAATGGTTCTTCCATAAAATCTTAACAAACGAAATCGTTTTTCTTCGCATAACACGTTCTTGACGGTCGAGAATCGCTTCCGGTATCTCTTCATACGTTAAATCCTCATGAATTTCCTGAATCGGATAGTTCACTACGTGAAGCGGATGGTAATTATAGCCTCGCAGTAATGACACATGAAAGACATTATGTAGATGCGAAAGTTGGGGCGGTAATGCTAAACGATAAGAAACTTCGCCAACTCGTTCTAGAACTTCAAACGGTCCGATAAACCTCGGACTGAGTTTCCCTTCCAAACCAAATCGACGTATACCTTTACATGGGGAAACTTTGAGAAACACTTTATCACCCACGTTAACCTCTAAAGTTCGACGATATTTATCCGCATAACTCTTTTGACGACTCTAGGCTTTTTTTTAAACGTTCACGAGCAATAGCGACTTTCACCGACGCCAGGAATCCGGCACAACCATGTAATAGGAATTTCTGGGCTTTAAGCGACGAAATAATCTTCAGAGGCTTGCGAGTTTGAATCCCCTGATAAATAAGTAAAGGACTTGTTGGATCACCAAAGAGTACACGAGGTGTTTGACATTCGATGGTGACTCGGTGTTTCGATAACCAATCCATACCAAGAATCATATCAAAATCATTCATCTGCATCAGGAATAAGTCAGCCTTACTGATGATGGATTCAATCTGAATTGGACAGTCACGATACATTAGCGAAATCGAAATCGATTCCCCAACAGGAGTAGTGATGAAAAGTGTAGGTTTCAGAATAGTTGGTGGAATCATGAGATATTTGGTAAACAAGTGAGACACTATCGAGTGTGTTGTTCTCGTATCGAATAAAACAGATATATCACGGACACTATAACGAAGCATATCAGAAATGATTCCTAATTCATTACTTACTAGATCAGACACACTCAAATTTCAGATAATTAAAATTAACTAACACATATATATTACAGAAATTTATATTTACAGAAACTTATATTTACAGAAATGCACACCTGGTGTTTGAGCAGCATCCTGAGCAGTCAATGCAAAAACTCTTCCACCTGTAGTAGTTTTTGCCCGAATCTTTATTTTTTTCATGGTTTTTATTATACATAAATAGGGGTTTCTTTTTTGTGTTTTTGCTAATTCATCACCGTTTAGAAATTAAATCAATTGTAAGTTTAAGTTACACTATCTGATGTAAGTAAGTGTAAGAAACTTACACTTACTTACACTTTGATTTAATTTCTAAACGGTGATGAATTAGCAAAAACACAAAAAAGAAACCCCCTCTATTTATGTATAATAAAAACCATGACAAAAAAAAAGATTCGGGCAAAAAAGGCCAGGGTAACGGGTTAACGCTATAAGGGAGGGTTAACAATTGAACCATCCCCTATATAGGGGATGTAATTTTTTATAACTCTTATCTTTTTCTACAACTACATAACCCATTTCAACCAATAACAAAGTTACACATAAGCTTTTAATTAAAATATTAGAAAGGGCATCACACTCATTTTACCTTTTATAAGTTTCCACCCTTTTTTTTAAACATTCATAACTTTTTTATACTATATTATTTTTAAAAAAATTGCACCATTATACTCGTCTCATTTTTCTCTTTAATTTTGTTATAGTCTCGACTAATTTTTTTTTACTTTTTTAGATGCCATATATTTACATCATTGTAACGAGCTTAAATATAACAAATTTATTTGAAATTTTTTCTAACAATGATAAATTACAGTGATGTAATTTACATTGACGTAATTTAGCGTGATGTAATTTACATTGACGCGAAATTCGGTTTCGGTTTTTTTTGGTTAATTCTGTTCGGGTTCGGTTTTTTCGGTTAATTTGGTTCCGGTTCGGTTTTTCCGGTTAATTCGGTTTCGGTTCGGTGTTTTTTGGCTTTTTACTCATCCCCAATTTGTAACGAGCCTAAATACAACAAATTAGTTTGAATTTTTTTCGAACAATGATAAATTACATCACTATAATTATCATTGTTAGAGAAAAAAAATATCAAAATAATGTGTTATATTACATCACTGTAATTTATCATTGTAATTATCATTGTTAGAAGAAAAAAATAAAATAATGTGTTATATTACATCACTGTAATTTATCATTTGTTAGAAAAAATTCAAAATAATGTGCTATATTTATGCTCGTTACATTGATGTAAATAATGGACAATGAGAAAAAAATTAAAAAAACTAGTCAACATTATAACGGGAAATAAAGAGAAATTACATCACTGTAAATAATGTGTTACGTCACTGTTAATTATGTCATTGTAAATTACTTCATTTTGTGTTACATTACTTCATTTTATGTTACATTACTGTAATTTATCATTGTTAGAAAAAATTTCTAATTAATTTGTCATCAGATTTAATAATATAATTCCATGTGTTTAATTTTGATTGGGTAATTAGAGTTAATGAGTTATTGGCATAAGGGGGGTTATAATAAGATCACAATCCTATATATATATATATAGGTTCAAATGTTAACCCTCCCTTATAGCGTTAACCGCTTAACCCTAAAGTTTTTTGCCCGAATCTTAGTTTTTTTCATGGTTTTTATTATGTAAAAATATGGGGGTTTTTTTTGTGTTTTTGCTAATTCATCACCGTTTGGAAGTTATAGTAAGTGTAAGTTACTTACACTTACTTACATTTACTTACATCAGATACGGATTGTAAGTAAGTGTAAGTAACTTACACTTACAATAACTTCTAAACGGTGATGAATTAGCAAAAACACAAAAAAGAAACCCCCTATTTATGCATAATAAAAACCATGAAAAAAAATTAAGATTCGGGCAAAAAACGCTAGGGTTAAGCGGTTAACGCTATAAGGGAGGGTTAACAATGGAACCTTCCCCTATATATATATATATATATATATATATATATATATATAGGGTAGAGATCCTATAATAACCCTCTCTTATTGCATAACCCGAAATAACCCTGCAAGATGAACCCGAATCTTTGGTTTTTTTTTTTCAAAATCTTAGTTTTACATGTACAAGAATATGTTCTTTTATGTGTTTGAGCACATTCTTTTTCGTTTGAGATCCTACATCAATGTAATTTGCCTTACAACACTGTAATATTTACAGGTTATTTCGGGTTCATCTTGCAGGGTTATTTCGGGTTATGCAATAAGAGAGGGTTATTATAGGATCTTTACTCTATATATATATATATATATAGGGAAGTGTTCTAATGCTAACCCTCTCTTACGGCGATAACCCATTAACTTTGGCAAAACGAAGCCGAATCTTGAATTTTTTTTTTGAACATCATTGTAACACAATTTGAACACCATGTTCTTTTATGAGTTTGGGCTAATTCATCACTGTTTGGGCTCTTACAATACTGTAGGTGTTTAAATATTTAAAATTTACAGTACTGTAGCACAAAACTTACAACGATGATATTTTTTATACGGTGATGAATTAGCCCAAACTCATAAAAGAACATGGTGTTCTAATTGTGTTACAATGATGTTCAAAAAAAAAAAAATTCAAGATTCGGTTTCGTTTTGCCAAAGTTAATGGGTTATCGCCGTAAGAGAGGGTTAGCATTTGATCCCAATCCTATATATATATATATATATATATATATATATATATATATATATATATATATATATATATATATATATATATATATATATATATATATATATAGGATTGTGATCTAATTATAACCCCCCTTATGCCAATAACTCATTAACTCTAATTACCCAATCAAAATTAAACACATGGAATTATATTATTAAATCTGATGAGGGCATATTAGTAATTTGTTTTATGTACTAACTTACCCCATCTTTTTTATACATTCATAACTTTTTTATACTATAATATTTTTTTTATGAAAATTGCACCATTTTACTCGTCTTATTTTTCTCTTTAATTCCGTTATAGTCTTGGGTTTATAAAATATTTTTTTTAAAAATATTTGGTCGGCGCTTTTTTTATTTTTTTTATAAAAATGTGCCCAATAGTGTTACAAACCTGTAAAATTTTTTTTAAAAAAAACGTTCTTTTTATGTGAGTTTTGCATGGTTTTCGCGGTTTTCTCATTGAGATAGGGTTTTCAAATTATCCATACCCTATATATATGTATATATATAGGGGAAGGATCATGAGAAAAATCCCATTTTTAAAGAAAACCAAGTTCCACCAATCACATAATTTCTATTTACTTATTTATTTTAATTGTCAAAAGGGTATTTGAGTAATAATACACTCCTCTAATTTAGGTAATTTAAATCTCTTTAATTTAAAATCCCTATAATCTCTCAATTTGTAACATGTATTTCCTTCAGCCCCAATTCCTTCACCTCCACACCATTGCCACCACCAGACCACCATGTTCAGACGACGTCTCGACCACCAGACTGCCCGCTTTATCACATCCGACGACTCCACTCAGACCAAATCTGGCGACCGACTTTATCACTCTGATGATCCATCTAATCAGATATACGAATGGCATACCATCTACGACTGCCATTAATTAGCCGGAAATTGTTTCCAAGGGTTCAATCACGAAGCTACTACATGGATCGAAGCTTGCCAGGTTGGTCTTGATTAGGAGGAGAAGAAATGGCTTCTGGCGATTCGAACCTAAATTAAAGCCCTAAGGATAATGGTTTTGTTTAAGGGATTTAACACCAAACAGCTTCTCGTTGAATGTTGGGATTATGAATCAAGATGTTGTGATTGATAATATTAATATGCTAGAAAAGGAGGTTAGTAAGAGTTAACTAATTAGGAATTTTTAAATTTTGTAATCTTTGTTTTGTTCATTCTTCCCCATTCATTTTCCTACCTTTTTTTTCTTTCCAAAGTTTGTAATCTCAAAGATGAAGTAATAGAGAACGCTGATTCATTAGATAAATGTAATCAGATGATAAGTGCTTTCATTTGTTTTATTTGGTTGATTACGTATATGTAACCAAATGATATGTGCCTACATTTGTTCTATTTGGTTTATTACGTATATGTAATCAGATAATATATGCTTACATTTTTTTTATTTTGTTGATTACGTATATCTAATCAGATTATATGTGTTACAGTTGTTCTTTTATGGTTGATTACATGTATGTAATCTACGTTATATGTAATCAATGCTTACATATATGTAAAAAGTTTTATTGAATGCTTATGAATGATGTTCGTTGACTTTACACCAATTATGATTACGTATACGTAATCATGTTACAATATGCTTACATTTTGTTTTGTTGAGTGATTACATATATGTAATCAGATGGTATGTTCGAACACAAACACTTTGATACATACATGTAATCAAATTATATGTACAAACACAATTACTTTTATAGTTGTAAAAAATATTTACTAGCATTTTGAAAAATAAAAGAAATTTGATTTTTTAAATGTAATTTATGAAAGAAGAGAGAGAAAATAATTATAAAAAAATAGGAGAGAGAATAAATAAATATGAGAGATAAATCTATTATGTTACTATATTACCCTTTATTAATAATAATAAATCATAAAATTCTTAATTAATTACAATAATGACATTGTTTAATTATAGCCATTGATCAATTAGATCAACGGTTATAAAAGAGTTTTTTTGGTTTTCTTGAAAATAAGAGTTTTCTTAGGAGCTCTTCCCTATATATATATATATATATATATATATAGGGGATGGTTCCATTGTTAACACTCCTGTATAGTGTTAACCCATTAACCCTGACGTTTTTTGCCCGAATCTTTGTTTTTTTTTTGTCATGGTTTTTATTATACATAAATATGGGGTTTTTTTTGTGTTTTTGCTAATTCATCACCGTTTAGAAATTAAATCAAAGTGTAAGTAAGTGTAAGTTTCTTACACTTACTTACATCATATAGTGTAACTTAAACTTACAATTGATTTAATTTCTAAACGGTGATGAATTAGCAAAAACACAAAAAAACCCCCTATTTATGTATAACAAAAACCATGAAAAAAACAAAACAAAGATTCGGGCAAGAAATGCCAGGGTTAACGGGTTAACATTTGATCCTCTCCTTATATAGGGAGAGGTTCAAATGTTAACCCTCCCTTATATCGTTAACCTGTGTTAACCCGACATTTTTTGCCCGAATCTTTGTTTTTTTCATGGTTTTTGTTATAAATAAATATGGGGGTTCTAATTTGTTTTTTTGCTAATTCATCACCGTTTAGAAATTATTTACAAATGTAAGTAAGTGTTACTTACATTTGTAAATGTTACTTACATTTGTAAATGTTACTTACATTTGTAAATAATTTCTAAACGGTGATGAATTAACAAAAACACAAAAAAGAAACCCACTTATTTATGTATAACAAAAATAATGAAAAAAAAACAAAGATTCGGGCAAAATATGCTGGGTTAACACGAGTTAACGATATAAGGGAGGGTTAACAATGGAACCATCCCCTATATATATATATATAAATTGAATACTTTGAAAACCCGATCTTAAAGAGAAACACCCTTAAACTTTACGTGGACCAGATCAAAGTTATCTTATATTTTAATTTATTAAACAGAAAACACTTGTGTTTCACAATTAAAGTTGAATATTTTATTGAGTTTTTATAAGGAAAATAATTCTTTTACCTTTATAAGGATAAAACAGACTTTTTCTCTTTCTCTCTCTTCTCTCTTCTCTATTCTCCTCTCTCTTCTCTCTCGTCTTTATATATTTGAAATTAACCATATAATACACATGTGTATTATTTTTTTAAGTTAATTTTTTTTAAAATATTAAAACAACAAAAATGTGTAAAAAACAATTTTTAAGAATAAAAAACACAAAAAATGTGTAGTTTTTATATGAACTAAAAAAACCCTTTTTCTAAGAACAAAAAGAAAACAAAAAATATGTACTTTTTATAAAAAATAAATTTTCTCTAATATTAAAAAAATTAAACATGTTTAATCGATTTAAAAATTTACAATTTTTACAAATTTACAAGTAAAAAAATATAGAATAATACTAAACGTGTGAAATTAATTTTACTAATATTTAAAAAGAATTCACATGAGTAATAGATTCAAATACAAGGAAACAACTACAAAATTCTTAAACTACACATGTGTAGTAATAAAAAAATACACACAGTCAGACACTACACATGTGTAGTTTTTTTAAATAATCAAAAACAATTTTTAGGAACAAAAAACAAAAACAAATGTGAAGTTTTAAACAAACTAAAATTACCTCTTTATTTAAAAATAAGAAACACAACAAAAATATGCACTTTTATACAAAATAAATTTTCACTAGCATTAAAAAATTAAACATGTTTAACCGATCTAAAAATTTACAAGTTTTAATACACAAGTACAATTGACTCAAAAATCTATAAGTACACATGTTTTCTTAATTTTAACATTTGTAATTAATTTTCATTGATATTAAAAACAATACACATGTGTAACAAATTCAAATTCAAAGAAACAATTATAAAATCCGTAAGCTACACATGTGTAGAACTAGAAAAAAACTGATGTATATCTGAAAACTACGCATGTGTAAACATATCAATTTTTACTAATTTAAAAAATACTTAATAATATTAAACATCTTTAATTAATTTTCAGTAACATGCAAAAGAATTTAAAATATAGAGAAGTGTGTGAAATAGAGATGAAATGATTTGAAATAGAAAGAGGTGATGTGATGTTATAAAGAAAGAGAGAATTGTATTTTTACCAACATACCCATTCTAATTAAATAAACATAAATCTAATTAAATTTTGATCAATGGTCCATGTTGAGTTTTCTTATATATATATATATATAAGGATATTTTGAAAACATTTTTTTAATGAGAAAACTGTGAAAACTCAAGTTCAACTATTGGATTTGGAGATGTGTGGAAGAGAATAAAGATGAAAATTTTGTTTTATTAATGTGATTATTAAATAATTATAATGGTACAAAAAGATACAGAAAGGGTAGATATGTTTAAAAAGATATATAGTACAAAATGTACAAAAGTACATCTAGCAAAAAAATCTGTATATATAACAGATAAATATTATGTAACATCGATGTATAATGTACGTAAAAATAACAAAAAAACTGTTAAATTACTTGTTAGTATAATATGTATCGCCAAAAACTTCATTTTTCTTCTTGGAAATCTCGCCTGCCTAGAAAACCTGTCTGAGATAACCTTTCACAACAGAGAAATCAAAATAAAACTCGGGTAGATTTTGAACTCGATTACGCAACCAATCAAGAAGTAGTTGAGGGTCCCGATTGCCAATAAATATACTGATTTTCAGGCTAAGGTTCTTAAAATCAGTAGGGGTACCTACCCGTAGGTTTAATGTAACTTATCTGTAAAACATATGTAATACAGATGTTGCAGTAAAACATATGTAATATGGTAAAACAAAGATTGATGTGAATATGTAACACCATTGTAACCTAGGTGCATTAACTGTGTAACAATTCACAAACCTGAAAAACATTTGTAACATCGTTGTCTTTGTTAAGATGTGTTAACGAATAGACAATATTCTCATCGACATGATTAGTGTGAGAAACATAACAAAACAACTTTCCGTGTGAGCTATCTAAGTTTTTATATGTAACACTTTGTGTAACGAACGTAACTTATATGTAAAACATATGTAATATAGTTGTTTTCAGTAAATATATGTAGTATAGTGAAACACAAATTGTTGTTATATGTAAAACCTTTGTAACGTAGGTGCATTGACTGTGTAATAAATCAAGAACTTGAAAAACATTGGTAACATCGTTGTATTTGTTATGGTGCGGCCTATGAGGCTGCCTAGGCGCTAGGCGCCCCTCTACTAAAAACTATATGTAAAACATTGGTAACATCGTTGTTTTTGTTATGTGTAATGAACGTATTTTATATGTAAAACATATGTAATATAGTTGTTTCAAGTAAAACATATGTAATATAGTAAAACAAAGATTGATGTTAACATGTAACACCTTTGTAACGTAGGTGCATTAACTGTTTAATAATTCACGAAATTGAAAAAAATTGGCAACATCATTAAATTTGTTATAATGCGGCATAGACGAATGCCTATATAGGGAACACGAGCATTTAAATGAAGAGGGTTTTCTTTTTCATGTTTGTTCGTAAAGAAACTTAGTGTGTTCATGTTCGTGTTCGTTCATTAATAGTATACATGAATGGTTCACGAACATAGACGAACATAAGTAAACTAACATAACTAAATAAGCATAAACGAACATGACTAAAGAAACAAAACAACCAATCTTGAACACAAATAGTTAAACAAACATGAACGAACAAATGAATTCTAAACTTGGATTGATATTAACCCATTTCAGTTAATAAATTCATTAAAGTTCCGGTAAAATAAAAATGACACAAGGATGTTAGTTTATAAAGAACACAAATATATCAATTATTTTTAAAATAAATAAATTCATTTATTAATAAAAATAAATTAACGAGCAAACGAACCTAAACGAACAAATGTAAACGAACGTAAATGAACGAATATAAACACGTAAATGAATGAACATAAACAAATATGACTGAAGAAACAAAACATCAATTATTGAACACAAATAGTTAAATAGACATGAACAAACAAATGAATTCTAAAGTTAGATTGATATTAACCCATTTTAGTTAATAAATGAATTAAAATTCCGGTAAAATAAACGAACGTTCACAATCGTAAATGAACAAATGGGACGTGTGTTCATGTTCGTTTATTTACTAAATAAATTTTCATTAACGAACTTTTTACTTGTTTACTAAACGTTCGGTTCATTTACAGGGTAAAAAAGTGTAACGAATTAAAAAACTAGAATAAAAAAGGTAAAAACAATGGTAACATCGTTGTAGTTGTTATGTTGCGGCCTAGGAGGCTGCCTAGGCGCTAGGCTCCCCTCCACTAAAACCTATATATAAAACATTGGTAACATCGTTGCATTTGTTATGTGTAATGAACGTAATTTATATGTAAAACATAAGTAATATAGTTGTTCCAAGTAAAACATATGTAACATATTATAACAAAGATTGGTGTTAATATGTAACACCTTTGTAATGTAGGTGCATTAACCGTGTAACAATTCACGAACCTGAAAAACATTGGTAACATCATTGCATTTGCTATTGTCACACCCCCAAATTCCCACGCGAGGTGTGAGACCGCGCGGGTGTGACGTGGCCAGGATCATAGCTCTTGGTCATATAGAACGACTCTATATGAGTTGCACAATCATACAGTTTTGTAAATCAAACAAATTTCATAAATATGCAGCGAGATAGTTTAATATATAAAAGTAGCGGAATAAATAAGGTGTTTGCAGCGGAAAGTAAATGTATCAGACACTACATGTCTAGAACACTACATGTCTAGAATTGTTTCAAAACACACAAATCCAAAATATAAGCCTAGGAGATTAATCTATACGCATGCAAGATCCCTTTGGTGCATCTCCAAGTGCTCCTAGCTTGTGCCATCAGTTACCTGAGAATACATGCGAAAATGTGTCAACATAAAGTTGATGAGTTCACATGTTTAGAATGTAGTAAACAGTAAGACAGACATATACTGGGTATGTTAAGTTGTTTGTTGGATCTACGATCCGAAGTGTGTCAGTTCATCTTACCGAAACTTGACTTTTCCTTTGCCTCCCCGGGTCATCGCTGAACCCGGAAATCAACATCGATATTACTCTCATCGTGACCTCCAGTCACAGTTGTTGTCGAGTGGGGCTAGTCAAACCTGGTATTACTACGTAATAACGACTCGTTTGTTACACAACTAACGGTAAAGGTATGTGAGGGCTTTGATGCGATAATTGTTACACTCAAAATAGTTTATAACATACTAGTAATATACCTAAAACAGTTGCATAGTATTCTCACCCCAATAATTTAATAAAAACCGTTAAGTATATAAAAGTGGGGTTGTAAACTCACCTGAGTTTAGCTGTGCGTTCTTCACGTGAACGGCTTTATGCGCCTTTAGCAGTAACCTATATCACATAGGTGTTATGAGTTTGTGCTCACATTCGTGTGGGTCTCACAGGACCGTGTTCGTGTCCAAACAACTCCAAGTTGTTATGTAGGTCGCGTTGTCGGTGTTTGACCGTGTTGACCGTGTTTGAACGTGTTGACCGTGTTTGACTTAACGACCCGTTGGTGACGTGTTTAGTTCAAGTGATCGATTTAAGTGTTCACAGTGTCGTGTGGTATGTGTAAGTGCATACATCACATTTGCGGGATAACTTACTATTTATAGTAAGTTTCCGTTTTACGAAGGTTTCTAAGTTAAACAAGTCATACAAGAAATCACTTTCCGTTTGTTCTAGCATGCATGGTTAACCTATATGAACATGTTATCACATAGCACATAGTTACACTTAGTCAATTAATCACATTTCTCGTTTAAAAGTTTCTATTTATCGTAAGTTCCTATACCTATCAATTTTTACTAACAAAAATCATGTACTAACAATCGTTCATTCATAATAAGGTATATTAGGTCAATTACTATCAAAATTTATGCTCACATTCATATTTTCACAGAATCCCCAATTTAAAGTTACTATATTTAGTAAGTTTGAAAAATAAGCTTATTCTAAATCAAATCATTTTAACTTGTTCCTATGGTTAGTAGTATTCATCAACAAGTCTCATTGCAACTTAAAATTATCAAGCAAGCATATGGTTTATCATCAAAGTTTCTATTTTTAGAAACTTACTTCAAAAATACTTATTTTAACATTCCTTTCTAATCCAATACCTCTAGAATCATCATATTAGTTCTAAATCATCATTCAACCCAAATAATCATGACAAATTCACCATCTATCAACACTTTGTATTTTAAAAGTTTCCTTAATTAGTAATAACTCCAAATATCGATTTCTTGCTAATAAAAATCATGAAATACATCGTAAATAGTTCACATATCATCAAGAATCATTCATTCATACTTCAAAATCAACTAAATATACCTAGATCATCCACGCATGTAACTAGAAATCATCATCTATGATAATAATCCCAAATAACTCAATACATCATCAAGAATACCCACATAATTGATATCAACATTCAAATCAGTGAATCAAGGTACTTATAGCAGGTTCATAGACCCAAAATTTCATGTGAGGGATCGTCTTAAAGTTGCATGTGGCCATATTGGCTTGCATGTGTGTGTGGTGGTGATTTTTGGCTATAATGAGCATAGATACTACCTCACAAGGCTTCAAATCACTGAAATGGAGTTGAGATCAGTTGGTTTGGAGCTCCAGAATCTGCTGATCAAGCCTCCGAGCTGCAATGTGAAAGATGGTGGTGATGGGTGCACCTCTAATCTCCTATGCTCCAAGCCTTCCAATATCTTCAAAATGGCTCCCCAAGAGTTCCAGGTGGCTTGAATGGTGTTTACTGAGCATGGGTGGTCGAGAAGATGAGTTTTAGTCGAGAGGATTAGGGGTAAGGGGTAGTAGAAATGATTAGCATTGGATTTATAAAGATTTTGCGTGTTTGGAACCGTCGCGTACCGCCGAGACTGGCAAGAGTCCCTCTCGGCGTACCGTAATGATTATAATAATCGCTTGTCTCCCGAAACACGCCGCGTACCGCTAAGATGGAAGATGATCGGCCGCCGCGTATCGCGACGATTTTTGGAGAATTCAAATTCTCCAGCCTAGGCTTCGCGTACCGCCAAGGCCCAACCCAAGGTCCTTAGCGTACCGCGATGGGTTCCAGAAGAGCCCAATAGGCCCAATTTTGTTATTTCGAATCGTTTTTCGATCGTTTTACGTTTACGGTCTTCGTTTCTCGACATATTATCATTGTTTCACTTGTTTTGGGTTCCACCGGGCCTAAGTGTTGTGAAATTAGGTTGTGGTTCGTTTATTTCACTAACGTTCGTTATTCAAGACACGTGCACACGTTTTACGATAATTCCTCGAATTATTGGTTTGTCGTGTGTGTTTGGACTGGTGTGCCACGTGTCACACTAATTATCACCAATTCTAGTGCCACGTATGTAATAATAATACAAATTATTATTAAAATAATGTAAATGGTGACCTGGAAAATACGAGGTATCACCAATTCAGTTCGTGTTGTCGGTGCTTGTCTGGTTTGTGAATAGGTGAGGGTATTTCTTTTTAATTTGGTCCTTTCGTTCCCAGGTGTATTCCGGTCCACGTCGAGAGTTCCATCGTACTTTAACTATCGGTATGCGACTAAGTTTGAGTTTCTTGATCTCTCGGTCCATTATTTCTACCGGTTCCTCAATAAAGTGAAGTTGTTCATCGATCTGGATTTCCTCTAAAAAGACTAGTGAGCGTTTCGTTGAGTAAGCACTTCTTGAGGTTGGATACATGGAATACGTTATGTACGCTACTCAGCTCTTGCGGTAGATTTAGCTCATAGGCCACGGGGCCTATTCGTTTTGTGATTTCGAATGGTCTGATGTAATGAGGATTCAGTTTCCCTCATTTCCGGAATTGGATCACTCCCTTCCAGGGCGAGACCTTAAGTAGTACTCGATCTCCCACCTGATATTCCAAAGGCTTACGCCTTTTGTCGGCGTAGCTTTTCTGTCGATCCCGAGCTACTGCCATTTTGTTTCGTATCTGCACGATCTTCTCGGTCGTCTCGTGCACTAGTTCGGGAGCACTCAGTTGGCCCTCACCAACTTGTTCCCAATAGAGAGGTGATATGCACTTACGTCCACAAAGTGCTTCAAATGGTGCAACCTTGATGTTGGTGTGATAACTGTTATTGTAGGAGAATTCAACTAAGGGTGGGTGAGTCTCCCAGCTGCTGTCGAAGTCTATTATGCATGCTCGAAGTATGCTTCCAGTGTTTGGATGGTTCGTTTACTTTGTCCATCCATTTGCGGGTGATAGGCAGTACTCATGTCTAACCTTGTCCCTAGTGCCTTATGCAAGGACTTCCAAAAATGCGCCGTAAATCGGCTGTCTCTATCGGATATTATGGAGATCGGAACTCCATGTCTGGAAACTACTTTCTTTAGATAGATTCGAGTCAGTCTATCTAACTTGTCAGTTTCTTTGACTGGCAGGAGATGCGCAGATTTCGTGAGTCGGTTTACGATCACCTAGATGGTATCGCAACCACTCGCCGTCTTTGGCAGTTTCGTTATGAAATCCATGGAAATCTGCTCCCATTTCCATATCGGGATTTTGGGTTGTTGTAGTAGTCCTGATGAATATGATATTCGACTCTTACCTTAGATCATGTCGGACACTTGTTCACATAAGTCGCGATCTCCGACTTCATGTTTGGCCGCCAATAAGTCATCTTTAGATCGTGGTACATCTTGTCAGAATCTGGATCTACGGAATATCGGCTTTTGTGTGCTTCGTCCATCACTACATTCCTTAATCCCCCGTAGTGTAGAATCCAAATCCGATCCATAAAATAGTAAGCTCCGTCAGTCTTCACCTCCAATTGTTTATCCATGCCTTGCAAAGATTCGTGTGTGAGGTTTTCGGTTTTTAGAGCTTCCTGTTGTGCGGTTTGGATCTGATTGGGTAGCTCTGAGTGAATCGTGAGTTGTAGTGCACGCACGTTTGGTTTCCTTTCGGCTTAACGCGTCGGCTACTACGTTAGCTTTTCCTGGATGGTATTTGATAGCACAGTCATAGTCCCCTGTCTGTTTGACCCATCAGCGTTGTCTCATGTTTAGTTCCTTCTGGTCAAAAATGTGTTGTAGGCGCTTATGATCCGTGAATATTGTGCACTTGGTGTCGTACAGGTAGGGTCGCCAGATTTTCAGTGCAAACACCATGGCTCCCAACTCCAAATCATGAGTTTTTTAGTTCTTCTCGTGCACCTTTAGTTGTTGTGACGCATAGGCTATGAATTTCTCACGTTGCATTAGCACACAACCGAGTCCTTGTTTCAATGCGTCGTAATAGACTACAAAATCTTCGCACCCCTCCGGTGGGGATAAGATCGGTGCACTGCACAATTTCCGCTTCAACAGGTTGAAAGTAGATTCTTGTTTCTCTCCCCATTCAAACTTCTTGTCTTTATGAGTAAGAGATGTCAGTGACTGTGCGATCTTCGAAAATCCCTCGATAAACCGCCTGTAGTACCCTGCCAGTCCTAGGAATTGTCGCACCTTAGTTGGAGCCTTGGTGCTTCCCAGTTCTTAACGGCCTCGATCTTGGCTGGGACTACATGTATGCCTTTTTCGTTTACTACATGTCCAAGAAACTGGACTTCGCGAATCCAAAAGTCGCACTTGGAGAATTTCGCGTACAGTTGCTTCGTCTTTAGCAGTTCCAAGACAAGTCTCAAATGTTCGGCATGCTCTTCCTGATTCTTGGAGTAGATCAGGATATCATCTATGAATACAAGTACGAATTTTTCAAGGTACGGCTTGCACACGCTGTTCATGAGATCCATGAATACGGCCGGTGCATTGGTCAGTCCGGAGGGCATGACCAATAATTCGTAATGTCTGTATCATGTTCTAAAGGCTGTCTTTGGAATGTCGTCCTCCTGTATCCTTAGTTGATGGTAGCCTGATCTCAAATCGATCTTTGAATAGTAGCTTGACCCTTGCAATTGGTCAAACAGATCATCTATTCGTGGTAATGGGTATCGATTCTTGATCGTCACCTTGTTCAACTCCCGGTAGTAAATGCACATACGGAAAGATCCATCTTTCTTCTTTACAAATAGAACCGGTGCTCCCCATGGTGAGAAGCTCAGTCTGATAAATCCCCGATCTAATAACTCCTGCATTTGATTAAATATTTCTTGCATCTCGGTAGGAGCCAATCGATACGGTGCCTTTGCTATCTGTCGCACCCCGAGCCGGCGGGCCGGATCGATTGTCCCATCGGGCGGAAGGATCTCGAGGCGTGATATCGGGAATAATAAACGTAATGATCAGATTGTATACATTGCACAACATATAAGAATAACTAAAGCATACATTAAAATAGGATTACAAAGTTCAATTAAAAGCTTAGCGTTCCATAATTTAACAATGTAAACCTACACAAAAGAATCATAAGTATCTATCTTGTATCTATACAAGATACCAAAAATGATTCACAAGTAATAACAAAGGTATGCTTCTTCAAAAACTACTAGGTCCTCTATCTGGACATCCTAGTGTTCATCCTGATCCATAACTAAATCCTGTACATCCACTAAGAAGACATGTAAGAAAACAAAGTCAACACATGGTTGGTGAGTTCATATAATTTAGTATATTAAAATGAATTTGAACAAAGCCTTTGGATAGCAACCTTAACCCCATTAACAACACCTATTCTATCCAACCAAATATGCTTATATATAGGGCATACGTAGGGTCAAGCCTACAACCTGCCCAACCACTAGCCCACCACATACCAGGTCACATATAATATTGTTGTTGATGATAATTAAGCATTCTACCATATCAAAACCATCTTGAAAATATGTTACCATCTGACCGAAGCAACAACCTTAACCCACCAACAACACCTATCCCATCCAGTCAAGTATGCTTATATATAGGGCATACGTAGGGTCTAGCCTACAACAAGCCCAGCCGCCAGGCCACCATATACCAGACCACATGCGATATTGTACCCGATGTCCTTACCCGAATGATGACCCTAGCCTCACCAATGACACCTATCCTATCCAACCAAGTATGCTTATATACAGGGCATATGTAGGGTCAAGCCTACAACCTGCCCAGCCGCCAGCCCACCAAATACCGAGTCACATAAGATATTGTTATTGACGATAACTTAGCATTTCACTCTCTACCAACATCACATCCGTTAAAGTTTGAAAATAAGTTTATGAGTTCACTTTTGTGGACAACTGAATTTATGGAGGGTGAATCACCAAAGGACACCACCAATGGTATTCAGTATCAGTCCATAGGAGCAACTAGAGTGTAACGGTCTGCGTCGGTGCATAGTTAGAGGATATCCATTAGTAGACACTAGTTCTACTAATTTGTATCATAATCATCCTAGCCACCGTTACAAAACATGGATGGACAATGAAGAACACTGAATGACTAGTGGGGGTTGACTTCGTAGGTCAAAACGCGAAGGCCAATCAGTCTGTCTCACCAGTACTGACTACGAAGAACACTAAATGACTAGTGGGGGTTGACTTCGTAGGTCAACACGCGATGGCCAATCAGTCTGTCTTATGATGTTCTTGCTGATTATTCAGTATTTTGACTTTCCAGTATCATGTGCACATGTACCTATTTACCAACCGGATCCCATTCGACCACTTACACACGCTGAACTTGAGTTCGAGTATGAGTTTAGTATGAGTATATGTATGTGTATGGGCATGTGTATGAGTATGAAAAACGTATGAATATATAAAGTATGTGTATAGTATGAGTATAGTTTGAGAAGAGTATGTGAAAAGTGTGAATCCATGTTAAAAAAATATGAGTTTGTATTAGAAAGTATGAGTTTGAGAAAGTATTTGTATGAAAAAGTTTAAGTTTACCAAAGTTTAAATATTGATTTGCCTAAGTATAAAACCTTAGAACTACAAGCATAATAAATATATATACATTGTAAACAATTAAAGTAAACAAGTATAAATTTATAAAATGAACAGTCTATGAGCATTATAATGATTAACTCAAACATTTAGTTAAAACATTTAAGTAAAACAGTTAACATGTTTCTCAGTTCCGCAGTAAAACGAAAAGAGTTTGAAAAGGAACAAATGAACTCACCTGTGTTGTAGACCACTTGAATAACTTAGAAACGCGCTCGCTCGTTTGTGGTAATAGAAATATCTTCAACACCTGAGTTGATTTATTACGATTTGAACACTATATGTGACACCCCGTAAAATCCAGGTCAGCTTCTATTTTATTAAATGTTTATTTGATTGGTTCTTTCTACACGTGGCACTAGAATTAGATTAATTTAGTGTGACACGTTGCACGACAGTACGAACACCGATACACGACTAGATAATTCGAGGAATTATCGAGAAACAACACACACGTGTCAAAACACACGAACGTTGGTGAACGTTTAGCACTTCGTGTAACACAACACTTGAAACCCCACGAAACGCACAAACATTGAACTTGGAAGTTCAAACGAGGCCAAACGATAGTTCGTAAACGTGAAAACGACGACGAACGGATCAAACCCATGAAACTAGGCCTATTGGGCTCTTCAGGGGCCCATCACGGTACGCGATGGTCCATAAGAGGCCTCATAGCGGTACGCGATGGATGGGCGGGGGATTTGAATCCCGAAATCCGTCGCGATACGCGGAGAGAATCTGGAGCCCTCTCCACGGTACGCGACGACATCCAGACGCCAAATCTTTATAAAACCAAGACAAATCATGCCTAGCCTACCCCATACCATCATTTCTCCAATTTTACACGCCATAACTCGTCCAACTTCGTCTTCTACACCATCTTTCAGTAAATTTCCTCCATTGTAGACCATTTCCAAGCTCAAGGTTTGGAGATTCAAGCTTGTTACCCACCTAGAAGCTCGAAGAATCATCGCCACCTTCTTGTTCCTGTCGAAACCCACGAGCCAGGAGGCCTAGAAGCTATCCTTATCATCTTCTCAGGATCTTGAAGCTTTGAAATATAGTTCTACACTCCTTGCGGCTTAAAACCACCATATTTCGCACATGCACACTGACAAACACACATGCAAGCCCCATAGCCTTGCATGCACAAATTTCTCTTTGTTTTAATCTGGGTTTGTTGATATCTCAGTGATTTATGATGATCTATGATGTTTAAATATTGATTTATGACAATCCATGAAGTTGTGTATGATGTAATCTCACGATTTGTGCATAAAACATTGAAAAACCCACATGCATGTATGATCCATGGCATGTGGGATGATTTTTGATGTTTATAGATGTTTATTGATGATGTTAGAAGATCATTACATGGTTAGATCTTATTAAAATGACTAAAAATGGGATTTTGATGGAACTTGCTAATATTAGTAACTTTTTATTCACAAAATGGTGATTTGGTGAAAATGATGAACATGCATGTATATAGATATGTTGATTGAGGGATAGTATGATGATATGGATGCTTAGAATGTTGTTTTGATGTTGATTATGATTATTTGGGCATAGTTACTATTATTAGTAACTTTTATAACCCAAGTCAAGGTAACATGGATGATGTTAGTAACTTGCATGTATGTGGATTTGCTATTAGAATGTTAACAGGATGAGTTGGATGCTTGAAATGTGACTTTGATAATGTTTATGGTCATATTTAGCATGGTTACTATTTTTAGTAACTTTTGTAGTCGAAATATTGATCGGTGGTAATTGTGACTATATGAGCATGTTTGAATGATGTTAAAAGGATTATTATGATGATTTGTGGTATAAAAATGGATTGGAAATGTTTGGGATAGTCATTCTTATGCAAAACTACAAAGTTACTATTTATGGTAACTTTATTTTTACAAAAACCGACTTATGAATGTTTTGTATGATTTGAGCATGCTAAGTGGTTTATGTTTTAATATGATGAATGAATGCTAAGTTAGATGGTGTCCGATATCGCGTATGCTAGATATTGGAAACTTTCCATTTTAGGAAACTTTTAAGTGCAAAAATGACAAAAGTGACTTATGTGATTTCATATGATAATGTGCTATGTGTTAACATGATAACATAGGACTAACGAGCATGCTAGAACTCTAAAATCGATATACTTTGAGAAACTTTTCATAAATGGAAACTTACTATAAATTGTAAGATGTCCATAAACGCGACTTACGCGTTTTGCACACGACGAGCACTTACACGATTGCTACACGATTCACAACCGTCACACGGTTCACCAACGGGTCGTTGACTTGACACGGTCAAATTTGGTCAAACACGGTCAACTTTGGTCAAACACGGTCAATGTGGACCAACATGAGCAAACACGGTCATTGTGGACCAACACGGACAAACATGAACAACCGAGGGTTGTTAAGTACAAACACGAGCACTAACACGAACACGAGCACGATCACTTACACAAACTCACGTACAGTATACGATATAGGTTGCCAGAAAACCGACTACGCAACGACGCAGGAGCTTACGCTTGCTTTAGCACACGATCACTAAGGTGAGTTTACGACCCCTCTTTAACTTTTTTACAAGCTTTTCAAATAGGGGAGAATACTAGTTGCATCGAGTCAAACATTATGCTATTACAAACATTTTTGTGTATACTGGTTTATTAGACAAACATTAAGTGTTGAACTCGTAACAAGCCCTCACAAAGTCTTACCATTAATGTACAAACAACGTGGTAGGTTTGGATGGATCCGTTTGGGTGTGACTAACCCCACGGGGCACAATATTGACCGGATGTCATAACCCGTGAAACTCTGACCTAACTTGCTGTGTGTACGTGACACAGCGGAGGCAAGGACAAACAAGTCTAGTTCGGTAGTGACGCACGGACACTTGGAGCCTAGGGCTTGGTACTAACATATGATAAACAACATGACACATGATTTCTTACTATATGTATATATATCAAAACCTGTGAAATCACCAACCATTGTGTTGACACTTTTTCTTAAACTTGTATTCTCAGGTAACTAGCTGCATTGGAATAGGATGCACACTTAAGGGCATGAGCATAGGAATTTGCATTTATTTATGTCATGTCGCTTGTTAAACAATTTCAATTTATGTATTGTACTAAGCCTTGTAGTGTCTGACACTTGTTATTTCCGCTGCATTTATTAAACCTATTATCTTTCTGCTACAAACTATTTGGTTTCTTTTAAGTCAAACATTGTTTTGAAAACGCATATAGAGTTGTTCTATTTGACCTTGAGCTGTGATTCTGGCCACGTCACACCCACGTGGACTGACACCACGAGTGGGAATTTGGGGGTGTGACACTATAAGTGTTTATAGTTATTGTTATTGTTATTGTTATTGTGTTTTAAATCACCACTATGTGAATAAGTGTCGTATTATTTTACTAGCGGGTTACTATGATTAGTTACTAAGTGTTTAAGTCTATCCTTATCCTATTGGAATTACTACACCTTACCCAACATAAATGAAGACTAACTTAGAAGCTCAAAGTTAGGTTTAAAGAAGTTCCCCTGTAAGGTATCGTACAGGAACCAAAAAGAGGGAACACGTGAATTAACCTGAGGATCCCCGCAAGGTTTTAAAGAAGAACCAAAAATGGAAAACCTGTTGAATTGGGATAAGAATCCCCCATAAGGTAATATTAATCACCTAAAAGGGAATCCGTGAATTTTACCTTAAGATCCCTGATAAGGTATCGTAAAAGAAACAAAAGTGGAAACTGTGAATTAACCTTCGGATCCCCCGTAAGGTCTTAAGGAAGAACCAAAAACGGGAAACCTGCTTATAAAAGAAGTTTGGTTATAAAATTTTGTAACTCAAAAGAAAGTTAATTTATTTTTATAAAAAAATATTTTCTTTAGCTAAAAATAAATATAATAATCATTTAACTTTTCTTTATGCAACTAAATAATAACTTTAATTTTATTAATATAAGGTTATATCATCAAGTTTACAAGGTCGAACTTAGGTTAACTTTAATTAAGTATAACCTATGTCCTTATTTGTTCCTTTGACCTTTTGTTCAAATCTTTGAATTGGTAATCAACTAACGTTATTCACTTTGAATAATCCGATTGACTACCATCGTTATGAGTTTGTCAAGTGTTGAGTTTTGATATTACTACCAACCTATACGCTTAATGTTGTGACTTGAACTTCCTTATCTCCAACTTGTTGTTCTTAAATTCCTTTGGCACACTTAGCCATATAACAACCTTTTATATTAAGGTAAGTTACTAGTTGACTTAGTTTAATTAACCAAAAGGTTGCCAAGTTAGTACACATAAATTCTGAGTTTTTGGTTAACATCTGCACTACCATTGATATTAACCTTTAAAGCTATGGTTTTATTTGACAAGACCCAAGTATTTTAATTCAAATTGAATTTTAAAATAGTGGTTTATATGTTAACATCGTTTAGTGAAGCTTTGGTTTTGGGAAAGAAATCTTAATATCGATAGTCCACAAAACCGATAACACTACAACACCCTAATGATCTCTAACCGGTTAATCTATGTTTAAACAGCTCCAAATCGATTCCCAACTAACCCAAACATAAATCTAACATTTTCCTTTGATTCCTAAGTCGATTTGGTGCATGGCCCTAGGGTTTAGATGCTCATAACTCGGCTTTAATGGTGCTGGTGTTCGAGAAACTCCCACAACAGCAGTAGCCACCATTTCAGCTCGTTTGAGCTCGTTTTTAGTCGGTTTTTGATGATTCAAAGCTTGATTTCTTCCTCTTAACACAATATACATGTTTCTACAGTCGTTCTAGTGTTGACCTAACTGATTTGAAATGATAAAAACGGATTTGAAGCTTAGCTCGCCGGAATAGTAGAAAACCCTCAAATTTCGAAACTTCTCACTAAAACTGCAACCACATCAGCTCGTTTCAGCTCCGATCGTTTGTACTATTGTGTTCCGCTTGTTCCCACGGTCGTTTTGACTACTAGAACGTCGAATTTGGTGGATAAATGAGAGAGTTATGGTGGTTTGAAGTAGAGAGAGTGTATAGAGAAATGGAAATCGTGAATCTTGAGGAAGAAGGGTCTTGAGCTGCAAATATGAGGGAAAAGTGGTGGGTTTTAGGGTTTAAATAGCCCGGGTATGTTCCGATGCTTTGGGTTTCGTTCGGTTTCAGTTTCACGCGTCGTTTTCGTCGTCTTCTCATAATATTGCGTAACTTAATAAAGAGAGAAAATTTTAAACTCTTTTTTTTAAATGGTAATTCCTAGTAAATTAATTAAATATCTCCTATTGATTTTTAAAATTTCAAAAACGTTTATTTTTATTGTTTCACCGGATCGTATCGTTTTCGCACGTATTCGTACGAATCGTCACCCGTTCGAACACGACGACAACATTACTTTCCAATTTGGTTTTCTAATTATAGGATATCGTTCAGAACGTTAAACTTTCAATTATATTCGTACGAATCGTCACTCACACGAATATACCGTATGTTTAATATTCACATAATGACACCCTATATGATTTTAGTTTGGATTTCCTCACGTACATTTATACATAACATGATCCTAACTATCAAACACATAATTTGTCCTATCACTGTTTATTGTTTCAAGTATGTCGGTTTCGTGTCTGCGTGTGTCGTGTGTCGTGTGTCAGTATTGTGTGTTCTCACTGTTAGTATTACTGTTTCTCACTTGATTTCACATATGATTTACCTATCTGACATGCACATAGTTTCCGTACAAGTATCTACAGTAATTTCTTACTGTTTCGATTTACTGTTCCGGCACTGATGTTACACTATCGGTGCGGCTCCCGGTGTTAGATCTATCTGAAACTCCACTTGTCACTTCGGTGGTAGTCCAGGCAGATCGTCGGGAAAAACTTCGGGAACGTCGCGGAATACAACGATGTCCTTGATCTTTCTCTCCTTTTTCGGTTTTTCAGAGATAAGGGCTAAAATGGCTGTGTACCCTTTCTGTAAGTACTTGCTTGCCTTCATGCAGGACATGATGTTTAGCGGTATTCTACGCCGTTCTCCCTGAATCGGGATTTTCTCTCCGCTTGGAAATGTAACTCGTAAGATCTTCTCGTTGCACACAATCTCAGCTCGGTTAGCAGATAACCAATCCATTCCAACCACGACGTCGAAGCTCCCGAGAGTTACCGGCGTCAAGTTGATCTCCAGTTCGTGATCTGGTAGTACCAAGACGCATCCCTTGAAGATGTGCTACGTCTCGAACAGCTTGCCGTCTGCTAAATCTACGGTATATTTATAATCTAGTGGTGTTGAGGTCATGTTAAATAGTTCGCTAAACTTTGCTAGAGATAAAACCCCTATTGGCACCGGTATCTAATAATATACTAGCATAAACATTATTTAAAAGGATCATACCGGTAACGACGTTGGGGTCATCTTTAGCTTCTCCAGATCCAATGACGAATACCCTGCCTCTTGCCGGATTCCCCCAGCGTTCTTGTGTTGTGGGTAGTCTCGACGCATGTGCCCCGGCTTTCCGCAAGTGTAGCATCCCCTCATAGTATCGTTCTTGTTGGCGTTGGGGTTTGGGTTTGAGTGAAATTCTTTGGCTAGATGCCCGTTCCATCCACAGTTGGTGCATTTGACCCTTATGCATGGGCCAAAGTGATGATAGGAACAGTTTGTGCATTTGGGGCTGTTGCCCTGGTATCCCCATTACCTTGGGCATCAGGTTGGGTGGCAGTGAATACTTTGGCTGATGTTGTTCGAGGTTGGGTTGGTTGTTGTGGTGGAAAGGTGCGGTTGTTGCTTGGTTCCCACTTCCGCTTGATTTCCTGTGGTTTTAGGTGTACACCCCGTTTGGGCAGCTTTCCCTGGGCCAGGGCTTGATCAGTCAGCTTGTGGGCCAGTCGGATGGTGGGTTGGATCTGTGTCGGGTCAGAAGCTGTGACCATGCTTTGAATATGTTCGGGCAGTCCGCTGATGAACTACTTGATCTTCTTATATTCAGGGGTCATCATCCCCGGGCATAGTCTGCACAGTTCGTGGAACCGTGTACAATATTGCTCAATTTCTGAGCCCACCATCTTGTGAATCCAGAACTCTTCTTCTAGTTTCTTGATCTCATTTCTGAGGCAGTACTCCTCGTGTAGCATTTAGTAAACTCCTCCCAGGATATGGAGTTTGCAGCTTCCAGTCCCAAGGTTTGGACATGGGAGTTCCACCAGGTGAGGGCATGTCCCTCTAGTGTCCCGGTGGCATATTTCACCCGGTTTTCCTCCGAACAGTCGGACATGGAGAATATTGATTCTATCTTTTATATCCATCGGAGCAGTCCCACTGCTCCTTCGGTCCCCTTGAAGTTGTGAGGGTGGCATCTTAGAAATGCCTTAAATGAACATCCCTTGTTTGTGCTTCCGTGGGATCCGTTGTTAGTTCCTCTTGTTTCACTGTGTAGTCTGCTCGCCTCGTATTCAGCGATAGCCTTGTTAACCCTTCGGTCAACCATCATCTTGATGGTCGCCAAACCAATCGTTCGTTTGTGTGGTCAGGTGTGTGTCCCTCTTCCCGCCTTAGTTAATTTCTATATAGAATGGATAGCGAGTTAGTCATCAATTATGTTAGGGGTTGAGTTAGTAGGCAACCATGACTAAGATACAAAATTACTTAACAAAATATCATTTCATTAATAATAGCTTTGAGTACAATGATTTTCGAAATGAAATACTACTATCATGATTCATATGAGCACATCCCGCTCATCTAAGCGTTCAATCAAAATATAACTGAAATAAGACCGCCTAACTAATCAGAAACAATCGTGGAGTGTGAATCCCCAATTTTAGCAGGTCTATCGTCCTGCTCCTTCTTAGGATCCTCCTCCGGATTGTAACATTCCTATAATTCATAATAAACAATTATATTTATTAAATCAATTATGACGTCATTTGAAAATTATACATACATATGAGAAAACAAATTTAATAATCTTTAATATACTTATATATGTATATGATTAAATATGTAAGTAATTATTTAAATCTTTACAAGTTAACATTTTAAAAAAATTATTTATAAATTAAACCCATAAAAAAATAGATCATAATAAAACTCATAAAAACTTAGAACTTGTATAAAAATGAAAAATGTGTATAAATAAATTATACAAATGATTTAGTTTTAAGTATATACATTTTATATAATGATAAAACCTATGTGTAACAACTTTATTAGTTTTTAATTAAATAAAATATTGTACCCAATTTATAAATTAAAAATATGGTTTAAAATAAAGTTGAGGGTTTCAGAAACTATCATTACAAAGGAAAAACAAGGAATGACCTAATCTGCCAATACCCCAAACTCTCTACCCCTTTTACCCGTCTTTCTGCTTAAGCCTGATCCAATGCCCAATTTCAACCCGTTTTCTACTCCACTTGTGTTCAGCTGTCCCCAACTCGATTAAGCTTGGAATTGGAACGTTTATGGCCGCAACAATCATCCTCAAGCAGATTTTTATCGAATTGATGACCGTATCAATCACAATAGTTTCCCAAAATAGAAACAAAACGCGTGAACTCAAATTCAACTCAAATGTGCATATAAATCAAATCAAAACAATCAAAACATTAATATCATCGTTTCGAACTAGTCTGTACTCACAAAAGCGAATTTCAAACAACAAAAGTCACGAATCAAAGACTTGCAGCTCTCGGAATTCAACGAATGTTTACTTCAATCGAACTCCGTCTAAACACACATAAAGGTTAGTGATCTATACATCATACTAATCTTTTTTCGACCTAAAACAATAGCCCAATGATATTTAAGACAATAGAGTTCCAAAACAATCGAATTTTGAATGGATATGGTTCTAGTGTTCGGTTTTAAGAACTGGTTTGGGGTAACAGTTTTTGGGTTATGTTAAAAGATTTTAAACCGGCTGATTACTGCGAGCATTGCTCTAGATCAACTGGTTAATACATGTGTTGTGTGTGGATGAGGTCCCGGGTTCAAACCGGGTCACGACCGGTTTTGGACCACTTTTTAAACATTTTTATTATAACTTTTTATTTGTAATTCCTTTTTAACTTTTGTTTTCACAGAAAAGTTTTATAAATTAATAAAGACAAATATTTTTTTTCTGTTAAGATAACTTATATTATTTACAAATAACACATAATTAGTATTTAATTATGTTATTCAATATTTTATACATTTCATTAAATAACTTATAACATTACTATTAGTATTAATCGTCGTAAATTATTAAATTTTATTTTTGGTTTTACAACTAAAACAAATGACTTGACATTTTTAAAATATTTTATATAAATATATATAGATATATATATATATATATATTAAACTTTTGTTCAACATATATAACTTACAAACATTTAGAGTTTTTATTTTATAAACGATATTACTAATGTTATTTGCAAACTACTATACAAATAAATATTTTATGGTTTCATTTATACATTTTTTTTAAAACTATTTCAAACTTATTTAATAACTTACATTTCTTTTAATCTTAAAAATATTTGAATGGTTTACATTTTAAATATTGCAACTTGGAAGTTTTAACTAAAAATTTACATTCAATCTTTTACAATAAGACTAAAATTTATTTTAAACAAAACAATTGTTAAACATTTAACATTGTCACAAAACAAAACCAAACACTATGACCTATTTAGATTTTAGGTGTTACATATAAGTCATAACTATATAAGAACATACATTTATGTATCATAAACTATCTAGGTTGATATTGAACTTGTTGGACAACGTGAGCTACAATTTGATTATCTATTGCAAAATTATCACACTCATCAATAGGTGAGTCTTCATAGCCCCTCTTTTACTTATTTTGAACTTTTGGGGTGAAACATGTATATTTGAACTTAACTTATCTTTAAACCATGTGAACTTAGCTTAAATGGCCTTAGTCGTTTGAATTATCTATTGAACTTATCTTTTGAACTTATCTATTGAACTTAACTATTGAACACTGCATTGATCACAACTTATCTATTGGTAGCAATAATGGATCCATTGGATTGACCACCCACCCAGGATGGGTTTTCCCAGTGAGGGAAAGCTCGCGGTGATTGTTCTCTATTGGTCAAACTTAACTATCTTATCAATTGTTTGTTCATTGACAACCTTTGTGCATTTGTGCTTGGTATTCACATGTGTTAACTTATTTGTTATTTGTAACAACCCAAATTCTCTAAAAATACAAGTTATTTGAACTTACGAATGCGTAACGGATAATTAACTTGTTGGAAAAATGGACGAAAAATTACAAGTTAAGGTCTCGAGTTCTTGTACTCAATAGTGGATTTCGAGTACCAATCCTTGCCTATAAATAGTGGTGCCTTGGGAAACGTGCTGACCTTTGGCTGGAAGCACCTTCCCTCTCGAGTACACGAAGTAGGGTCCAAGAACTTCAAGAAATCGAGCTGTTGATCGACCAAACGAAGGAAGAAACGCACGGGAATCTACAGGAGTGATCACCTAACTTCAAGTAAGTGATCTAGACTAAAAAGTTAGGATTTTTAGACAAAAGTGAACTTATGTATAAAGCTCACACCTTTATGCATAAAGTTTGAAACTTTGAGGTTCCAGTGTGTTGGTAATAACCTAAGGAACCTGTAACTAGCTCCCCATGGTCTTAGATATATTTCTGAGAGTTTTAATGACGAAATGATGAGTACACAAAATCATGCACAGAGGGGTACTCGAAATTCATAATTAGAGGTAAACACCTATTTCGAGTACAAAGACTATTTCGAATACGAAGGGGTATTTCGAATGCACAGGCTATTTCGAATACACTGGTTATTTCGAATATAGATGATGGTTTCGAGTACCAGCCATTTTGTGAACTCTGTAATTGCGTGTACATGGGAACTTAATGAACTTCAAGTGTTTCGAATACTTAGCTAAGTTTCGAGAACTGGAAGTTAGAAAGGGGAAGCTAGTAGTGATGGGCACTTAGAATAAGTCTAAAGATGGAATGTGATAAGATAATGTAATGATGTAGGTTCCCAAGTCTTAACTAAGGAGCTCGGTTAAGAAGACAAGGAGCCATTATCAGGTGAGTTCTAGACGCCCTATTTTATATTTAATGTTTTGGGCTGGCATACATGCCTATTGTTATGTCTATGATGTTATGTGTTTATGATGATGATGAATGAATGATGATATGCCCTGATTATGTATGCATGTTAATGTGGTAGTATGGTTTACGCATGAAAGTATGCTAAGTATGATGAATGCATGTTAGTATGTTGTGATGATAAACTGAATGATAACATGCTATGACGATAATTACCGATGTTATGTTATAATGAAATCCTAGGCAGGCTATGATGAAAGTATGATGCTATGATGATTATATGCTAGCATAATGTGTTTATGATGCCATGATGAATGATATGATGATGTGCTGCTAGCTGGACATGTGTATGATGTCAGGATGTTATGATGATATGATACCAGCATAGCCTGTTATGAGAAATCCTATGTTATTAGGATAATGTTACGATGTTATGCTGAATGATGATATGGTGCTAATGTATCATGTCATGATGGTTGCTCCCGTACTTGTTACGGGGTAAGTATGGCGTTGCTCCAGTACTTGTTACTGGGTAAGTATGGTTGCTCCCGTACTCGTTACGAGGTAAGTATGACGTTGGTCCCATATTTTCGTATGGGGTAAGTATGGTTGCTCCCATACTCGTATGGGGTAAGTATGGTTGCTCCAGTACTAGTTACTGGGTAAGTATGGATCTGTAGAACGCTTTGGCGGGTCAGATCAACGGTTATGGAGCCTTGTGCTGGCATAAGCCCACTGTTACGCTCGGTAGCAGTGGTTGTATGATGATGATGATTAGGATGTTTATGTGACAACATTTTGGATTATGTGAACGAAATGATGTTTTTTGTTAAACATGTTTTAACTTAACAAAATGTTTACGATGTTTTATGAAAACTAGAACTCACCAGCGTAAGCTAACTTAATTTAGCATGTATGTCAGGTTAAAGCTATGATAAGAGAAGGCATGGAGCTCGGGCATCAACTCAGACGATCCGCTGGTTTTGGCAATTCGATATTATTTTGATACAGACACTTTATTGAATTCTGTTTATCAAACTATGTTTACATATCCGCTGCATGATTATGAAAGTTTTTAGTTTAAGAGCTATGCATTATGATGAAAACCAACCTCTGTGGGGTCTCTCGGGAACGGGGCCTCACATTATTAAACTATTTTTTTATATGATTAAACCTATGAAACTCACCAACTCTTTGTAGTTGACATTTGATTTTTAAACATGTTTCAGGTGGAAATGTCATTTAGCTCTATTTATGAGCTTGTATTGGATTTTATTATATCTAGAGTTTTGAATTCCATTGATGTAATAATTAGGGTTTTTGAACATTTAAGCATTTTAATGAATGTTTGAAGTTAATGAGGAATTGAAGGTGAAGTTTGAATTATTTACAACTATATACCTTATGTTATGAACAATCTACACTTCGTGCCACCCCGATGTTTCCGCCATCGGTCGGGGTGTTATAGATTGGTATCAGAGCCTGGGTTATAGAGAATTAGGTTATTTGAACTAGATGACCTAGACTATAACCATATGATTCGTTAGTTGAACTTTTAGGTCATGAGCTCTTATTTGCACTCTTAATTGCCATGATAGGTCATACTTGCTTATGTGACTCTTAATTTGGTTGGTCAAATGTTTGAACCTAGTTTGGGATGCCTCCTTAGTATGCACACACTATATTATCAGGTTCAAAACTTCGCGACCCCTTTTTTACAACTTGAACGAGGATCGTCACCACAAGGAATGATCTTAGACTTTTAAGTCTAATCTTGAATCCTGTCAATAGTGTGTACGTTCATTTTAATGATTAGAAAACACATACAATCTGGAAGGGGGAATACCTGAACTTTGGGGAGTTCTGTCTAGGAAAGCATTTCGTATAAATCCAAATCAACCGATGGACCTGTTATGCTTTCCTGGGAACCCTTGGAGTGAGTATGAACATATAGGCTAAAGTATGTATTTTTGAAAGTTAAATTGAAATTAAACGCTTTGATCTGTCAAAAATGTTCCTTTAGGAATACAATCCAAATGTTGCTTTGTGATTGAACTTTCATTTGAACTCTCCATTTCTTATTTGAACTCCTTGAGTTATATAAATTCTAACTCTTTTCAATTGAACTCTTGTAGAATCATGCCTCGTCGTCTTCGCAGCAATACCGACAATACCAACACCAACAAAACAAACACCAATAACACTTATCCCACTATTCAAGAGTTGGCTCAAATCATTTCTCAACAAGTGGCTGTTGTGTTATCTACCTTGGTGACACAACTCAAGCAAGCTGCAAATGCGAACCCAGTCCATAACAATGGGAATGGTGGGGGTGCAAATCCAACTTGCACCTTCAAACACTTCAACTCATGTAACCCTGCAAAGTTCATTGGTTCTGAAGGAGCAACTGGACTACTCCAATGGTTTGAAAGCATTGAAAGCAAGTTCCTTCATTCTGACTGTCCTGAGAACCTTAAGGTTCATTATGCCACAAGTGTCTTTCAAAAAAGGGCATTCACTTGGTGGAATAGTGAAAAGAAAACAAGGGGTTCGGATGCTGCAGTAGCTTTGAACTGGTCTGAGGTCAAGCAACTTATGACCGAGGAATTCTGTCCTCAACGAAATGAGGAAACTTGAAGCAAATTTGGGAGCTCAAAACAAGATAGTAGAGAGAAAACCTGCTTATACGACTCGTTTCCATGAACTCAGTTTACTTGTGCCACACTTGGAGACACCTTTGCCTCGGCCATTGAAAAGTATATTGGTGGACTTCTTGTGCAAATCCAAGACACTGCTTTTGGTAGCAAGCCTACCACACTTGAAGATGCAATCCGACTTGCTACGACCTTAAACGAAAATCATGTCAAAGCTGGAACCCTATCTAGGGAGGGGGTCAAGAAAGTTGAAACAAAGGCCAACACTGAGGAATCTTCTAAGGAGGCCAACATTGAACCTACCAACACTCACAAGCAAAAGGCTAGGAATTTTGCTATGGCAACCCCTGTTATTCCTGCTATTCCTCTAAATCAACAAGCTCCACGAAATAACAAAGCCTATGTTGGAGTCCAACCTCTGTGCAACACCTTGTAAGTTGCATCACCCACTGAACTGACAATGTCGTGTTTGCACTATCTGTGGGAGGTATGGTCATTTTGCCAACACTTGTCAAAGGGGACCTCTCGTACAACAAGCTCAACCAGCTCAACTAGCAAACAACCAACCTGCTGCACCGACTATCCCTGCCATATCTAACAAAAGGTCTTGCTATGAATGTGGCGACCCTAACCACTTCAGAAATCAATGCCCAAGACTCGCGAACAACAACCAAAGAGCTACTCGTGCCCGAACTCTTCAACTAGTTACCCAAGATGCTCAAACTAATCAGGACATTTGAATGATGAGTTCCTGATTAATGATTGTTATGACTTTTGTGTTACTTAATTTCAGTGCTAATAAAATTTTGTAGTTGATAACCTTGATCTTTTATTTGGTAGCGTCACACCCCCAATTTGCAACTAACGGAATCATACCGTTTGGGACGTGACAAACCAGGATCTCAGATCATTAGACATAACGAAGACCACTATATGATTTTCAAACATACTTTGGTCTAAAACTGTAATTATCAAAGTTCGAACATTGCGGAAGCGTTTTTAAAACAATAACAAACTTAACGGTTTGAAAAACTGTAAATTACAAAACAAAGTCTCAAATGTTTAAATCCAAATCAACAGAAATGTTAAATATGCATGCGACTCGATCTCCTAGTCCATGCTTTCTTGAGCTTGTACCTTAACGTCCTGAGAAAACATGTAAATCAAGTCAACACAAAGGTTGGTGCATACACAGGTTTAAGTATTCACAAATGTTTGAAACAACTGTTTGAACAAAATGTTTGCAGATAACATAATCACACATGCATAGTCATGATAGCTAGTCATTTGTACTATTTACATAAGCGGTCGACACCGAAGCTGACTGTTACATGTTGTTGCATGTTTTGCCTTTCCACTATTGTCTAGCACAAACAATAGTAATGTGAATTGGCTAGTCAAACACTTGCGTAGATCCCATCTACCAAGTGAGGTTTGTCAAACCTAATAGATCTATTTCCAACTACCACGCTTTGCACTACGGCAAACTAACGGTTC